>CATOQN010000066.1:0-295000 GCA_951802745.1 Nomada flava | reverse complement strand
TAAAACATCTCCAACCATGTCCTTAGCCGTCTGGAGGTCGATCACAGCGGTCTTGACTCTGGAATAAGAGGCCGACCATTCTTCATAGTCACTGCCTATCCTTTCGGTGAACTCCTTAAGGGGAGAACACACAACCGGGAGCCGCGAGATACCTGTCTCGCACCCAGCAACCCCCAACGATGTAGCCGCACTTGCGGGATCCCACGCTTCGCGGAACCCCTCACCGACGCTATCCGTATCAGTGCCAAGGTCCCACCGCGCCGCCGCCGGTCTCGAGCGGCGGGCACCGACAGGGCTCACCTCCGTATCTGACAAGATACGCCTCCTACTGCGTCTGACGCTTTTGTCACTCATTCCTAGGTGCCGACCTAACCTCAAAATTAATAATCCAACCTCAATTCACACGTGGACACAGACTATTAATATATACCCCGATTATTTTAAACAGAATTCACACGGCCGAGTCCCGACGCACTACTCGCTACCTACAACGCACGCGAATCTTCCCGCCCCAGCAGCTCCCGACGCACTCTGCCACGCGGCGGTCGGAAAGAATGTAACCGTGATCCAATTCCGCCGATAAATTTATCGCAAACTTACTATCGACAATGCTTTCAGCTATGCTACTGTACTTTAGAACAGGAAATATCGCGCCTCAACAGAGAGAGCTCTCTACAAAGAACGCGCACACGAGGCAGCAAACTTATAGGTTACGAGACAGGCGTCTCACCTATTCTCATAGATAACTCAATTAATCTCGCCAAATTAACACCAACTGCTTGCTACAGCAGTAGCTAGCGGTCCCACAAGCAATCAACTTCGCAATTAAGCCAACTTACTTGGTTTATTCGCAAAAAATCGCAGAGCAGCTACTCAACACGTCCGTTCGGTACAATGGCCAGAACGGAACCAAACCTAACCCAAACCTAACCCAAACCTAACCCAAACCTTTTTTTTTCTTTTTGAGAGGAGGGGAAAATGCATTACGCATTCCCACAGATGAATATCTTTTTCCTGTGGGATATGTGGGACTCCCGAGGTGTTATGTGGTATACCCACTAAAAACCCCTCCTCTCTATTCTCCATCCCTTTGCGCCGGTTCAGGTCCCGTGTCCTGCCTTTCGGCATTCTTCATACGACCTTCCACGCTTTTCCTCTTTTTATTACCAGATCTTATTGTGTGTTCCTACTTTTTTCCTTCCTCTCATACTCCTCCTTGTACTTCATGATTTTTTCTATATATGACAGCACTTCTGTTCTCTTCCTTTCGTCCTTAAGCACTATTATAAAATTATCTGTATCTATTTTACCTACTTCTCTTTCCAAGTCTAGTCTCTCCTCTTTCCAGAAATCGCATTGAAACAGCGTATGGTTCGGGCCATCCTCTTCTTTTTTACACAGCCAGCATATAGCTGTTGTGTCCTTTCTAATTTTTTTCTTGTAGGCTGCAAAGCAGCCGTGTCCGGTTATGATTTGTGTGGTCCTAAAGTTTAATATCCTCGGACCCCACTCGATCCATTCCTTTATATTTTATATCAGGGTGTACGTCCATCTCCCCGTTTCCGCTTCCTCCCATCTTTTTTGCCACTTAAGCATCGTTTCTTCTCTCTCTGTCTTTTTTATTTCCTTTTTCCTCTTGCTCGTGCGTTCATCCTCCTTCATCGTGTCCCACCTCTCAAAGATCCTATGTCGCTCATCCGCCAGTAGTTTCCATGGGAAGCATCCCGTCACCACCGATAGTGCCTCGAATGACTCCGTACGGTATGCCCTCGCTACTCTAATCATCATTGTTTTCTGTACCATCTTGAATCTTCTCTCATTTATTCCCAGTTCATGTGCCATATACCATATTGGTGCCCCATATAGCACGATGGCTTCGACTGTTTTGTATAGCAGTATTCTACTGCCATATCTCATACCATAATGGTTGGGCATTATCCGGGATAGGACCCCCATCACCTTCAGCGCTTGGTCTGTGGTTTTCCACGTTTGCTGCTTAAACACCCTGTTCCCTTCAAACAAAATTCCCAGGTATTTTACCGCCCCTCTGGCTGGTAAATCCTTGTTGAAGATATTAATGCTTAGGTCTCCCACCTCCTTTCTTCCTGTTAATAACACCACTTCTGTGTTCTCCTTTGCTAGGGTTAGTCCCTCTTTGTCAAACCATTTGTTTATGTCTATCAGACTCTTTGTTAATTTTAGTCTGATATCGTCCAGAGACTTGCTCACACACACCAGTGCGATATCATCCGCGTAACCGATCATCTCTATGCCTTTTGGTAGTTTCAACCTCAGCAGATTATCGTAGTCCAGGTTCCATAATAGAGGGCCTAGCACTGAGCCCTGTGGGACTCCTCCGTAGACCCTCCATTCCTTCCATCGTCCTTCCACATTGCAACATATCTTACGATCCGTCAGGTAGTTAAATAGCACCTGTCTTAACTTGATCGGTATCTTTCTGTGCCACAGTTCCTTCTTAATGCTATCCCACCTAATGGTGTTGAACGCGTTTCGTACATCTAGGGTCACCAGTAAGCAGTGTTTCCCCCCTCTTTTGGCACTGTCCCAACTCTTCATCAGTGCCGCCATTGCAT
Organism: Nomada flava; assembly: GCA_951802745.1. Classification (NCBI taxonomy): domain Eukaryota; kingdom Metazoa; phylum Arthropoda; class Insecta; order Hymenoptera; family Apidae; genus Nomada; species Nomada flava. The sequence continues at coordinate 292,406 of CATOQN010000066.1, read as the reverse complement.
CTACTGAGCTCCTTTTTGCCCTAAACCCATACTGGTTTTTTTCGTATGTCACTAATTTGAGCAGTTTTTCCTTTATTATATACTCATACAACTTCGCCCAGGTCGATAGTATACAAATGGGTCGCCACCCTTTGTTTCCTCCTCCATTTCCCTTTGGTATGAGGACAAGCCTCCCCTCTTTCCAGGTCTTAGGGAAAACCCCCGTGTCGTAGCATCTGTTAATGAGAGAGAGAATATGCTCCCTCTCATTCGTCCCCACCCATTTCACTAGATCCACCGTTACGCCGTCCATCCCTGGCGTTTTTCTTTTAATTTTACCTAACCCAAACCTAACCCAAACCTAACCCAAACCTTTTTTTTTTGCTTTTTTTCCGTCGAGGAGGGGAAAATGCAATTACGCATCCCCTCACAGATTCCATGTGGGGGGTATGTGGGACTCGCCTTGGTGGAGTTTGGCATACCCACTAAAAACCCCTCCTCTGTCCTAGCTCACCCATGACGAACATGGGGGAAGTGAAAGTCGTTTGGGACAAAACAGCCACTCACCTGATCCGCCTCTCGGCATTCTGCAGGGGGGCTTCAAACGCTCGCCATGTTTTCTTCAACCTTCGTTGAGGTCCGTGTCTTCAAGACATCGATGTGTAAAAAATAAATAAAATAAAAATCTGCAAACGTCCCGAGGTTTAAAATCACATATTTCCGAATTCAAGAAGAAATGTCGGTGGTCCAGGTTAAAATTCATTAGTCGGTGTTAAAAGTGCAAGTGGTCAAGTATATTAATATTGGTCAAGTGCTTTTAAAAAAATGGTGGTCGTAGTCGATGACTTAAAATAGTTAATAAATAAATAAATAAATAAATAAGTAAGTAAATATTTCACTCCATGGTTGTGCGGTTTTTAGAAGTCACCGCCTGCAATTTCCTTTCGGCGTCCAACTGGCGCTCTATTTCCTCTTTAATACCCATGGTCTTATTTATAAAGACCATCAGGTAGTCGCTCTTCTTTTCATCCGCCAGTATCCCCAGGAGAGTGCCCACTTCGAGCGCTCCCACTTCCTCGATGACTATATCTCTCTCTCTTTTAAAGAAAGGGCACCGGAGCAAGGTATGTTCCGCATCGTCTCTCTTTTCAGCACATAACCAACACTCCTCCGAGTTTGTTCTCCCTATTTTCTTCTTGAACGCCGCAAAACAGCCATGTCCCGTCAGGATTTGCGTTAGTCTGAAGTTTAGTAACTTAGGTCCCCACGGAATCCAGTCTTCTATTCTACTAATAATCTTATGCGTTCACCGGGCGGATCCCGCCGCATCCCACTCACACTGCCACTTCTCCATGGTGGCCCTTCTCTCCTCCTTCCTAGTTTGGGTTTTGAACTCCCGAGAGTCGGACTTATCTTGCTTGTTTCGTATCTTTTCGTGAATCTTGCTCCTTTCCTCAAGAAGGAGGCACCATGGTATGGAACCCGCCAGAGTTGTAAGGGCATATAGAGAGGTTGAACGATATGCCCTCACCACGCGACACAGAGCAGCTCTCTGTGCAGCCCGTAGGGTTTTCCTATTTCCCTCGTGCCTAACCGCTGAAGCCCAGGCCGGGGCCCCATACATTACGATGGATTCAATGGTCTTATATAATAAGACCCTAGCTTCGTAGCCACTACCAAGTTGATTTGGCATAATCCTCGACAATGCCCCGATCATTTTCAGGGCTTTTTCCGCCACGGCGATTTAAACATTTGGTTTCCCTCGAAAAGTACTCCCAAATATTTTACCGGTAACTTGGTCGTAAAGACCCTGTCGCATATTCGCATGGACAGTACCCCCTTAACTTTCCTGCCCGTGAGGAGTAGGACTTCGGTCTTGTCCTTAGCTAGTTCTAGGTTTTCTTTCCTATACCAGGCACACGTGATATCCATTGTCTTCTTTAACTGTATTTGGAGGTCCTCCAAATTTCTATTAACCAGCACCAGGGCTAAGTCGTCCGCGTAGCCCACCATTTGTGAGCCAGTGGGGAGCTTTGTCCGCAGGAGGTCATCGTACACCATTTTCCATAAGAGCGGCCCCAAGATCGATCCCTGGGGAACCCCCCCATAGACGCGCTGGACCACGTCTTCTCCCTCTGCGCGGTAAGTGATTTTCCTGTCCTGCAGGTAGTCGAAAATGATTCCTCTCAGGTTTCCCTGGTTCTTTGATTTCAGGACGACCCTCCTAATGCTATTCCATCGTAACGAGTTGAAAGCATTCTTAACGTCCAACGTGACCAGCAGGCAGTGCTTCCCTCCTGCTCTGGCCCTATTCCAGCTGCTGGTAATTTCCATCATGGCATCAGCGGTACTTCGTTGCTTCCTGAAGCCAAACTGGTTATCAGCATGCACGATCTTCGAGAGTACCCTATCCTTGATGATATACTCCATTACTTTGGCCCAGTTCGACAGGATGCAGATCGGCCTCCATGACTTGGGCTTCTCCCTACCTGCCTTTGGTATAAGCACCAGCCTTCCGGTCTTCCATTGGCTTAAAAATTTCTTCTTTAAAAAGCATTCATTTATAAATATACAGACGTCCTGCAAAGCATGTTTCCCTAACCAGCTAATCAAGTCTACCGAGAAGCCGTCCGGTCCCACTGCCTTCTTCTTTAGTCTCGAAATGGCACGCAGCACCTCTTCTTTCGAGACTACGTCCCGAGTCCCTTCAAAGTTACACCACGGATCACTAAGCTCACGCTCAGTCGCGGGTGTCGTGGCGAAGAGGCTTTCCACCACACCCCTCATCTCCTCCTTATCCAGAATCTCGGGTGGGGCCTTTTTTGTTAGTGAGTCGATGACCACTTTATAAGGCCTCCCCCAAATATCCTCGTCTAATCTGTTAACAAGGTTGCCCCACTTTTCCTTCTTGGACGCTTTGACCTCTTTATTAAGGGTCCTCTTTGCCTCCTTGTAAGCAGAGTGAAGGCTCGAGATCCTATCTTCTTTGCCCGTCGTGAAGGCCCGTTGCAGGTGTCTTCTGAATCTTCTAGCTTTGGCCCGGAGGGCCTTTATATCCTCCGTCCACCACCACTTCTTGTTTACCTCCTTTCTGGGTTTTCTCCCTACCCAGCTACAAGCCTCGGCAAGGTCACTTAGTCCCAGGTAATAATCCATCTCTGCCTCGTCGTTACCCTCCCGCAGAGGGGCAGTGTCCCTCATCCATAACCTATACTCCCTGCGGAATAAGGTGAAATCAATTTCTCCTTTTGTGTTGCCTAAGGTCCGCGTGTCACTCTGCCCCCTAGACGGGTGGGCATCCCGGAACACATGCAGCAGGTACCTATGATCTGATCCTGTGTAATCCTCCAAAATTTTGGATGATACCAATGATCTAGTCTTCCCACTATTACACATAATTATATCGATTAGGGACGTCTTGTTATTTCTTTCAAAGGAGAAACTCCCCTCACTCCTGAGTGGTATCAGACCCGTTCTGCCGCAGAAACCCAGGACCGAGTTACCTCTGCTGTCCCATCTTCTAGAGCCCCACACTGGTGACTTACCGTTCAGGTCCCCAGCCACAATCATATCACCTATGGACGTTCGTCTGAGGCGGGCCTCCAACTCGTCCAGTCTTGCCTTAAACGTCTCTAGAGAAATGCTGGGCCAGTAGTAGCAGCTTACCACTACCATGTCTCCAGCACATAGGATGACCGAGCCCTCACCTCTCCCCAGCAGCTTAAGCGGGTGGCCTCTCTTAACCCATTTCGGGGTTACCCAGATGGCTGCGTCATTTTTCATATCCTTGAACCAACCATCTCTGCAGAGGTACGGCTCGCTAATGAGTACCATATCAGCTTCTAGATCCAGGGCTGATTGCTCCATAAGATCCTGAGCCGCGCTGCATCTATTTAAGTTGATTTGCATGATTTTTAGATCCATCACGAATCATTCTTATACCCCGCCTTCTGAAGTGCTTCCTTATAAATGGGGCATCTAATCGAGCCCGCTACATGCCCGAGGGCGTTCCCATTTTTCCCTGCTTTGCAGCATAGGGAACATCTGGCCTCCGACAGACACCCGTCCATCCTGTGTCCCTCCTCTCCGCATTTCCTGCATGTGTCCTTGGCCTCCGGACCCCTCGGACAGTTATTGGCCATGTGTCCAAAACCATGGCACGCGAAGCAAATAGTAACTTTAGGTAGCACCCGCATCTTACATCGCGTCCAACCAATTTTGATACTCGTCATTTGGTTCACTGTTTTCATCATCGACTCCGACATCTCGATGACCGCATACTTCATTCCCGGTTTATTAGTCCTAAGGCTCTTCCGCCTGAGCTCTTCATTTATAGTCTTCAACTGCGTGGAGAGAGCAGCTAGTATCTCCGGGCCCTCAACTGAGGGGTCAATGTCCCTGACCTCAACATCCACCTTAGGTTGGAGTCTCCTCAGCTCCACTCCTTGCCTCATCTTGCCGTTTATTTTATTATACAAACCCGTAACGTCGACACCAGGGTCAAATTCCACTAATAGATCCCCAATGAGTGTCCTCCTAATCTTTTTGACGCCGTCCGGGGCTGCTCCCAGGTTGGCCTTCATTCTTTTGACGGCGTCGGCAAAGGTGAGCCCAGGTCCCAACCTTAGGGAAACCGCTTCACCTTTCCGACCTGTTTGTCTCCTACTCTTTCCTATTGGCGGTAGATTCTCCATCTCTCCTCTAGCGTAAATTCCCGACTTTCGTTTGCGTTTCCGCCACTCTTGGAAGTCCATTTCGTTTGGGTCTCCCTGCGATGGACCAGCAGCACCAGGCGGTTGGGTCTCTACCCCTCCTCGCCTATCTACCTCTCCATTCGTTGTCCTTATAACTTCCTCCTGAGCGTTTTGGGCATTTTTCTTCCTCTGGTGTTTTCCAGCCCTCTGCTCCAGGGGCGAGACCTCCTTCCTTTTCCCTGGCCTCACCGAATTCACTGCCCTTCCTGTCATATTTCCCCGCTGATAAGGGGTGGCCGACCCCCCTGCCTGGCATCCATAATCTGTGCTCGCGCCCGGGGATGTCTGCGTTCCAAGTCACGCTCCTCTATCTTGCTTCTCTGGGTGTGGCTCCTGTCCTTTCCCTTCTCCACAGGTTTCGATTGGTTGATAATGTCCAGTTCCTTGGCTAACACCCCAAGGTGGAATAACGCCTTACCCCCCATCTCCTTTAGGAGGCGGCTAACATTCTTCGTGGCCACAGCATAGTCGTAAATGGCCTGTATCGCCTCCTTGGCGCTTGCCACTTGCTTGGTTATCTTCGTGATCCGTTCCGTCTGCACCCCCACCACTTCTCCTGGGCTGGGTGAGTGCACTTCCAGCGTATTGCTTTGCCTCCGTCGACTTCCAAGTGCCAGCGGCGTAGTGCTTCGCCTCTCGGTCAAGGAAATCTCCAGCGGCATATTGTTTTCGCCTCGCTGCAAACATATTCCCAGCGGCGTATTGCTTTGCCTCCGTCGACATCCAAGTGCCAGCGGCGTATTTCTTCGCCCCTCGGTCAAGGGAATCTCCAGCGGCGTATTGCTTTCGCCTCGCTGCAAGCAAACTCCCAGCAGCGTATTGCTTTGCCTCCGTCGACTTTCAAGTGCCAGTGGCGTATTGCTTCACCCCTCGGTCAAGGAAATCTCCAGCGGCGTATTGCTTTCGCCTCGCTGCAAGAAAACTCCCAGCAGCGTATTGCTTTGCCTCCGTCGACTTCCTAGTGCCAGCGGCGTATTGTTTCGCATCTCGGTCAAGGAAATCTCCAGCGGCGTATTGTTTTCACCTCGCTGCAAGCAAACTTCCAGCGGCGTATTGCTTTGCCTCCGTCAACTTCCAAGTGTCAGCGGCGTATTGTTTTCGCCTCGCTGCAAGCAAACTTCCAGCGGCGTATTGTTTTGACTCCGTCGACTTCCAAGTGCCAGCGGCGTATTGCTTGGCCCCTCGGTCAAGGAAATCTCCAGCGGCGTATTGCTTTCGCCTCGCTGCAAGCAAACTCCCAGCGGCGTATTGCTTTGCCTCCGTCGACGTCCAAGTGCCAGCGGCGTATTGTTTCGCCTCCCGGTCAAGGAAATCTCCAGCCGCGCATTGTTTTCACCTCGCTGCAAGCAAACTTCCAGCGGCGTATTGCTTTGCCTCCGTCGACTTCCAAGTGCCAGCGGCGTATTGTTCGCGAGGAGCTAAGCCCACCGGTAGGACGTACCACATAATGCCAGTTAAACACCGCGACCGGTGAACCCACACTGTGACACACAGATTCAACTACGAGCTTTTTAACCGCAACAACTTTAGTATACGCTATTGGAGCTGGAATTATCGCGGCTGCTATCACCAGACTTGCCCTCCAATTGGTCCTCGTTAAAGGATTTAAAGTGTACTCATTCCGATTAATGGACCTCGGATGACTCCCGTATCGTTATTTTTCGTCCTACGGTCGCTCGCCACAACTGGGCCATTCGGTCTATGACACCGACCCGTGGCAATGCTGTACAGAGAGTATTTCGTTAACGTACGTCTAGACGACGAAAATCGACTGGACACGCAATGGATCCAGCCCTGATACGATATTTTGAACACCGGTGAACTGTATCTCAGCCGAGGCCGTAGCACAGACACGCGATGCATCGCTCCAGCCGCTCGTACCGTTCGGTACGTTCGCCGGCTACATCTCTCTTATAGGTACGGAACGGCCGCTGGGGACGTCGGCGCCGCACGGTCTTATGCAAGGGGCCATACGGGGCGAAACCTCCGAAACGGTGGGATTTTCGGACAAGTTTTCAACAAGCTCGTGCATTACCCAACAACCGATATTAACATAGGCGCAACTTCCAGCGGCGTATTGCTTTGCCTCCGTCGACTTCCAAGTGCCAGCGGCGTAATGCTTCGCCCCTCGGACAAGGAAATCTCCAGCGGCGTAATGCTTTCGCCTGGCTGCAAGCAAACTCCCAGCAGCGTATTGTTTTGCCTCCGTCGACTTTCAAGTGCCAGCGGCGTATTGGTTCGCCCCTCGGTCAAGGAAATCTCCAGCGGCGTAATGCTTTCGCCTCGCTGCAAGCAAACTCCCAGCGGCGTATTGCTTTGCCTCGGTCGACTTCCAAGTGCCAGCGGCGTAAAGCTTCGCCCCTCGGTCAAGGAAATCTCCAGCAGCTTATTGTTTTCGCCTCGCTGCACGCAAACTCCCAGCGGCGTATTGCTTTGCCTCCGTCGACTTCCAAGTGCCAGCGGCGTATTTCTTCGCCCCTCGGTCAAGGAAATCTCCAGCGGCGTATTGCTTTCGCCTCGCTGCAAGCAAACTCCCAGCAGCGTATTGCTTTCGCCTCGCTGCAAGCAAACTCCCAGCGGCGTACTGCTTTGCCTCCGTCGACTTCCAAGTGCCAGCGGCGTATTGCTTCGCCCCTCGGTCAAGCAAATCTCCAAAATCGTATTGCTTTCGCCTCGCTGCATGCAAACTCCCATCAGCGTATTGCTTTCGCCTCGCAGCAAGCAAATCCCCAGCGGCGTAATGCTTTGCCCCCGGCGACTTCCAAGTGCCAGCGGCGGTTTGCTTCGCCTCTCGGTCAAGGAAATCTCCAGCGGCGTATTGTTTTCGCCTCGCTGCAAGCAAACTCCCAGCAGCGTATTGTCTTGCCTCCGTCGACTTCCAAGTGCCAGCGGCGTATTGCTTCGCCCCTCGGTCAAGGAAATCTCCAGCGGCGTATTGCATTCGCCGCGCTGCAAGCAAACTCCCAGCGGCGTAATGATTTGCCTCCGTCGACTTCCAAGTGCCAGCGGCGTATTGTTTCGCCCCTCGGTCAAGGAAATCTCCAGCGGCGTATTGCTGTCGCCTCGCTGCAAGCAAACTCCCAGCGGCGTATTGCTTTGCCTCCGTCGACTTCCAAGTGCCAGCGGCGTATTGCTTCGCCCCTCGGTCAAGGAAATCTCCAGCGGCGTATTGGTTTCACCTCGCTGCAAGCAAACTTCCAGCGGCGTATTTCTTTGCCTCCGTCGACTTCCAAGTGCCAGCGGCGTATTGCTTCGCCCCTCGGTCAAGGAAATCTCCAGCGGCGTATTGCTTTCACCTCGCTGCAAGAAAATTTCCAGCAGCGTATTGTTTTGCCTCCGTCGACTTCCAAGTGCCAGCGGCGTATTGCTTCGCCATTCGGTCAAGGAAATCTCCAGCGGCGTATTGCATTCGCCGCGCTGCAAGCAAACTCCCAGCGGCGTATTGCTTTGCCTCCGTCGACTTCCAAGTGCCAGCGGCGTATTGCTTCGCCCCTCGGTCAAGCAAATCTCCAAAATCGTATTGCTTTCGCCTCGCTGCAAGCAAACTCCCATCAGCGTATTGCTTTCGCCTCGCTGCAAGCAAATTCCCAGCGGCGTAATGCTTTGCCTCCGGCGACTTCCAAGTGCCAGCGGCGGTTTGCTTCGCCTCTCGGTCAAGGAAATCTCCAGCGGCGTATTGTTTTCGCCTCGCTGCAAGCAAACTCCCAGCAGCGTATTGTCTTGCCTCCGTCGACTTCCAAGTGCCAGCGGCGTATTGCTTCGCCCCTCGGTCAAGCAAATCTCCAAAATCGTATTGCTTTCGCCTCGCTGCAAGCAAACTCCCATCAGCGTATTGCTTTCGCCTCGCTGCAAGCAAATTCCCAGCGGCGTAATGCTTTGCCTCCGGCGACTTCCAAGTGCCAGCGGAGGTTTGCTTCGGCTCTCGGTCAAGGAAATCTCCAGCGGCGTATTGTTTTCGCCTCGCTGCAAGCAAACTCCCAGCAGCGTATTGTCTTGCCTCCGTCGACTTCCATGTGCCAGCGGCGTATTGCTTCGCCCCTCGGTCAAGGAAATCTCCAGCGGCGTATTGCTTCGCCCCTCGGTCAAGGAAATCTCCAGCGGCGTATTGCTGTCGCCTCGCTGCAAGCAAACTCCCAGCGGCGTATTGCTTTGCCTCCGTCGACTTCCAAGTGCCAGCGGCGTATTGCTTCGCCCCTCGGTCACGGAAATCTCCTGCGGCGTATTGGTTTCACCTCGCTGCAAGCAAACTTCCAGCGGCGTATTTCTTTGCCTCCGTCGACTTCCAAGTGCCAGCGGCGTATTGCTTCGCCCCTCGGTCAAGGAAATCTCCAGCGGCGTATTGCTTTCACCTCGCTGCAAGAAAATTTCCAGCAGCGTATTGTTTTGCCACCGTCTACTTCCAAGTGCCAGCGGCGTATTGCTTCGCCATTCGGTCAAGGAAATCTCCAGCGGCGTATTGCATTCGCCGCGCTGCAAGCAAACTCCCAGCGGCGTAATGCTTTGCCTCCGGCGACTTCCAAGTGCCAGCGGAGGTTTGCTTCGCCCCTCGGTCAAGCAAATCTCCAAAATCGTATTGCTTTCGCCTCGCTGCAAGCAAACTCCCAGCAGCGTATTGTCTTGCCTCCGTCGACTTCCATGTGCCAGCGGCGTATTGCTTCGCCCCTCGGTCAAGGAAATCTCCAGCGGCGTATTGCTTCGCCCCTCGGTCAAGGAAATCTCCAGCGGCGTATTGCTGTCGCCTCGCTGCAAGCAAACTCCCAGCGGCGTATTGCTTTGCCTCCGTCGACTTCCAAGTGCCAGCGGCGTATTGCTTCGCCCCTCGGTCACGGAAATCTCCTGCGGCGTATTGGTTTCACCTCGCTGCAAGCAAACTTCCAGCGGCGTATTTCTTTGCCTCCGTCGACTTCCAAGTGCCAGCGGCGTATTGCTTCGCCCCTCGGTCAAGGAAATCTCCAGCGGCGTATTGCTTTCACCTCGCTGCAAGAAAATTTCCAGCAGCGTATTGTTTTGCCACCGTCTACTTCCAAGTGCCAGCGGCGTATTGCTTCGCCATTCGGTCAAGGAAATCTCCAGCGGCGTATTGCATTCGCCGCGCTGCAAGCAAACTCCCAGCGGCGTATTGCTTTGCCTCCGTCGACTTCCAAGTGCCAGCGGCGTATTGCTTCGCCCCTCGGTCAAGCAAATCTCCAAAATCGTATTGCTTTCGCCTCGCTGCAAGCAAACTCCCATCAGCGTATTGCTTTCGCCTCGCTTAAAGCAAATTCCCAGCGGCGTAATGCTTTGCCTCCGGCGACTTCCAAGTGCCAGCGGCGGTTTGCTTCGCCCCTCGGTCAAGGAAATCTCCAGCGGCGTATTGCTTTCACCTCACTGCAAGAAAATTTCCAGCAGCGTATTGTTTTGCCACCGTCGACTTCCAAGTGCCAGCGGCGTATTGCTTCGCCATTCGGTCAAGGAAATCTCCAGCGGCGTATTGCATTCGCCGCGCTGCAAGCAAACTCCCAGCGGCGTATTGCTTTGCCTCCGACGACTTCCAAGTGACAGCGGCGTATTGCTTCGCCCCTCGGTCAAGGAAATCTCCAGCGGCGTATTGCTTTCACCTCGCTGCAAGAAAATTTCCAGCAGCGTATTGTTTTGCCTCCGTCGACTTCCAAGTGCCAGCGGCGTATTGCTTTCACCTCGCTGCAAGCAAACTCCCAGCGGCATAATGCTTTGCCTCCGTCGACTTCCAAGTGCTAGCGGCGTATTGCTTCGCCCCTCGGTCAAGGAAATCTCCAGCGGCCTATTGCTTTCACCTCGCTGCAAGCAAACTCCCAGCGGCGTATTGCTTTCGCCTCGCTGCAAGCAAACTCCCAGCGGCGTAATGCTTTGCCTCCGTCGACTTCCAAGAGCCAGCGGCGTATTGTTTCGCCTCTCAGTCAAGGAAATCTCCAGCGGCGTATTGATTTCGCCTCGCTGCAAGCAAACTCCCAGCGGCGTAATGCTTTGCCTCCGTCGACTTCCAAGTGCCAGCGGCGTATTGCTTCGCATCTCGGTCAAGGAAATCTCCAGTGGCGTATTGCTTTCGCCTCGCTGCAACTAACTCCCAGCGGCATATTGCTTTGGCTCCGTCGACTTCCAAGTGCCAGCGGCGTATTGCTTCGCCCCTCGGTCAAGGAAATCTCCAGCGGCGTATTGCTTTGCCTCCGTCGACTTCCAAGTGCCAGCGGCGTATGGCTTCGCCCATCGGTCAAGGAAATCTCCAGCGGCGTATTGTTTTCGCCTCGCTGCAAGCAAACTCCCAGCGGCGTATTGCTTCGCCTGCGTCGACTTCCAAGTGCCAGCGGCGTAATGCTTCGCCCCTCGGTCAAGGAAATCTCCAGTGGCGTATTGCTTTCGCCTCGCTGCAACTAACTCCCAGCGGCGTATTGCTTTGGCTCCGTCGACTTCCAAGTGCCAGCGGCGTATTGCTTCGCGCCTCGGTCAAGGAAATCTCCAGCGGCGTATTGCTTTCACCTCGCTTCAAGCAAACTTCCAGCGGCGTATTGATTTGCCTCCATCGACTTCCAAGTGCTAGCGGCGTAATGTTTCGTCTCTCGGTCAAGGAAATCTCCAGCGGCGTATTGCTTTCGCCTCGCTGCAAGCTAACTCCCAGCGGCGTATTGCTTCGCCTGCGTCGACTTCCAAGTGCCAGCGGCGTAATGCTTCGCCCCTCGGTCAAGGAAATCTCCAGTGGCGTATTGCTTTCGCCTCGCTGCAAGCAAACTCCCAGCGGCGTATTGCGTTGCCTCCGTCAACTTCCAAGTGCCAGCGGCGTATTGCTTCGCGCCTCGGTCTAGGAAATCTCCAGCGGCGTATTGCTTTCGCCTCGCTGCAAGCAAACTGCCAACGGGGTATTGCTTTGCCTCTGTCGACTTTCAAGTGCCAGCGTTGTATTGCTTTCACCTCGCTGTAAGCAAACTCCCAGCGGCGTAATGCTTTGCCTCAATCGACTTCCAAGTGCCAGCGGCGTAATGCTTCGCCCCTCGGTCAAGGAAATCACCAGCGGCCTATTGCTTTCACCTCGCTGCAAGCAAACTCCCAGCGGCGTAATGCTTTGCCTCCGTCGACTTCCAAGTGCCAGCGGCGTATTGCTTCGCCTCTCGGTCAAGGAAATCTCCAGTGGCGTATTGCTTTCGCCTCGCTGCAAGCTAACTCCCAGCGGCGTATTGCTTTGCCTCCGTCGACTTCCGAGTGCCAGCGGCGTATTGCTTCGCCTCTCGGTCAAGGAAATCTCCAGCGGCGTATAGTTTTCGCCTCGCTGCAAGCAAACTCCCATTGGCACATTGCTTTGCCTCCGTCGACTTCCAAGTGCCAGCGGCGTATTGCTTCGCCTCTCGGTCAAGAAAATCTCCAGTGGCGTATTGCTTTCGCCTCGCTGCAAGCATACTGCCAGCGGCCTATTGCTTTGCCTCCGTCGACTTCCAAGTGCCAGCGGCGTATTGCTTCGCCCCTCGGTCAAGGAAATCTCCAGCGGCGTATTGCTTTCGCCTCGCTGCAAGCAAACTCCCAGCGGCGTATTGCTTTGCCTCCGTCGACTTCCAAGTGCCAGCGGCGTATTGCTTCGCCCCTCGGTCAAGGAAATCTCCAGCGGCGTATTGCTTTGCCTCCGTCGACTTCCAAGTGCCAGCGGCGTATGGCTTCGCCCATCGGTCAAGGAAATCTCCAGTGGCGTATTGTTTTCGCCTCGCTGCAAGCAAACTCCCAGTGGCGTATTGCTTTGCCTCCGTCCACTTCCAAGTGCCAGCAGCGTATTGTTTCGTCTCTCGTTCAAGGAAATCTCCAGCGGCGTATTGCTTTCGCCTCGCTGCAAACAAACTCCCAGCGGCGTATTGTTTTCGCCTCGCTGCAAGCAAACTCCCAGCGGCGTAATGCTTTGCCTCCGTCGACTTCCAAGTGCCAGCGGCGTATTGCTTCACCCCTCGGTCAAGGAAATCTCCAGCGGCGTATTGCTTTCACCTTGCTGCAAGCAAACTACCAGCGGCGTATTAGTTTTCCTCCGTCGACTTCCAATTGCCAGCGGCACATTGCTTTGCCTCCGTCGACTTCCAAGTGCCAGCGGCGTATTGCTTCGCCTCTCGGTCAAGAAAATCTCAAGCGGCGTATTGTTTTCGCCTCGCTGCAAGCAAAGTCCCAGCGGCGTATTGCTTTGCCTCCGTCGACTTCCAAATGCCAGCGGCGTATTGCTTCGCCTCTCGGTCAAGGAAATCTCCAACGGCGTATTGCTTTCACCTCGCTTCAAGCAAACTTCCAGCGGCGTATTGATTTGCCTCCATCGACTTCCAAGTGCTAGCGGCGTAATGTTTCGTCTCTCGGTCAAGGAAATCTCCAGCGGCGTATTGCTTTCGCCTCGCTGCAAGCAAACTCCCAGCGGCGTATTGCTTCGCCTGCGTCGACTTCCAAGTGCCAGCGGCGTAATGCTTCGCCGCTCGGTCAAGGAAATCTCCAGTGGCGTATTGCTTTCGCCTCGCTGCAAGCAAACTGCCAGCGGCGTATTGCGTTGCCTCCGTCAACTTCCAAGTGCCAGCGGCGTAATGCTTCGCGCCTCGGTCTAGGAAATCTCCAGCGGCGTATTGCTTTCGCCTCGCTGCAAGCAAACTGCCAGCGGGGTATTGCTTTGCCTCTGTCGACTTTCAAGTGCCAGCGTTGTATTGCTTTCACCTCGCTGTAAGCAAACTCCCAGCGGCGTAATGCTTTGCCTCAATCGACTTCCAAGTGCCAGCGGCGTAATGCTTCGCCCCTCGGTCAAGGAAATCTCCAGCGGCCTATTGCTTTCACCTCGCTGCAAGCAAATTCCCAGCGGCGTAATGCTTTGCCTCCGTCGACTTCCAAGTGCCAGCGGCGTATTGCTTCGCCTCTCGGTCAAGGAAATCTCCAGTGGCGTATTGCTTTCGCCTCGCTGCAAGCTAACTCCCAGCGGCGTATTGCTTTGCCTCCGTCGACTTCCGAGTGCCAGCGGCGTATTGCTTCGCCTCTCGGTCAAGGAAATCTCCAGCGGCGTATTGCTTTCGCCCCGCTGCAAGCAAACGCCCAGCGGCGTATTGCTTTGCCTCCGTCGACTTCCAAGTGCCAGGGGCGTATTGCTTCGCCCCTCGGTCAAGGAAATCTCCAGCGGCGTATTGTTTTCGCCTCGCTGCAAGCAAACTCCCAGTGGCACATTGCTTTGCCTCCGTCGACTTCCAAGTGCCAGCGGCGTATTGCTTCGCCTCTCGGTCAAGAAAATCTCCAGTGGCGTATTGCTTTCGCCTCGCTGCAAGCATACTGCCAGCGGCCTATTGCTTTCACCTCGCTGCAAGCAAACTCCCACTGGCCTATTGCTTTCACCTCGCTGCAAGCAAATTCCCAGCGGCATATTGCTTTCACCTTGCTGCAAGCAAACTACCAGCGGCGTATTAGTTTGCCTCCGTCGACTTCCAAGTGCCAGCGGCATATTGCACTGCCTCCATCGACGTCCAAGTGCCAGCGGCGTATTGCTTTCGCCTCGCTGCAAGAAAACTCCCAGCGGCGTAATGCTTTGCCTCCGTCGACTTCCAAGAGCCAGCGGCGTATTGTTTCGCCTCTCAGTCAAGGAAATCTCCAGCGGCGTATTGCTTCGCCCCTCGGTCAAGGAAATCTCCAGCGGCGTATTGCTTTGCCTCCGTCGACTTCCAAGTGCCAGCGGCGTATGGCTTCGCCCATCGGTCAAGGAAATCTCCAGCGGCGTATTGTTTTCGCCTCGCTGCAAGCAAACTCCCAGTGGCGTATTGCTTTGCCTCCGTCCACTTCCAAGTGCCAGCAGCGTATTGTTTCGTCTCTCGTTCAAGGAAATATCCAGCGGCGTATTGTTTTCGCCTCGCTGCAAACAAACTCCCAGCGGCGTATTGTTTTCGCCTCGCTGCAAGCAAACTCCCAGCGGCGTAATGCTTTGCCTCCGTCGACTTCCAAGTGCCAGCGGCGTATTGCTTCACCCCTCGGTCAAGGAAATCTCCAGCGGCGTATTGCTTTCACCTTGCTGCAAGCAAACTACCAGCGGCGTATTAGTTTTCCTCCGTCGACTTCCAATTGCCAGCGGCACATTGCTTTGCCTCCGTCGACTTCCAAGTGCCAGCGGCGTATTGCTTCGCCTCTCGGTCAAGAAAATCTCAAGGGGCGTATTGTTTTCGCCTCGCTGCAAGCAAACTCCCAGCGGCGTATTGCTTTGCCTCCGTCGACTTCCAAATGCCAGCGGCGTATTGCTTCGCCTCTCGGTCAAGGAAATCTCCAACGGCGTATTGCTTTCGCCTCGCTGCAAGCAAACTGCCAGCGGGGTATTGCTTTGCCTCCGTCGACTTTCAAGTGCCAGCGGCGTATTGCTTTCACCTCACTGCAAGCAAACTCCCAGCGGCGTATTGCTTTGCCTCCGTCGACTTCCAATTGCCAGCGGCACATTGCTTTGCCTCCGTCGACTTCCAAGTGCCAGCGGCGTATTGCTTCGCCTCTCGGTCAAGGAAATCTCCAACGGCGTATTGCTTTCGCCTCGCTGCAAGCAAACTGCCAGCGGGGTATTGCTTTGCCTCTGTCGACTTTCAAGTGCCAGCGTTGTATTGCTTTCACCTCGCTGTAAGCAAACTCCCAGCGGCGTAATGCTTTGCCTCAATCGACTTCCAAGTGCCAGCGGCGTAATGCTTCGCCCCTCGGTCAAGGAAATCACCAGCGGCCTATTGCTTTCACCTCGCTGCAAGCAAACTCCCAGCGGCGTAATGCTTTGCCTCCGTCGACTTTCAAGTGCCAGCGGCGTATTGCTTTCACCTCGCTGCAAGCAAACTACCAGCGGCGTATTAGTTTTCCTCCGTCGACTTCCAATTGCCAGCGGCACATTGCTTTGCCTCCGTCGACTTCCAAGTGCCAGCGGCGTATTGCTTCGCCTCTCGGTCAAGGAAATCTCCAACGGCGTATTGCTTTCGCCTCGCTGCAAGCAAACTGCCAGCGGGGTATTGCTTTGCCTCCGTCGACTTTCAAGTGCCAGCGGCGTATTGCTTTCACCTCGCTGCAAGCAAACTCCCAGCGGCGTATTGCTTTGCCTCCGTCGACTTCCAAGTGCCAGCGGCGTATTGCTTCGCCTCTCGGTCAAGGAAATCTCCAACGGCGTATTGCTTTCTCCTCGATGCAAGCAAACTGCCAGCGGGGTATTGCTTTGCCTCCGTCGACTTTCAAGTGCCAGCGGCGAATTGCTTTCACCTCGCTGCAAGCAAACTCGCAGCGACGTAATGCTTCGCCCCTCGGTCAAGGAAATCTCAAGCGGCGTATTGCTTTCGCCTCGCTGCAAGCAAACTCCCAGCGGCGTAATGCTTTGCCTCCGTCGACTTCCAAGTCCCAGCGTGGTATTGTTTCGCCCCTCGGTCAAGGAAATCTCCAGCGGCGTATTACTTTCGCCTCGCTGCAAGCAAACTCCCAGCGGCGTATTGCTTTGCCTCCGTCGACTTCCAAGTGCCAGCGGCGTATTGCTTCGCCCCTCGGTCAAGGAAATCTCCAGCGGCGTATTGCTTTGCCTCCGTCGACTTCCAAGTGCCAGCGGCGTATGGCTTCGCCCATCGGTCAAGGAAATCTCCAGCGGCGTAATGTTTTCGCCTCGCTGCAAGCAAACTCCCAGTGGCATATTGCTTTGCCTCCGTCGACTTCCAAGTGCCAGCAGCGTATTGTTTCGCCTCTCGGTCAAGGAAATCTCCAGCGGCGTATTGCTTTCGCCTCGCTGCAAACAAACTCCCAGCGGCGTATTGTTTTCGCCTCGCTGCAAGCAAACTCCCAGCGGCGTAATGCTTTGCCTCCGTCGACTTCCAAGTGCCAGCGGCGTATTGCTTCGCCCCTCGGTCAAGGAAATCTCCAGCGGCGTATTGCTTTCGCCTCGCTGCAAGCAAACTCGCAGCGGCGTATTGATTGCCTCCGTCGACTTCCAAGTGCCAGCGGCGTAATGCTTCGTCTCTCGGTCAAGGAAATCTCCAGCGGCGTATTGCTTTCGCCTCGCTGCAAACATACTCCCAGCGGCGTATTGTTTTCGCCTCGCTGCAAGCAAACTCCCAGCGGCGTAATGCTTTGCCTCCGTCGACTTCCAAGTGCCAGCGGCGTATTGCTTCACCCCTCGGTCAAGGAAATCTCCAGCGGCGTATTGCTTTCACCTTGCTGCAAGCAAACTACCATCGGCGTATTAGTTTTCCTCCGTCGACTTCCAATTGCCAGCGGCACATTGCTTTGCCTCCGTCGACTTCCAAGTGCCAGCGGCGTATTGCTTCGCCTCTCGGTCAAGAAAATCTCCAGCGGCGTATTGCTTTCGCCTCCCTGCAAGCATACTGCCAGCGGCGTATGGCTTTGCCTCCGTCGACTTCCAAGTGCCAGCGGCGTATTGCTTCGCCTCTCGGTCAAGGAAATCTCCAACGGCGTATTACTTTCGCCTCGCTGCAAGCAAACTCCCAGCGGCGTATTGCTTTGCCTCCGTCGACTTCCAAGTGCCAGCGGCGTATTGCTTCGCCCCTCGGTCAAGGAAATCTCCAGCGGCGTATTGCTTTGCCTCCGTCGACTTCCAAGTGCCAGCGGCGTATGGCTTCGCCCATCGGTCAAGGAAATCTCCAGCGGCGTAATGTTTTCGCCTCGCTGCAAGCAAACTCCCAGTGGCGTATTGCTTTGCCTCCGTCGACTTCCAAGTGCCAGCAGCGTATTGTTTCGCCTCTCGGTCAAGGAAATCTCCAGCGGCGTATTGCTTTCGCCTCGCTGCAAACAAACTCCCAGCGGCGTATTGTTTTCGCCTCGCTGCAAGCAAACTCCCAGCGGCGTAATGCTTTGCCTCCGTCGACTTCCAAGTGCCAGCGGCGTATTGCTTCGCCCCTCGGTCAAGGAAATCTCCAGCGGCGTATTGCTTTCGCCTCGCTGCAAGCAAACTCGCAGCGGCGTATTGATTGCCTCCGTCGACTTCCAAGTGCCAGCGGCGTAATGCTTCGTCTCTCGGTCAAGGAAATCTCCAGCGGCGTATTGCTTTCGCCTCGCTGCAAACATACTCCCAGCGGCGTATTGTTTTCGCCTCGCTGCAAGCAAACTCCCAGCGGCGTAATGCTTTGCCTCCGTCGACTTCCAAGTGCCAGCGGCGTATTGCTTCACCCCTCGGTCAAGGAAATCTCCAGCGGCGTATTGCTTTCACCTTGCTGCAAGCAAACTACCATCGGCGTATTAGTTTTCCTCCGTCGACTTCCAATTGCCAGCGGCACATTGCTTTGCCTCCGTCGACTTCCAAGTGCCAGCGGCGTATTGCTTCGCCTCTCGGTCAAGAAAATCTCCAGCGGCGTATTGCTTTCGCCTCCCTGCAAGCATACTGCCAGCGGCGTATGGCTTTGCCTCCGTCGACTTCCAAGTGCCAGCGGCGTATTGCTTCGCCTCTCGGTCAAGGAAATCTCCAACGGCGTATTGCTTTCGCCTCGCTGCAAGCAAACTGTCAGCGGGGTATTGCTATGCATCCGTCGACTTTCAAGTGCCAGCGGCGTATTGCTTTCACATCGCTGCAAGCAAACTCCCAGCGGCGTATTGCATTGCCTCGCTGCAAGCAGACTCCCAGCGGCGTATTGATTTGCCTCCGTCGACTTCCCAGTGCCAGCGGCGTAATGCTTCGCCTCTCGGTCAAGGAAATCTCCAACGGCGTATTGCTTTCTCCTCGATGCAAGCAAACTGCCAGCGGGGTATTGCTTTGCCTCCGTCGACTTTCAAGTGCCAGCGGCGAATTGCTTTCACCTCGCTGCAAGCAAACTCGCAGCGACGTAATGCTTCGCCCCTCGGTCAAGGAAATCTCAAGCGGCGTATTGCTTTCGCCTCGCTGCAAGCAAACTCCCAGCGGCGTAATGCTTTGCCTCCGTCGACTTCCAAGTCCCAGCGTGGTATTGTTTCGCCCCTCGGTCAAGGAAATCTCCAGCGGCGTATTACTTTCGCCTCGCTGCAAGCAAACTCCCAACGGCGTATTGATTTGCCTCCGTCGACTTCCCAGTGCCAGCGGCGTAATGCTTCGCCCCTCGGTCAAGGAAATCTCAAGCGGCGTATTGTTTTCGCCTCGCTGCAAGCAAACTCCCAGCGGCGTATTGCTTTGCCTCCGTCGACTTCCAAGTGCCAGCGGCGTATTGCTTCGCCTCTCGGTCAAGGAAATCTCCAACGGCGTATTGCTTTCGCCTCGCTGCAAGCAAACTCCCAGCGGCGTATTGCTTCGCCTGCGTCGACTTCCAAGTGCCAGCGGCGTAATGCTTCGCCCCTCGGTCAAGGAAATCTCCAGTGGCGTATTGCTTTCGCCTCGCTGCAAGCAAACTCCCAGCGGCGTATTGCGTTGCCTCCGTCAACTTCCAAGTGCCAGCGGCGTATTGCTTCGCGCCTCGGTCTAGGAAATCTCCAGCGGCGTATTGCTTTCGCCTCGCTGTAAGCAAACTGCCAACGGGTTATTGCTTTGCCTCTGTCGACTTTCAAGTGCCAGCGTTGTATTGCTTTCACCTCGCTGTAAGCAAACTCCCAGCGGCGTAATGCTTTGCCTCAATCGACTTCCAAGTGCCAGCGGCGTAATGCTTCGCCCCTCGGTCAAGGAAATCACCAGCGGCCTATTGCTTTCACCTCGCTGCAAGCAAACTCCCAGCGGCGTAATGCTTTGCCTCCGTCGACTTTCAAGTGCCAGCGGCGTATTGCTTTCACCTCGCTGCAAGCAAACTACCAGCGGCGTATTAGTTTTCCTCCGTCGACTTCCAATTGCCAGCGGCACATTGCTTTGCCTCCGTCGACTTCCAAGTGCCAGCGGCGTATTGCTTCGCCTCTCGGTCAAGGAAATCTCCAACGGCGTATTGCTTTCGCCTCGCTGCAAGCAAACTGCCAGCGGGGTATTGCTTTGCCTCTGTCGACTTTCAAGTGCCAGCGTTGTATTGCTTTCACCTCGCTGTAAGCAAACTCCCAGCGGCGTAATGCTTTGCCTCAATCGACTTCCAAGTGCCAGCGGCGTAATGCTTCGCCCCTCGGTCAAGGAAATCACCAGCGGCCTATTGCTTTCACCTCGCTGCAAGCAAACTCCCAGCGGCGTAATGCTTTGCCTCCGTCGACTTTCAAGTGCCAGCGGCGTATTGCTTTCACCTCGCTGCAAGCAAACTACCAGCGGCGTATTAGTTTTCCTCCGTCGACTTCCAATTGCCAGCGGCACATTGCTTTGCCTCCGTCGACTTCCAAGTGCCAGCGGCGTATTGCTTCGCCTCTCGGTCAAGGAAATCTCCAACGGCGTATTGCTTTCGCCTCGCTGCAAGCAAACTGCCAGCGGGGTATTGCTTTGCCTCCGTCGACTTTCAAGTGCCAGCGGCGTATTGCTTTCACCTCGCTGCAAGCAAACTCCCAGCGGCGTATTGCTTTGCCTCCGTCGACTTCCAAGTGCCAGCGGCGTATTGCTTCGCCTCTCGGTCAAGGAAATCTCCAACGGCGTATTGCTTTCTCCTCGATGCAAGCAAACTGCCAGCGGGGTATTGCTTTGCCTCCGTCGACTTTCAAGTGCCAGCGGCGAATTGCTTTCACCTCGCTGCAAGCAAACTCGCAGCGACGTAATGCTTCGCCCCTCGGTCAAGGAAATCTCAAGCGGCGTATTGCTTTCGCCTCGCTGCAAGCAAACTCCCAGCGGCGTAATGCTTTGCCTCCGTCGACTTCCAAGTCCCAGCGTGGTATTGTTTCGCCCCTCGGTCAAGGAAATCTCCAGCGGCGTATTACTTTCGCCTCGCTGCAAGCAAACTCCCAGCGGCGTATTGCTTTGCCTCCGTCGACTTCCAAGTGCCAGCGGCGTATTGCTTCGCCCCTCGGTCAAGGAAATCTCCAGCGGCGTATTGCTTTGCCTCCGTCGACTTCCAAGTGCCAGCGGCGTATGGCTTCGCCCATCGGTCAAGGAAATCTCCAGCGGCGTAATGTTTTCGCCTCGCTGCAAGCAAACTCCCAGTGGCATATTGCTTTGCCTCCGTCGACTTCCAAGTGCCAGCAGCGTATTGTTTCGCCTCTCGGTCAAGGAAATCTCCAGCGGCGTATTGCTTTCGCCTCGCTGCAAACAAACTCCCAGCGGCGTATTGTTTTCGCCTCGCTGCAAGCAAACTCCCAGCGGCGTAATGCTTTGCCTCCGTCGACTTCCAAGTGCCAGCGGCGTATTGCTTCGCCCCTCGGTCAAGGAAATCTCCAGCGGCGTATTGCTTTCGCCTCGCTGCAAGCAAACTCGCAGCGGCGTATTGATTGCCTCCGTCGACTTCCAAGTGCCAGCGGCGTAATGCTTCGTCTCTCGGTCAAGGAAATCTCCAGCGGCGTATTGCTTTCGCCTCGCTGCAAACATACTCCCAGCGGCGTATTGTTTTCGCCTCGCTGCAAGCAAACTCCCAGCGGCGTAATGCTTTGCCTCCGTCGACTTCCAAGTGCCAGCGGCGTATTGCTTCACCCCTCGGTCAAGGAAATCTCCAGCGGCGTATTGCTTTCACCTTGCTGCAAGCAAACTACC
Source organism: Nomada flava (assembly GCA_951802745.1). Taxonomy (NCBI): domain Eukaryota; kingdom Metazoa; phylum Arthropoda; class Insecta; order Hymenoptera; family Apidae; genus Nomada; species Nomada flava. Next base: position 271,181 of record CATOQN010000066.1, on the reverse strand, counting down.
ATCGGCGTATTAGTTTTCCTCCGTCGACTTCCAATTGCCAGCGGCACATTGCTTTGCCTCCGTCGACTTCCAAGTGCCAGCGGCGTATTGCTTCGCCTCTCGGTCAAGAAAATCTCCAGCGGCGTATTGCTTTCGCCTCCCTGCAAGCATACTGCCAGCGGCGTATGGCTTTGCCTCCGTCGACTTCCAAGTGCCAGCGGCGTATTGCTTCGCCTCTCGGTCAAGGAAATCTCCAACGGCGTATTACTTTCGCCTCGCTGCAAGCAAACTCCCAGCGGCGTATTGCTTTGCCTCCGTCGACTTCCAAGTGCCAGCGGCGTATTGCTTCGCCCCTCGGTCAAGGAAATCTCCAGCGGCGTATTGCTTTGCCTCCGTCGACTTCCAAGTGCCAGCGGCGTATGGCTTCGCCCATCGGTCAAGGAAATCTCCAGCGGCGTAATGTTTTCGCCTCGCTGCAAGCAAACTCCCAGTGGCGTATTGCTTTGCCTCCGTCGACTTCCAAGTGCCAGCAGCGTATTGTTTCGCCTCTCGGTCAAGGAAATCTCCAGCGGCGTATTGCTTTCGCCTCGCTGCAAACAAACTCCCAGCGGCGTATTGTTTTCGCCTCGCTGCAAGCAAACTCCCAGCGGCGTAATGCTTTGCCTCCGTCGACTTCCAAGTGCCAGCGGCGTATTGCTTCGCCCCTCGGTCAAGGAAATCTCCAGCGGCGTATTGCTTTCGCCTCGCTGCAAGCAAACTCGCAGCGGCGTATTGATTGCCTCCGTCGACTTCCAAGTGCCAGCGGCGTAATGCTTCGTCTCTCGGTCAAGGAAATCTCCAGCGGCGTATTGCTTTCGCCTCGCTGCAAACATACTCCCAGCGGCGTATTGTTTTCGCCTCGCTGCAAGCAAACTCCCAGCGGCGTAATGCTTTGCCTCCGTCGACTTCCAAGTGCCAGCGGCGTATTGCTTCACCCCTCGGTCAAGGAAATCTCCAGCGGCGTATTGCTTTCACCTTGCTGCAAGCAAACTACCATCGGCGTATTAGTTTTCCTCCGTCGACTTCCAATTGCCAGCGGCACATTGCTTTGCCTCCGTCGACTTCCAAGTGCCAGCGGCGTATTGCTTCGCCTCTCGGTCAAGAAAATCTCCAGCGGCGTATTGCTTTCGCCTCCCTGCAAGCATACTGCCAGCGGCGTATGGCTTTGCCTCCGTCGACTTCCAAGTGCCAGCGGCGTATTGCTTCGCCTCTCGGTCAAGGAAATCTCCAACGGCGTATTGCTTTCGCCTCGCTGCAAGCAAACTGTCAGCGGGGTATTGCTATGCATCCGTCGACTTTCAAGTGCCAGCGGCGTATTGCTTTCACATCGCTGCAAGCAAACTCCCAGCGGCGTATTGCATTGCCTCGCTGCAAGCAGACTCCCAGCGGCGTATTGATTTGCCTCCGTCGACTTCCCAGTGCCAGCGGCGTAATGCTTCGCCTCTCGGTCAAGGAAATCTCCAACGGCGTATTGCTTTCTCCTCGATGCAAGCAAACTGCCAGCGGGGTATTGCTTTGCCTCCGTCGACTTTCAAGTGCCAGCGGCGAATTGCTTTCACCTCGCTGCAAGCAAACTCGCAGCGACGTAATGCTTCGCCCCTCGGTCAAGGAAATCTCAAGCGGCGTATTGCTTTCGCCTCGCTGCAAGCAAACTCCCAGCGGCGTAATGCTTTGCCTCCGTCGACTTCCAAGTCCCAGCGTGGTATTGTTTCGCCCCTCGGTCAAGGAAATCTCCAGCGGCGTATTACTTTCGCCTCGCTGCAAGCAAACTCCCAACGGCGTATTGATTTGCCTCCGTCGACTTCCCAGTGCCAGCGGCGTAATGCTTCGCCCCTCGGTCAAGGAAATCTGAAGCGGCGTATTGTTTTCGCCTCGCTGCAAGCAAACTCCCAGCGGCGTATTGCTTTGCCTCCGTCGACTTCCAAGTGCCAGCGGCGTATTGCTTCGCCTCTCGGTCAAGGAAATCTCCAACGGCGTATTGCTTTCGCCTCGCTGCAAGCAAACTCCCAGCGGCGTATTGCTTCGCCTGCGTCGACTTCCAAGTGCCAGCGGCGTAATGCTTCGCCCCTCGGTCAAGGAAATCTCCAGTGGCGTATTGCTTTCGCCTCGCTGCAAGCAAACTCCCAGCGGCGTATTGCGTTGCCTCCGTCAACTTCCAAGTGCCAGCGGCGTATTGCTTCGCGCCTCGGTCTAGGAAATCTCCAGCGGCGTATTGCTTTCGCCTCGCTGTAAGCAAACTGCCAACGGGTTATTGCTTTGCCTCTGTCGACTTTCAAGTGCCAGCGTTGTATTGCTTTCACCTCGCTGTAAGCAAACTCCCAGCGGCGTAATGCTTTGCCTCAATCGACTTCCAAGTGCCAGCGGCGTAATGCTTCGCCCCTCGGTCAAGGAAATCACCAGCGGCCTATTGCTTTCACCTCGCTGCAAGCAAACTCCCAGCGGCGTAATGCTTTGCCTCCGTCGACTTTCAAGTGCCAGCGGCGTATTGCTTTCACCTCGCTGCAAGCAAACTACCAGCGGCGTATTAGTTTTCCTCCGTCGACTTCCAATTGCCAGCGGCACATTGCTTTGCCTCCGTCGACTTCCAAGTGCCAGCGGCGTATTGCTTCGCCTCTCGGTCAAGGAAATCTCCAACGGCGTATTGCTTTCGCCTCGCTGCAAGCAAACTGCCAGCGGGGTATTGCTTTGCCTCCGTCGACTTTCAAGTGCCAGCGGCGTATTGCTTTCACCTCGCTGCAAGCAAACTCCCAGCGGCGTATTGCTTTGCCTCCGTCGACTTCCAAGTGCCAGCGGCGTATTGCTTCGCCTCTCGGTCAAGGAAATCTCCAACGGCGTATTGCTTTCTCCTCGATGCAAGCAAACTGCCAGCGGGGTATTGCTTTGCCTCCGTCGACTTTCAAGTGCCAGCGGCGAATTGCTTTCACCTCGCTGCAAGCAAACTCGCAGCGACGTAATGCTTCGCCCCTCGGTCAAGGAAATCTCAAGCGGCGTATTGCTTTCGCCTCGCTGCAAGCAAACTCCCAGCGGCGTAATGCTTTGCCTCCGTCGACTTCCAAGTCCCAGCGTGGTATTGTTTCGCCCCTCGGTCAAGGAAATCTCCAGCGGCGTATTACTTTCGCCTCGCTGCAAGCAAACTCCCAGCGGCGTATTGCTTTGCCTCCGTCGACTTCCAAGTGCCAGCGGCGTATTGCTTCGCCCCTCGGTCAAGGAAATCTCCAGCGGCGTATTGCTTTGCCTCCGTCGACTTCCAAGTGCCAGCGGCGTATGGCTTCGCCCATCGGTCAAGGAAATCTCCAGCGGCGTAATGTTTTCGCCTCGCTGCAAGCAAACTCCCAGTGGCATATTGCTTTGCCTCCGTCGACTTCCAAGTGCCAGCAGCGTATTGTTTCGCCTCTCGGTCAAGGAAATCTCCAGCGGCGTATTGCTTTCGCCTCGCTGCAAACAAACTCCCAGCGGCGTATTGTTTTCGCCTCGCTGCAAGCAAACTCCCAGCGGCGTAATGCTTTGCCTCCGTCGACTTCCAAGTGCCAGCGGCGTATTGCTTCGCCCCTCGGTCAAGGAAATCTCCAGCGGCGTATTGCTTTCGCCTCGCTGCAAGCAAACTCGCAGCGGCGTATTGATTGCCTCCGTCGACTTCCAAGTGCCAGCGGCGTAATGCTTCGTCTCTCGGTCAAGGAAATCTCCAGCGGCGTATTGCTTTCGCCTCGCTGCAAACATACTCCCAGCGGCGTATTGTTTTCGCCTCGCTGCAAGCAAACTCCCAGCGGCGTAATGCTTTGCCTCCGTCGACTTCCAAGTGCCAGCGGCGTATTGCTTCACCCCTCGGTCAAGGAAATCTCCAGCGGCGTATTGCTTTCACCTTGCTGCAAGCAAACTACCATCGGCGTATTAGTTTTCCTCCGTCGACTTCCAATTGCCAGCGGCACATTGCTTTGCCTCCGTCGACTTCCAAGTGCCAGCGGCGTATTGCTTCGCCTCTCGGTCAAGAAAATCTCCAGCGGCGTATTGCTTTCGCCTCCCTGCAAGCATACTGCCAGCGGCGTATGGCTTTGCCTCCGTCGACTTCCAAGTGCCAGCGGCGTATTGCTTCGCCTCTCGGTCAAGGAAATCTCCAACGGCGTATTACTTTCGCCTCGCTGCAAGCAAACTCCCAGCGGCGTATTGCTTTGCCTCCGTCGACTTCCAAGTGCCAGCGGCGTATTGCTTCGCCCCTCGGTCAAGGAAATCTCCAGCGGCGTATTGCTTTGCCTCCGTCGACTTCCAAGTGCCAGCGGCGTATGGCTTCGCCCATCGGTCAAGGAAATCTCCAGCGGCGTAATGTTTTCGCCTCGCTGCAAGCAAACTCCCAGTGGCGTATTGCTTTGCCTCCGTCGACTTCCAAGTGCCAGCAGCGTATTGTTTCGCCTCTCGGTCAAGGAAATCTCCAGCGGCGTATTGCTTTCGCCTCGCTGCAAACAAACTCCCAGCGGCGTATTGTTTTCGCCTCGCTGCAAGCAAACTCCCAGCGGCGTAATGCTTTGCCTCCGTCGACTTCCAAGTGCCAGCGGCGTATTGCTTCGCCCCTCGGTCAAGGAAATCTCCAGCGGCGTATTGCTTTCGCCTCGCTGCAAGCAAACTCGCAGCGGCGTATTGATTGCCTCCGTCGACTTCCAAGTGCCAGCGGCGTAATGCTTCGTCTCTCGGTCAAGGAAATCTCCAGCGGCGTATTGCTTTCGCCTCGCTGCAAACATACTCCCAGCGGCGTATTGTTTTCGCCTCGCTGCAAGCAAACTCCCAGCGGCGTAATGCTTTGCCTCCGTCGACTTCCAAGTGCCAGCGGCGTATTGCTTCACCCCTCGGTCAAGGAAATCTCCAGCGGCGTATTGCTTTCACCTTGCTGCAAGCAAACTACCATCGGCGTATTAGTTTTCCTCCGTCGACTTCCAATTGCCAGTGGCACATTGCTTTGCCTCCGTCGACTTCCAAGTGCCAGCGGCGTATTGCTTCGCCTCTCGGTCAAGAAAATCTCCAGCGGCGTATTGCTTTCGCCTCCCTGCAAGCATACTGCCAGCGGCGTATGGCTTTGCCTCCGTCGACTTCCAAGTGCCAGCGGCGTATTGCTTCGCCTCTCGGTCAAGGAAATCTCCAACGGCGTATTGCTTTCGCCTCGCTGCAAGCAAACTGTCAGCGGGGTATTGCTATGCCTCCGTCGACTTTCAAGTGCCAGCGGCGTATTGCTTTCACATCGCTGCAAGCAAACTCCCAGCGGCGTATTGCATTGCCTCGCTGCAAGCAGACTCCCAGCGGCGTATTGATTTGCCTCCGTCGACTTCCCAGTGCCAGCGGCGTAATGCTTCGCCTCTCGGTCAAGGAAATCTCCAACGGCGTATTGCTTTCTCCTCGATGCAAGCAAACTGCCAGCGGGGTATTGCTTTGCCTCCGTCGACTTTCAAGTGCCAGCGGCGAATTGCTTTCACCTCGCTGCAAGCAAACTCGCAGCGACGTAATGCTTCGCCCCTCGGTCAAGGAAATCTCAAGCGGCGTATTGCTTTCGCCTCGCTGCAAGCAAACTCCCAGCGGCGTAATGCTTTGCCTCCGTCGACTTCCAAGTCCCAGCGTGGTATTGTTTCGCCCCTCGGTCAAGGAAATCTCCAGCGGCGTATTACTTTCGCCTCGCTGCAAGCAAACTCCCAGCGGCGTATTGATTTGCCTCCGTCGACTTCCCAGTGCCAGCGGCGTAATGCTTCGCCCCTCGGTCAAGGAAATCTCAAGCGGCGTATTGTTTTCGCCTCGCTGCAAGCAAACTCCCAGCGGCGTATTGCTTTGCCTCCGTCGACTTCCAAGTGCCAGCGGCGTATTGCTTCGCCTCTCGGTCAAGGAAATCTCCAACGGCGTATTGCTTTCGCCTCGCTGCAAGCAAACTCCCAGCGGCGTATTGCTTCGCCTGCGTCGACTTCCAAGTGCCAGCGGCGTAATGCTTCGCCCCTCGGTCAAGGAAATCTCCAGTGGCGTATTGCTTTCGCCTCGCTGCAAGCAAACTCCCAGCGGCGTATTGCGTTGCCTCCGTCAACTTCCAAGTGCCAGCGGCGTATTGCTTCGCGCCTCGGTCTAGGAAATCTCCAGCGGCGTATTGCTTTCGCCTCGCTGCAAGCAAACTGCCAACGGGGTATTGCTTTGCCTCTGTCGACTTTCAAGTGCCAGCGTTGTATTGCTTTCACCTCGCTGTAAGCAAACTCCCAGCGGCGTAATGCTTTGCCTCAATCGACTTCCAAGTGCCAGCGGCGTAATGCTTCGCCCCTCGGTCAAGGAAATCACCAGCGGCCTATTGCTTTCACCTCGCTGCAAGCAAACTCCCAGCGGCGTAATGCTTTGCCTCCGTCGACTTCCAAGTGCCAGCGGCGTATTGCTTCGCCTCTCGGTCAAGGAAATCTCCAGTGGCGTATTGCTTTCGCCTCGCTGCAAGCTAACTCCCAGCGGCGTATTGCTTTGCCTCCGTCGACTTCCGAGTGCCAGCGGCGTATTGCTTCGCCTCTCGGACAAGGAAATCTCCAGCGGCGTATTGCTTTCGCCCCGCTGCAAGCAAACGCCCAGCGGCGTATTGCTTTGCCTCCGTCGACTTCCAAGTGCCAGGGGCGTATTGCTTCGCCCCTCGGTCAAGGAAATCTCCAGCGGCGTATTGTTTTCGCCTCGCTGCAAGCAAACTCCCAGTGGCACATTGCTTTGCCTCCGTCTACTTCCAAGTGCCAGCGGCGTATTGCTTCGCCTCTCGGTCAAGAACATCTCCAGTGGCGTATTGCTTTCGCCTCGCTGCAAGCATACTGCCAGCGGCCTATTGCTTTCACCTCGCTGCAAGCAAACTCCCAGCGGCCTATTGCTTTCACCTCGCTGCAAGCAAATTCCCAGCGGCGTATTGCTTTCACCTTGCTGCAAGCAAACTACCAGCGGCGTATTAGTTTGTCTCCGTCGACTTCCAAGTGCCAGCGGCATATTGCACTGCCTCCATCGACGTCCAAGTGCCAGCGGCGTATTGTTTTCGCCTCGCTGCAAGAAAACTCCCAGCGGCGTAATGCTTTGCCTCCGTCGACTTCCAAGAGCCAGCGGCGTATTGTTTCGCCTCTCAGTCAAGGAAATCTCCAGCGGCGTATTGCTTTGCCTCCGTCGACTTCCGAGTGCCAGCGGCGTATTGCTTCGCCTCTCGGTCAAGGAAATCTCCAGTGGCGTATTGCTTTCGCCTCGCTGCAAGCATACTGCCAGCGGCCTATTGCTTTCACCTCGCTGCAAGCAAACTCCCAGCGGCCTATTGCTTTCACCTCGCTGCAAGCAAATTCCCAGCGGCGTATTGCTTTCACCTTGCTGCAAGCAAACTACCAGCGGCGTATTAGTTTGCCTCCGTCGACTTCCAAGTGCCAGCGGCATATTGCACTGCCTCCATCGACGTCCAAGTGCCAGCGGCGTATTGCTTTCGCCTCGCTGCAAGAAAACTCCCAGCGGCGTAATGCTTTGCCTCCGTCGACTTCCAAGAGCCAGCGGCGTATTGCTTCGCCCCTCGGTCAAGGAAATCTCCAGCGGCGTATTGCTTTCGCCTCGCTGCAAGCAAACTCCCAGCGGCGTATTGCTTTGCCTCCGTCGACTTCCAAGTGCCAGCGGCGTATTGCTTCGCCCCTCGGTCAAGGAAATCTCCAGCGGCGTATTGCTTTGCCTCCGTCGACTTCCAAGTGCCAGCGGCGTATGGCTTCGCCCATCGGTCAAGGAAATCTCCAGCGGCGTATTGTTTTCGCCTCGCTGCAAGCAAACTCCCAGTGGCGTATTGCTTTGCCTCCGTCCACTTCCAAGTGCCAGCAGCGTATTGTTTCGTCTCTCGTTCAAGGAAATCTCCAGCGGCGTATTGCTTTCGCCTCGCTGCAAACAAACTCCCAGCGGCGTATTGTTTTCGCCTCGCTGCAAGCAAACTCCCAGCGGCGTAATGCTTTGCCTCCGTCGACTTCCAAGTGCCAGCGGCGTATTGCTTCACCCCTCGGTCAAGGAAATCTCCAGCGGCGTATTGCTTTCACCTTGCTGCAAGCAAACTACCAGCGGCGTATTAGTTTTCCTCCGTCGACTTCCAATTGCCAGCGGCACATTGCTTTGCCTCCGTCGACTTCCAAGTGCCAGCGGCGTATTGCTTCGCCTCTCGGTCAAGGAAATCTCCAACGGCGTATTGCTTTCGCCTCGCTGCAAGCAAACTGCCAGCGGGGTATTGCTTTGCCTCCGTCGACTTTCAAGTGCCAGCGGCGTATTGCTTTCACCTCACTGCAAGCAAACTCCCAGCGGCGTATTGCTTTGCCTCCGTCGACTTCCAATTGCCAGCGGCACATTGCTTTGCCTCCGTCGACTTCCAAGTGCCAGCGGCGTATTGCTTCGCTTCTCGGTCAAGGAAATCTCCAACGGCGTATTGCTTTCGCCTCGCTGCAAGCAAACTGCCAGCGGGGTATTGCTTTGCCTCCGTCGACTTTCAAGTGCCAGCGGCGTATTGCTTTCACCTCGCTGCAAGCAAACTACCAGCGGCGTATTAATTTTCCTCCGTCGACTTCCAATTGCCAGCGGCACATTGCTTTGCCTCCGTCGACTTCCAAGTGCCAGCGGCGTATTGCTTCTCCTCTCGGTCAAGGAAATCTCCAACGGCGTATTGCTTTCGCCTCGCTGCAAGCAAACTGCCAGCGGGGTATTGCTTTGCCTCCGTCGACTTTCAAGTGCCAGCGGCGTATTGCTTTCACCTCGCTGCAAGCAAACTCCCAGCGGCGTATTGCTTTGCCTCCGTCGACTTCCAAGTGCCAGCGGCGTATTGCTTCGCCTCTCGGTCAAGGAAATCTCCAACGGAGTATTGCTTTCGCCTCGATGCAAGCAAACTGCCAGCGGGGTATTGCTTTGCCTCCGTCGACTTTCAAGTGCCAGCGGCGAATTGCTTTCACCTCGCTGCAAGCAAACTCGCAGCGACGTAATGCTTCGCCCCTCGGTCAAGGAAATCTCAAGCGGCGTATTGCTTTCGCCTCGCTGCAAGCAAACTCCCAGCGGCGTAATGCTTTGCCTCCGTCGACTTCCAAGTGCCAGCGTGGTATTGTTTCGCCCCTCGGTCAAGGAAATCTCCAGCGGCGTATTACTTTCGCCTCGCTGCAAGCAAACTCCCAGCGGCGTATTGCTTTGCCTCCGTCGACTTCCAAGTGCCAGCGGCGTATTGCTTCGCCCCTCGGTCAAGGAAATCTCCAGCGGCGTATTGTTTTGCCTCCGTCGACTTCCAAGTGCGAGCGGCGTATGGCTTCGCCCATCGGTCAAGGAAATCTCCAGCGGCGTAATGTTTTCGCCTCGCTGCAAGCAAACTCCCAGTGGCGTATTGCTTTGCCTCCGTCGACTTCCAAGTGCCAGCAGCGTATTGCTTCGCCCATCGGTCAAGGAAATCTCCAGCGGCGTATTGCTTTCGCCTCGCTGCAAACAAACTCCCAGCGGCGTATTGTTTTCGCCTCGCTGCAAGCAAACTCCCAGCGGCGTAATGCTTTGCCTCCGTCGACTTCCAAGTGCCAGCGGCGTATTGCTTCGCCCCTCGGTCAAGGAAATCTCCAGCGGCGTATTGCTTTCGCCTCGCTGCAAGCAAACTCGCAGCGGCGTATTGATTGCCTCCGTCGACTTCCAAGTGCCAGCGGCGTAATGCTTCGTCTCTCGGTCAAGGAAATCTCCAGCGGCGTATTGCTTTCGCCTCGCTGCAAACAAACTCCCAGCGGCGTATTGTTTTCGCCTCGCTGCAAGCAAACTCCCAGCGGCGTAATGCTTTGCCTCCGTCGACTTCCAAGTGCCAGCGGCGTATTGCTTCACCCCTCGGTCAAGGAAATCTCCAGCGGCGTATTGCTTTCACCTTGCTGCAAGCAAACTACCATCGGCGTATTAGTTTTCCTCCGTCGACTTCCAATTGCCAGCGGCACATTGCTTTGCCTCCGTCGACTTCCAAGTGCCAGCGGCGTATTGCTTCGCCTCTCGGTCAAGAAAATCTCCAGCGGCGTATTGCTTTCGCCTCCCTGCAAGCATACTGCCAGCGGCGTATGGCTTTGCCTCCGTCGACTTCCAAGTGCCAGCGGCGTATTGCTTCGCCTCTCGGTCTAGGAAATCTCCAACGGCGTATTGCTTTCGCCTCGCTGCAAGCAAACTGTCAGCGGGGTATTGCTATGCCTCCGTCGACTTTCAAGTGCCAGCGGCGTATTGCTTTCACATCGCTGCAAGCAAACTCCCAGCGGCGTATTGCATTGCCTCGCTGCAAGCAGACTCCCAGCGACGTATTGCTTTGCCTCCGTCGACTTCCCAGTGCCAGCGGCGTAATGCTTCGCCCCTCGGTCAAAGAAATCTCAAGCGGCGTATTGTTTTCGCCTCGCTGCAAGCAAACTCCCAGCGGCGTATTGCTTTGCCTCCGTCGACTTCCAAGTGCCAGCGGCGTATTGCTTCGCCTCTCGGTCAAGGAAATCTCCAACGGCGTATTGCTTTCGCCTCGCTGCAAGCAGACTGCCAGCGGGGTATTGCTTTGCCTCCGTCGACTTTCAAGTGCCAGCGGCGTATTGTTTTCACCTCGCTGCAAGCAAACTCCCAGCGGCGTATTGCTTTGCCTCCGTCGACTTCCAATTGCCAGCGGCACATTGCTTTGCCTCCGTCGACTTCCAAGTGCCAGCGGCGTATTGCTTCGCCTCTCGGTCAAGGAAATCTCCAACGGCGTATTGCTTTCGCCTCGCTGCAAGCAGACTGCCAGCGGGGTATTGCTTTGCCTCCGTCGACTTTCAAGTGCCAGCGGCGTATTGTTTTCACCTCGCTGCAAGCAAACTCCCAGCGGCGTATTGCTTTGCCTCCGTCGACTTCCAATTGCCAGCGGCACATTGCTTTGCCTCCGTCGACTTCCAAGTGCCAGCGGCGTATTGCTTCGCCTCTCGGTCAAGGAAATCTCCAACGGCGTATTGCTTTCGCCTCGCTGCAAGCAAACTGCCAGCGGGGTATTGCTTTGCCTCCGTCGACTTTCAAGTGCCAGCGGCGTATTGCTTTCACCTCGCTGCAAGCAAACTACCAGCGGCGTATTAGTTTTCCTCCGTCGACTTCCAATTGCCAGCGGCACATTGCTTTGCCTCCGTCGACTTCCAAGTGCCAGCGGCGTATTGATTCGCCTCTCGGTCAAGGAAATCTCCAACGGCGTATTGCTTTCGCCTCGCTGCAAGCAAACTGCCAGCGGGGTATTGCTTTGCCTCCGTCGACTTTCAAGTGCCAGCGGCGTATTGCTTTCACCTCGCTGCAAGCAAACTCCCAGCGACGTAATGCTTCGCCCCTCAGTCAAGGAAATCTCAAGCGGCGTATTGCTCTCGCCTCGCTGCAAGCAAACTCCCAGCGGCGTAATGCTTTGCCTCCGTCGACTTCCAAGTGCCAGCGTGGTATTGTTTCGCCCCTCGGTCAAGGAAATCTCAAGCGGCGTATTGCTTTCACCTCGCTGCAAGCAAACTCCCAGCGGCGTAATGCTTTGCCTTCGTCGACTTCCAAGTGCCAGCGGCGTATTGCTTCGCCCCTCGGTCAAGGAAATCTCCAGCGGCGTATTGCTTTCGCCTCGCTGCAAGCAAACTCCCAGCGGCGTATTGCTTTGCCTCTGTCGACTTCCAAGTGCCAGCGTTGTATTGCTTTCACCTCGCTGTAAGCAAACTCCCAGCGGCGTAATGCTTTGCCTCAATCGACTTCCAAGTGCCAGCGGCGTGATGCTTCGCCCCTCGGTCAAGGAAATCACCAGCGGCCTATTGCTTTCACCTCGCTGCAAGCAAACTCCCAGCGGCGTAATGCTTTGCCTCCGTCGACTTCCAAGTGCCAGCGGCGTATTGCTTCGCCTCTCGGTCAAGAAAATCTCCAGCGGCGTATTGCTTTCGCCTCCCTGCAAGCATACTGCCAGCGGCGTATGGCTTTGCCTCCGTCAACTTCCAAGTGCCAGCGGCGTATTGCTTCGCCTCTCGGTCAAGGAAATCTCCAACGGCGTATTGCTTTCGCCTCGCTGCAAGCAGACTGCCAGCGGGGTATTGCTTTGCCTCCGTCGACTTTCAAGTGCCAGCGGCGTATTGTTTTCACCTCGCTGCAAGCAAACTCCCAGCGGCGTATTGCTTTGCCTCCGTCGACTTCCAATTACCAGCGGCACATTGCTTTGCCTCCGTCGACTTCCAAGTGCCAGCGGCGTATTGCTTCGCCTCTCGGTCAAGGAAATCTCCAACGGCGTATTGCTTTCGCCTCGCTGCAAGCAAACTGCCAGCGGGGTATTGCTTTGCCTCCGTCGACTTTCAAGTGCCAGCGGCGTATTGCTTTCACCTCGCTGCAAGCAAACTACCAGCGGCGTATTAGTTTTCCTCCGTCGACTTCCAATTGCCAGCGGCACATTGCTTTGCCTCCGTCGACTTCCAAGTGCCAGCGGCGTATTGCTTCGCCTCTCGGTCAAGGAAATCTCCAACGGCGTATTGCTTTCGCCTCGCTGCAAGCAAACTGCCAGCGGGGTATTGCTTTGCCTCCGTCGACTTTCAAGTGCCAGCGGCGTATTGCTTTCACCTCGCTGCAAGCAAACTCCCAGCGACGTAATGCTTCGCCCCTCAGTCAAGGAAATCTCAAGCGGCGTATTGCTTTCGCCTCGCTGCAAGCAAACTCCCAGCGGCGTAATGCTTTGCCTCCGTCGACTTCCAAGTGCCAGCGTGGTATTGTTTCGCCCCTCGGTCAAGGAAATCTCAAGCGGCGTATTGCTTTCACCTCGCTGCAAGCAAACTCCCAGCGGCGTAATGCTTTGCCTTCGTCGACTTCCAAGTGCCAGCGGCGTATTGCTTCGCCCCTCGGTCAAGGAAATCTCCAGCGGCGTATTGCTTTCGCCTCGCTGCAAGCAAACTCCCAGCGGCGTATTGCTTTGCCTCCGTCGACTTTCAAGTGCCAGCGGCGTATTGCTTTCACCTCACTGCAAGCAAACTCCCAGCGGCGTATTGCTTTGCCTCCGTCGACTTCCAATTGCCAGCGGCACATTGCTTTGCCTCCGTCGACTTCCAAGTGCCAGCGGCGTATTGCTTCGCTTCTCGGTCAAGGAAATCTCCAACGGCGTATTGCTTTCGCCTCGCTGCAAGCAAACTGCCAGCGGGGTATTGCTTTGCCTCCGTCGACTTTCAAGTGCCAGCGGCGTATTGCTTTCACCTCGCTGCAAGCAAACTACCAGCGGCGTATTAATTTTCCTCCGTCGACTTCCAATTGCCAGCGGCACATTGCTTTGCCTCCGTCGACTTCCAAGTGCCAGCGGCGTATTGCTTCTCCTCTCGGTCAAGGAAATCTCCAACGGCGTATTGCTTTCGCCTCGCTGCAAGCAAACTGCCAGCGGGGTATTGCTTTGCCTCCGTCGACTTTCAAGTGCCAGCGGCGTATTGCTTTCACCTCGCTGCAAGCAAACTCCCAGCGGCGTATTGCTTTGCCTCCGTCGACTTCCAAGTGCCAGCGGCGTATTGCTTCGCCTCTCGGTCAAGGAAATCTCCAACGGAGTATTGCTTTCGCCTCGCTGCAAGCAAACTGCCAGCGGGGTATTGCTTTGCCTCCGTCGACTTTCAAGTGCCAGCGGCGTATTGCTTTCACCTCGCTGCAAGCAAACTACCAGCGGCGTATTAGTTTTCCTCCGTCGACTTCCAATTGCCAGCGGCACATTGCTTTGCCTCCGTCGACTTCCAAGTGCCAGCGGCGTATTGCTTCGCCTCTCGGTCAAGGAAATCTCCAACGGCGTATTGCTTTCGCCTCGCTGCAAGCAAACTGCCAGCGGGGTATTGCTTTGCCTCCGTCGACTTTCAAGTGCCAGCGGCGTATTGCTTTCACCTCGCTGCAAGCAAACTCCCAGCGACGTAATGCTTCGCCCCTCAGTCAAGGAAATCTCAAGCGGCGTATTGCTTTCGCCTCGCTGCAAGCAAACTCCCAGCGGCGTAATGCTTTGCCTCCGTCGACTTCCAAGTGCCAGCGTGGTATTGTTTCGCCCCTCGGTCAAGGAAATCTCAAGCGGCGTATTGCTTTCACCTCGCTGCAAGCAAACTCCCAGCGGCGTAATGCTTTGCCTTCGTCGACTTCCAAGTGCCAGCGGCGTATTGCTTCGCCCCTCGGTCAAGGAAATCTCCAGCGGCGTATTGCTTTCGCCTCGCTGCAAGCAAACTCCCAGCGGCGTATTGCTTTGCCTCCGTCGACTTTCAAGTGCCAGCGGCGTATTGCTTTCACCTCACTGCAAGCAAACTCCCAGCGGCGTATTGCTTTGCCTCCGTCGACTTCCAATTGCCAGCGGCACATTGCTTTGCCTCCGTCGACTTCCAAGTGCCAGCGGCGTATTGCTTCGCTTCTCGGTCAAGGAAATCTCCAACGGCGTATTGCTTTCGCCTCGCTGCAAGCAAACTGCCAGCGGGGTATTGCTTTGCCTCCGTCGACTTTCAAGTGCCAGCGGCGTATTGCTTTCACCTCGCTGCAAGCAAACTACCAGCGGCGTATTAATTTTCCTCCGTCGACTTCCAATTGCCAGCGGCACATTGCTTTGCCTCCGTCGACTTCCAAGTGCCAGCGGCGTATTGCTTCTCCTCTCGGTCAAGGAAATCTCCAACGGCGTATTGCTTTCGCCTCGCTGCAAGCAAACTGCCAGCGGGGTATTGCTTTGCCTCCGTCGACTTTCAAGTGCCAGCGGCGTATTGCTTTCACCTCGCTGCAAGCAAACTCCCAGCGGCGTATTGCTTTGCCTCCGTCGACTTCCAAGTGCCAGCGGCGTATTGCTTCGCCTCTCGGTCAAGGAAATCTCCAACGGAGTATTGCTTTCGCCTCGATGCAAGCAAACTGCCAGCGGGGTATTGCTTTGCCTCCGTCGACTTTCAAGTGCCAGCGGCGAATTGCTTTCACCTCGCTGCAAGCAAACTCGCAGCGACGTAATGCTTCGCCCCTCGGTCAAGGAAATCTCAAGCGGCGTATTGCTTTCGCCTCGCTGCAAGCAAACTCCCAGCGGCGTAATGCTTTGCCTCCGTCGACTTCCAAGTGCCAGCGTGGTATTGTTTCGCCCCTCGGTCAAGGAAATCTCCAGCGGCGTATTACTTTCGCCTCGCTGCAAGCAAACTCCCAGCGGCGTATTGCTTTGCCTCCGTCGACTTCCAAGTGCCAGCGGCGTATTGCTTCGCCCCTCGGTCAAGGAAATCTCCAGCGGCGTATTGTTTTGCCTCCGTCGACTTCCAAGTGCGAGCGGCGTATGGCTTCGCCCATCGGTCAAGGAAATCTCCAGCGGCGTAATGTTTTCGCCTCGCTGCAAGCAAACTCCCAGTGGCGTATTGCTTTGCCTCCGTCGACTTCCAAGTGCCAGCAGCGTATTGCTTCGCCCATCGGTCAAGGAAATCTCCAGCGGCGTATTGCTTTCGCCTCGCTGCAAACAAACTCCCAGCGGCGTATTGTTTTCGCCTCGCTGCAAGCAAACTCCCAGCGGCGTAATGCTTTGCCTCCGTCGACTTCCAAGTGCCAGCGGCGTATTGCTTCGCCCCTCGGTCAAGGAAATCTCCAGCGGCGTATTGCTTTCGCCTCGCTGCAAGCAAACTCGCAGCGGCGTATTGATTGCCTCCGTCGACTTCCAAGTGCCAGCGGCGTAATGCTTCGTCTCTCGGTCAAGGAAATCTCCAGCGGCGTATTGCTTTCGCCTCGCTGCAAACAAACTCCCAGCGGCGTATTGTTTTCGCCTCGCTGCAAGCAAACTCCCAGCGGCGTAATGCTTTGCCTCCGTCGACTTCCAAGTGCCAGCGGCGTATTGCTTCACCCCTCGGTCAAGGAAATCTCCAGCGGCGTATTGCTTTCACCTTGCTGCAAGCAAACTACCATCGGCGTATTAGTTTTCCTCCGTCGACTTCCAATTGCCAGCGGCACATTGCTTTGCCTCCGTCGACTTCCAAGTGCCAGCGGCGTATTGCTTCGCCTCTCGGTCAAGAAAATCTCCAGCGGCGTATTGCTTTCGCCTCCCTGCAAGCATACTGCCAGCGGCGTATGGCTTTGCCTCCGTCGACTTCCAAGTGCCAGCGGCGTATTGCTTCGCCTCTCGGTCTAGGAAATCTCCAACGGCGTATTGCTTTCGCCTCGCTGCAAGCAAACTGTCAGCGGGGTATTGCTATGCCTCCGTCGACTTTCAAGTGCCAGCGGCGTATTGCTTTCACATCGCTGCAAGCAAACTCCCAGCGGCGTATTGCATTGCCTCGCTGCAAGCAGACTCCCAGCGACGTATTGCTTTGCCTCCGTCGACTTCCCAGTGCCAGCGGCGTAATGCTTCGCCCCTCGGTCAAAGAAATCTCAAGCGGCGTATTGTTTTCGCCTCGCTGCAAGCAAACTCCCAGCGGCGTATTGCTTTGCCTCCGTCGACTTCCAAGTGCCAGCGGCGTATTGCTTCGCCTCTCGGTCAAGGAAATCTCCAACGGCGTATTGCTTTCGCCTCGCTGCAAGCAGACTGCCAGCGGGGTATTGCTTTGCCTCCGTCGACTTTCAAGTGCCAGCGGCGTATTGTTTTCACCTCGCTGCAAGCAAACTCCCAGCGGCGTATTGCTTTGCCTCCGTCGACTTCCAATTGCCAGCGGCACATTGCTTTGCCTCCGTCGACTTCCAAGTGCCAGCGGCGTATTGCTTCGCCTCTCGGTCAAGGAAATCTCCAACGGCGTATTGCTTTCGCCTCGCTGCAAGCAGACTGCCAGCGGGGTATTGCTTTGCCTCCGTCGACTTTCAAGTGCCAGCGGCGTATTGTTTTCACCTCGCTGCAAGCAAACTCCCAGCGGCGTATTGCTTTGCCTCCGTCGACTTCCAATTGCCAGCGGCACATTGCTTTGCCTCCGTCGACTTCCAAGTGCCAGCGGCGTATTGCTTCGCCTCTCGGTCAAGGAAATCTCCAACGGCGTATTGCTTTCGCCTCGCTGCAAGCAAACTGCCAGCGGGGTATTGCTTTGCCTCCGTCGACTTTCAAGTGCCAGCGGCGTATTGCTTTCACCTCGCTGCAAGCAAACTACCAGCGGCGTATTAGTTTTCCTCCGTCGACTTCCAATTGCCAGCGGCACATTGCTTTGCCTCCGTCGACTTCCAAGTGCCAGCGGCGTATTGCTTCGCCTCTCGGTCAAGGAAATCTCCAACGGCGTATTGCTTTCGCCTCGCTGCAAGCAAACTGCCAGCGGGGTATTGCTTTGCCTCCGTCGACTTTCAAGTGCCAGCGGCGTATTGCTTTCACCTCGCTGCAAGCAAACTCCCAGCGACGTAATGCTTCGCCCCTCAGTCAAGGAAATCTCAAGCGGCGTATTGCTCTCGCCTCGCTGCAAGCAAACTCCCAGCGGCGTAATGCTTTGCCTCCGTCGACTTCCAAGTGCCAGCGTGGTATTGTTTCGCCCCTCGGTCAAGGAAATCTCAAGCGGCGTATTGCTTTCACCTCGCTGCAAGCAAACTCCCAGCGGCGTAATGCTTTGCCTTCGTCGACTTCCAAGTGCCAGCGGCGTATTGCTTCGCCCCTCGGTCAAGGAAATCTCCAGCGGCGTATTGCTTTCGCCTCGCTGCAAGCAAACTCCCAGCGGCGTATTGCTTTGCCTCTGTCGACTTCCAAGTGCCAGCGTTGTATTGCTTTCACCTCGCTGTAAGCAAACTCCCAGCGGCGTAATGCTTTGCCTCAATCGACTTCCAAGTGCCAGCGGCGTGATGCTTCGCCCCTCGGTCAAGGAAATCACCAGCGGCCTATTGCTTTCACCTCGCTGCAAGCAAACTCCCAGCGGCGTAATGCTTTGCCTCCGTCGACTTCCAAGTGCCAGCGGCGTATTGCTTCGCCTCTCGGTCAAGAAAATCTCCAGCGGCGTATTGCTTTCGCCTCCCTGCAAGCATACTGCCAGCGGCGTATGGCTTTGCCTCCGTCAACTTCCAAGTGCCAGCGGCGTATTGCTTCGCCTCTCGGTCAAGGAAATCTCCAACGGCGTATTGCTTTCGCCTCGCTGCAAGCAGACTGCCAGCGGGGTATTGCTTTGCCTCCGTCGACTTTCAAGTGCCAGCGGCGTATTGTTTTCACCTCGCTGCAAGCAAACTCCCAGCGGCGTATTGCTTTGCCTCCGTCGACTTCCAATTACCAGCGGCACATTGCTTTGCCTCCGTCGACTTCCAAGTGCCAGCGGCGTATTGCTTCGCCTCTCGGTCAAGGAAATCTCCAACGGCGTATTGCTTTCGCCTCGCTGCAAGCAAACTGCCAGCGGGGTATTGCTTTGCCTCCGTCGACTTTCAAGTGCCAGCGGCGTATTGCTTTCACCTCGCTGCAAGCAAACTACCAGCGGCGTATTAGTTTTCCTCCGTCGACTTCCAATTGCCAGCGGCACATTGCTTTGCCTCCGTCGACTTCCAAGTGCCAGCGGCGTATTGCTTCGCCTCTCGGTCAAGGAAATCTCCAACGGCGTATTGCTTTCGCCTCGCTGCAAGCAAACTGCCAGCGGGGTATTGCTTTGCCTCCGTCGACTTTCAAGTGCCAGCGGCGTATTGCTTTCACCTCGCTGCAAGCAAACTCCCAGCGACGTAATGCTTCGCCCCTCAGTCAAGGAAATCTCAAGCGGCGTATTGCTTTCGCCTCGCTGCAAGCAAACTCCCAGCGGCGTAATGCTTTGCCTCCGTCGACTTCCAAGTGCCAGCGTGGTATTGTTTCGCCCCTCGGTCAAGGAAATCTCAAGCGGCGTATTGCTTTCACCTCGCTGCAAGCAAACTCCCAGCGGCGTAATGCTTTGCCTTCGTCGACTTCCAAGTGCCAGCGGCGTATTGCTTCGCCCCTCGGTCAAGGAAATCTCCAGCGGCGTATTGCTTTCGCCTCGCTGCAAGCAAACTCCCAGCGGCGTATTGCTTTGCCTCTGTCGACTTCCAAGTGCCAGCGTTGTATTGCTTTCACCTCGCTGTAAGCAAACTCCCAGCGGCGTAATGCTTTGCCTCAATCGACTTCCAAGTGCCAGCGGCGTGATGCTTCGCCCCTCGGTCAAGGAAATCACCAGCGGCCTATTGCTTTCACCTCGCTGCAAGCAAACTCCCAGCGGCGTAATGCTTTGCCCCCGTCGACTTCCAAGTGCCAGCGGCGTATTGCTTCGCCTCTCGGTCAAGAAAATCTCCAGTGGCGTATTGCTTTCGCCTCACTGCAAGCATACTGCCAGCGGCCTATTGCTTTCACCTCGCTGCAAGCAAACTCCCAGCGGCCTATTGCTTTCTCCTCGCTGCAAGCAAACTCCCAGCGGCGTATTGCTTTCACCTTGCTGCAAGCAAACTACCAGCGGCGTATTAGTTTGCCTCCGTCGACTTCCAAGAGCCAGCGGCGTATTGTTTCGCCTCTGAGTCAAGGAAATCTCCAGCGGCGCATTGCTTTCGCCCCGCTGCATGCAAACGCCCAGCGGCGTATTGCTTTGCCTCCGTCGACTTCCGAGTGCCAGCGGCGTATTGCTTCGCCTCTCGGTCAAGGAAATCTCCAGCGGCGTAATGCTTTCGCCTCGCTGCAAGCAAACTCCCAGCGGCGTATTGCTTCGCCTGCGTCGACTTCCAAGTGCCAGCGGCGTAATGCTTCGCCCCTCGGTCAAGCAAACTCCCAGTGGCGTATTGCTTTCGCCTCGCTGCAAGCAAACTCCCAGCGGCGTATTGCGTTGCCTCCGTCAACTTCCAAGTGCCAGCGGCGTATTGCTTCGCGCCTCGGTCTAGGAAATCTCCAGCGGCGTATTGCTTTCGCCTCGCTGCAAGCAAACTGCCAACGGGGTATTGCTTTGCCTCTGTCGACTTTCAAGTGCCAGCGTTGTATTGCTTTCACCTCGCTGTAAGCAAACTCCCAGCGGCGTAATGCTTTGCCTCAATCGACTTCCAAGTGCCAGCGGCGTAATGCTTCGCCCCTCGGTCAAGGAAATCACCAGCGGCCTATTGCTTTCACCTCGCTGCAAGCAAACTCCCAGCGGCGTAATGCTTTGCCTCCGTCGACTTCCAAGTGCCAGCGGCGTATTGTTTCGCCTCTCGGTCAAGGAAATCTCCAGTGGCGTATTGCTTTCGCCTCGCTGCAAGCTAACTCCCAGCGGCGTATTGCTTTGCCTCCGTCGACTTCCAAGTGCCAGGGGCGTATTGCTTCGCCCCTCGGTCAAGGAAATCTCCAGCGGCGTATTGTTTTCGCCTCGCTGCAAGCAAACTCCCAGTGGCACATTGCTTTGCCTCCGTCTACTTCCAAGTGCCAGCGGCGTATTGCTTCGCCTCTCGGTCAAGAACATCTCCAGTGGCGTATTGCTTTCGCCTCGCTGCAAGCAAACTCCCAGCGACGTAATGCTTCGCCCCTCAGTCAAGGAAATCTCAAGCGGCGTATTGCTCTCGCCTCGCTGCAAGCAAACTCCCAGCGGCGTAATGCTTTGCCTCCGTCGACTTCCAAGTGCCAGCGTGGTATTGTTTCGCCCCTCGGTCAAGGAAATCTCAAGCGGCGTATTGCTTTCACCTCGCTGCAAGCAAACTCCCAGCGGCGTAATGCTTTGCCTTCGTCGACTTCCAAGTGCCAGCGGCGTATTGCTTCGCCCCTCGGTCAAGGAAATCTCCAGCGGCGTATTGCTTTCGCCTCGCTGCAAGCAAACTCCCAGCGGCGTATTGCTTTGCCTCTGTCGACTTCCAAGTGCCAGCGTTGTATTGCTTTCACCTCGCTGTAAGCAAACTCCCAGCGGCGTAATGCTTTGCCTCAATCGACTTCCAAGTGCCAGCGGCGTGATGCTTCGCCCCTCGGTCAAGGAAATCACCAGCGGCCTATTGCTTTCACCTCGCTGCAAGCAAACTCCCAGCGGCGTAATGCTTTGCCTCCGTCGACTTCCAAGTGCCAGCGGCGTATTGCTTCGCCTCTCGGTCAAGAAAATCTCCAGCGGCGTATTGCTTTCGCCTCCCTGCAAGCATACTGCCAGCGGCGTATGGCTTTGCCTCCGTCAACTTCCAAGTGCCAGCGGCGTATTGCTTCGCCTCTCGGTCAAGGAAATCTCCAACGGCGTATTGCTTTCGCCTCGCTGCAAGCAGACTGCCAGCGGGGTATTGCTTTGCCTCCGTCGACTTTCAAGTGCCAGCGGCGTATTGTTTTCACCTCGCTGCAAGCAAACTCCCAGCGGCGTATTGCTTTGCCTCCGTCGACTTCCAATTACCAGCGGCACATTGCTTTGCCTCCGTCGACTTCCAAGTGCCAGCGGCGTATTGCTTCGCCTCTCGGTCAAGGAAATCTCCAACGGCGTATTGCTTTCGCCTCGCTGCAAGCAAACTGCCAGCGGGGTATTGCTTTGCCTCCGTCGACTTTCAAGTGCCAGCGGCGTATTGCTTTCACCTCGCTGCAAGCAAACTACCAGCGGCGTATTAGTTTTCCTCCGTCGACTTCCAATTGCCAGCGGCACATTGCTTTGCCTCCGTCGACTTCCAAGTGCCAGCGGCGTATTGCTTCGCCTCTCGGTCAAGGAAATCTCCAACGGCGTATTGCTTTCGCCTCGCTGCAAGCAAACTGCCAGCGGGGTATTGCTTTGCCTCCGTCGACTTTCAAGTGCCAGCGGCGTATTGCTTTCACCTCGCTGCAAGCAAACTCCCAGCGACGTAATGCTTCGCCCCTCAGTCAAGGAAATCTCAAGCGGCGTATTGCTTTCGCCTCGCTGCAAGCAAACTCCCAGCGGCGTAATGCTTTGCCTCCGTCGACTTCCAAGTGCCAGCGTGGTATTGTTTCGCCCCTCGGTCAAGGAAATCTCAAGCGGCGTATTGCTTTCACCTCGCTGCAAGCAAACTCCCAGCGGCGTAATGCTTTGCCTTCGTCGACTTCCAAGTGCCAGCGGCGTATTGCTTCGCCCCTCGGTCAAGGAAATCTCCAGCGGCGTATTGCTTTCGCCTCGCTGCAAGCAAACTCCCAGCGGCGTATTGCTTTGCCTCTGTCGACTTCCAAGTGCCAGCGTTGTATTGCTTTCACCTCGCTGTAAGCAAACTCCCAGCGGCGTAATGCTTTGCCTCAATCGACTTCCAAGTGCCAGCGGCGTGATGCTTCGCCCCTCGGTCAAGGAAATCACCAGCGGCCTATTGCTTTCACCTCGCTGCAAGCAAACTCCCAGCGGCGTAATGCTTTGCCCCCGTCGACTTCCAAGTGCCAGCGGCGTATTGCTTCGCCTCTCGGTCAAGAAAATCTCCAGTGGCGTATTGCTTTCGCCTCACTGCAAGCATACTGCCAGCGGCCTATTGCTTTCACCTCGCTGCAAGCAAACTCCCAGCGGCCTATTGCTTTCTCCTCGCTGCAAGCAAACTCCCAGCGGCGTATTGCTTTCACCTTGCTGCAAGCAAACTACCAGCGGCGTATTAGTTTGCCTCCGTCGACTTCCAAGAGCCAGCGGCGTATTGTTTCGCCTCTGAGTCAAGGAAATCTCCAGCGGCGCATTGCTTTCGCCCCGCTGCATGCAAACGCCCAGCGGCGTATTGCTTTGCCTCCGTCGACTTCCGAGTGCCAGCGGCGTATTGCTTCGCCTCTCGGTCAAGGAAATCTCCAGCGGCGTAATGCTTTCGCCTCGCTGCAAGCAAACTCCCAGCGGCGTATTGCTTCGCCTGCGTCGACTTCCAAGTGCCAGCGGCGTAATGCTTCGCCCCTCGGTCAAGCAAACTCCCAGTGGCGTATTGCTTTCGCCTCGCTGCAAGCAAACTCCCAGCGGCGTATTGCGTTGCCTCCGTCAACTTCCAAGTGCCAGCGGCGTATTGCTTCGCGCCTCGGTCTAGGAAATCTCCAGCGGCGTATTGCTTTCGCCTCGCTGCAAGCAAACTGCCAACGGGGTATTGCTTTGCCTCTGTCGACTTTCAAGTGCCAGCGTTGTATTGCTTTCACCTCGCTGTAAGCAAACTCCCAGCGGCGTAATGCTTTGCCTCAATCGACTTCCAAGTGCCAGCGGCGTAATGCTTCGCCCCTCGGTCAAGGAAATCACCAGCGGCCTATTGCTTTCACCTCGCTGCAAGCAAACTCCCAGCGGCGTAATGCTTTGCCTCCGTCGACTTCCAAGTGCCAGCGGCGTATTGTTTCGCCTCTCGGTCAAGGAAATCTCCAGTGGCGTATTGCTTTCGCCTCGCTGCAAGCTAACTCCCAGCGGCGTATTGCTTTGCCTCCGTCGACTTCCAAGTGCCAGGGGCGTATTGCTTCGCCCCTCGGTCAAGGAAATCTCCAGCGGCGTATTGTTTTCGCCTCGCTGCAAGCAAACTCCCAGTGGCACATTGCTTTGCCTCCGTCTACTTCCAAGTGCCAGCGGCGTATTGCTTCGCCTCTCGGTCAAGAACATCTCCAGTGGCGTATTGCTTTCGCCTCGCTGCAAGCAAACTCCCAGCGGCCTATTGCTTTCACCTCGCTGCAAGCAAATTCCCAGCGGCGTATTGCTTTCACCTTGCTGCAAGCAAACTACCAGCGGCGTATTAGTTTGTCTCCGTCGACTTCCAAGTGCCAGCGGCATATTGCACTGCCTCCATCGACGTCCAAGTGCCAGCGGCGTATTGTTTTCGCCTCGCTGCAAGAAAACTCCCAGCGGCGTAATGCTTTGCCTCCGTCGACTTCCAAGAGCCAGCGGCGTATTGTTTCGCCTCTCAGTCAAGGAAATCTCCAGCGGCGTATTGCTTTGCCTCCGTCGACTTCCGAGTGCCAGCGGCGTATTGCTTCGCCTCTCGGTCAAGGAAATCTCCAGTGGCGTATTGCTCGCCTCGCTGGCGTATTGCTCGCCTCGCTGCAAGCATACTGCCAGCGGCCTATTGCTTTCACCTCGCTGCAAGCAAACTCCCAGCGGCCTATTGCTTTCACCTCGCTGCAAGCAAATTCCCAGCGGCGTATTGCTTTCACCTTGCTGCAAGCAAACTACCAGCGGCGTATTAGTTTGCCTCCGTCGACTTCCAAGTGCCAGCGGCATATTGCACTGCCTCCATCGACGTCCAAGTGCCAGCGGCGTATTGCTTTCGCCTCGCTGCAAGAAAACTCCCAGCGGCGTAATGCTTTGCCTCCGTCGACTTCCAAGAGCCAGCGGCGTATTGCTTCGCCCCTCGGTCAAGGAAATCTCCAGCGGCGTATTGCTTTGCCTCCGTCGACTTCCAAGTGCCAGCGGCGTATGGCTTCGCCCATCGGTCAAGGAAATCTCCAGCGGCGTATTGTTTTCGCCTCGCTGCAAGCAAACTCCCAGTGGCGTATTGCTTTGCCTCCGTCCACTTCCAAGTGCCAGCAGCGTATTGTTTCGTCTCTCGTTCAAGGAAATCTCCAGCGGCGTATTGCTTTCGCCTCGCTGCAAACAAACTCCCAGCGGCGTATTGTTTTCGCCTCGCTGCAAGCAAACTCCCAGCGGCGTAATGCTTTGCCTCCGTCGACTTCCAAGTGCCAGCGGCGTATTGCTTCACCCCTCGGTCAAGGAAATCTCCAGCGGCGTATTGCTTTCACCTTGCTGCAAGCAAACTACCAGCGGCGTATTAGTTTTCCTCCGTCGACTTCCAATTGCCAGCGGCACATTGCTTTGCCTCCGTCGACTTCCAAGTGCCAGCGGCGTATTGCTTCGCCTCTCGGTCAAGGAAATCTCCAACGGCGTATTGCTTTCGCCTCGCTGCAAGCAAACTGCCAGCGGGGTATTGCTTTGCCTCCGTCGACTTTCAAGTGCCAGCGGCGTATTGCTTTCACCTCACTGCAAGCAAACTCCCAGCGGCGTATTGCTTTGCCTCCGTCGACTTCCAATTGCCAGCGGCACATTGCTTTGCCTCCGTCGACTTCCAAGTGCCAGCGGCGTATTGCTTCGCTTCTCGGTCAAGGAAATCTCCAACGGCGTATTGCTTTCGCCTCGCTGCAAGCAAACTGCCAGCGGGGTATTGCTTTGCCTCCGTCGACTTTCAAGTGCCAGCGGCGTATTGCTTTCACCTCGCTGCAAGCAAACTACCAGCGGCGTATTAATTTTCCTCCGTCGACTTCCAATTGCCAGCGGCACATTGCTTTGCCTCCGTCGACTTCCAAGTGCCAGCGGCGTATTGCTTCTCCTCTCGGTCAAGGAAATCTCCAACGGCGTATTGCTTTCGCCTCGCTGCAAGCAAACTGCCAGCGGGGTATTGCTTTGCCTCCGTCGACTTTCAAGTGCCAGCGGCGTATTGCTTTCACCTCGCTGCAAGCAAACTCCCAGCGGCGTATTGCTTTGCCTCCGTCGACTTCCAAGTGCCAGCGGCGTATTGCTTCGCCTCTCGGTCAAGGAAATCTCCAACGGAGTATTGCTTTCGCCTCGATGCAAGCAAACTGCCAGCGGGGTATTGCTTTGCCTCCGTCGACTTTCAAGTGCCAGCGGCGAATTGCTTTCACCTCGCTGCAAGCAAACTCGCAGCGACGTAATGCTTCGCCCCTCGGTCAAGGAAATCTCCAGCGGCGTATTGTTTTCGCCTCGCTGCAAGCAAACTCCCAGTGGCGTATTGCTTTGCCTCCGTCCACTTCCAAGTGCCAGCAGCGTATTGTTTCGTCTCTCGTTCAAGGAAATCTCCAGCGGCGTATTGCTTTCGCCTCGCTGCAAACAAACTCCCAGCGGCGTATTGTTTTCGCCTCGCTGCAAGCAAACTCCCAGCGGCGTAATGCTTTGCCTCCGTCGACTTCCAAGTGCCAGCGGCGTATTGCTTCACCCCTCGGTCAAGGAAATCTCCAGCGGCGTATTGCTTTCACCTTGCTGCAAGCAAACTACCAGCGGCGTATTAGTTTTCCTCCGTCGACTTCCAATTGCCAGCGGCACATTGCTTTGCCTCCGTCGACTTCCAAGTGCCAGCGGCGTATTGCTTCGCCTCTCGGTCAAGGAAATCTCCAACGGCGTATTGCTTTCGCCTCGCTGCAAGCAAACTGCCAGCGGGGTATTGCTTTGCCTCCGTCGACTTTCAAGTGCCAGCGGCGTATTGCTTTCACCTCACTGCAAGCAAACTCCCAGCGGCGTATTGCTTTGCCTCCGTCGACTTCCAATTGCCAGCGGCACATTGCTTTGCCTCCGTCGACTTCCAAGTGCCAGCGGCGTATTGCTTCGCTTCTCGGTCAAGGAAATCTCCAACGGCGTATTGCTTTCGCCTCGCTGCAAGCAAACTGCCAGCGGGGTATTGCTTTGCCTCCGTCGACTTTCAAGTGCCAGCGGCGTATTGCTTTCACCTCGCTGCAAGCAAACTACCAGCGGCGTATTAATTTTCCTCCGTCGACTTCCAATTGCCAGCGGCACATTGCTTTGCCTCCGTCGACTTCCAAGTGCCAGCGGCGTATTGCTTCTCCTCTCGGTCAAGGAAATCTCCAACGGCGTATTGCTTTCGCCTCGCTGCAAGCAAACTGCCAGCGGGGTATTGCTTTGCCTCCGTCGACTTTCAAGTGCCAGCGGCGTATTGCTTTCACCTCGCTGCAAGCAAACTCCCAGCGGCGTATTGCTTTGCCTCCGTCGACTTCCAAGTGCCAGCGGCGTATTGCTTCGCCTCTCGGTCAAGGAAATCTCCAACGGAGTATTGCTTTCGCCTCGATGCAAGCAAACTGCCAGCGGGGTATTGCTTTGCCTCCGTCGACTTTCAAGTGCCAGCGGCGAATTGCTTTCACCTCGCTGCAAGCAAACTCGCAGCGACGTAATGCTTCGCCCCTCGGTCAAGGAAATCTCAAGCGGCGTATTGCTTTCGCCTCGCTGCAAGCAAACTCCCAGCGGCGTAATGCTTTGCCTCCGTCGACTTCCAAGTGCCAGCGTGGTATTGTTTCGCCCCTCGGTCAAGGAAATCTCCAGCGGCGTATTACTTTCGCCTCGCTGCAAGCAAACTCCCAGCGGCGTATTGCTTTGCCTCCGTCGACTTCCAAGTGCCAGCGGCGTATTGCTTCGCCCCTCGGTCAAGGAAATCTCCAGCGGCGTATTGCTTTGCCTCCGTCGACTTCCAAGTGCCAGCGGCGTATGGCTTCGCCCATCGGTCAAGGAAATCTCCAGCGGCGTAATGTTTTCGCCTCGCTGCAAGCAAACTCCCAGTGGCGTATTGCTTTGCCTCCGTCGACTTCCAAGTGCCAGCAGCGTATTGCTTCGCCCATCGGTCAAGGAAATCTCCAGCGGCGTATTGCTTTCGCCTCGCTGCAAACAAACTCCCAGCGGCGTATTGTTTTCGCCTCGCTGCAAGCAAACTCCCAGCGGCGTAATGCTTTGCCTCCGTCGACTTCCAAGTGCCAGCGGCGTATTGCTTCGCCCCTCGGTCAAGGAAATCTCCAGCGGCGTATTGCTTTCGCCTCGCTGCAAGCAAACTCGCAGCGGCGTATTGATTGCCTCCGTCGACTTCCAAGTGCCAGCGGCGTAATGCTTCGTCTCTCGGTCAAGGAAATCTCCAGCGGCGTATTGCTTTCGCCTCGCTGCAAACAAACTCCCAGCGGCGTATTGTTTTCGCCTCGCTGCAAGCAAACTCCCAGCGGCGTAATGCTTTGCCTCCGTCGACTTCCAAGTGCCAGCGGCGTATTGCTTCACCCCTCGGTCAAGGAAATCTCCAGCGGCGTATTGCTTTCACCTTGCTGCAAGCAAACTACCATCGGCGTATTAGTTTTCCTCCGTCGACTTCCAATTGCCAGCGGCACATTGCTTTGCCTCCGTCGACTTCCAAGTGCCAGCGGCGTATTGCTTCGCCTCTCGGTCAAGAAAATCTCCAGCGGCGTATTGCTTTCGCCTCCCTGCAAGCATACTGCCAGCGGCGTATGGCTTTGCCTCCGTCGACTTCCAAGTGCCAGCGGCGTATTGCTTCGCCTCTCGGTCTAGGAAATCTCCAACGGCGTATTGCTTTCGCCTCGCTGCAAGCAAACTGTCAGCGGGGTATTGCTATGCCTCCGTCGACTTTCAAGTGCCAGCGGCGTATTGCTTTCACATCGCTGCAAGCAAACTCCCAGCGGCGTATTGCATTGCCTCGCTGCAAGCAGACTCCCAGCGACGTATTGCTTTGCCTCCGTCGACTTCCCAGTGCCAGCGGCGTAATGCTTCGCCCCTCGGTCAAAGAAATCTCAAGCGGCGTATTGTTTTCGCCTCGCTGCAAGCAAACTCCCAGCGGCGTATTGCTTTGCCTCCGTCGACTTCCAAGTGCCAGCGGCGTATTGCTTCGCCTCTCGGTCAAGGAAATCTCCAACGGCGTATTGCTTTCGCCTCGCTGCAAGCAGACTGCCAGCGGGGTATTGCTTTGCCTCCGTCGACTTTCAAGTGCCAGCGGCGTATTGTTTTCACCTCGCTGCAAGCAAACTCCCAGCGGCGTATTGCTTTGCCTCCGTCAACTTCCAATTGCCAGCGGCACATTGCTTTGCCTCCGTCGACTTCCAAGTGCCAGCGGCGTATTGCTTCGCCTCTCGGTCAAGGAAATCTCCAACGGCGTATTGCTTTCGCCTCGCTGCAAGCAAACTGCCAGCGGGGTATTGCTTTGCCTCCGTCGACTTTCAAGTGCCAGCGGCGTATTGCTTTCACCTCGCTGCAAGCAAACTACCAGCGGCGTATTAGTTTTCCTCCGTCGACTTCCAATTGCCAGCGGCACATTGCTTTGCCTCCGTCGACTTCCAAGTGCCAGCGGCGTATTGCTTCGCCTCTCGGTCAAGGAAATCTCCAACGGCGTATTGCTTTCGCCTCGCTGCAAGCAAACTGCCAGCGGGGTATTGCTTTGCCTCCGTCGACTTTCAAGTGCCAGCGGCGTATTGCTTTCACCTCGCTGCAAGCAAACTCCCAGCGACGTAATGCTTCGCCCCTCAGTCAAGGAAATCTCAAGCGGCGTATTGCTTTCGCCTCGCTGCAAGCAAACTCCCAGCGGCGTAATGCTTTGCCTCCGTCGACTTCCAAGTGCCAGCGTGGTATTGTTTCGCCCCTCGGTCAAGGAAATCTCAAGCGGCGTATTGCTTTCACCTCGCTGCAAGCAAACTCCCAGCGGCGTAATGCTTTGCCTTCGTCGACTTCCAAGTGCCAGCGGCGTATTGCTTCGCCCCTCGGTCAAGGAAATCTCCAGCGGCGTATTGCTTTCGCCTCGCTGCAAGCAAACTCCCAGCGGCGTATTGCTTTGCCTCTGTCGACTTCCAAGTGCCAGCGTTGTATTGCTTTCACCTCGCTGTAAGCAAACTCCCAGCGGCGTAATGCTTTGCCTCAATCGACTTCCAAGTGCCAGCGGCGTGATGCTTCGCCCCTCGGTCAAGGAAATCACCAGCGGCCTATTGCTTTCACCTCGCTGCAAGCAAACTCCCAGCGGCGTAATGCTTTGCCTCCGTCGACTTCCAAGTGCCAGCGGCGTATTGCTTCGCCTCTCGGTCAAGAAAATCTCCAGCGGCGTATTGCTTTC
Organism: Nomada flava; assembly: GCA_951802745.1. NCBI lineage: Eukaryota > Metazoa > Arthropoda > Insecta > Hymenoptera > Apidae > Nomada > Nomada flava. The sequence goes on along the minus strand of CATOQN010000066.1, from coordinate 241,868 downwards.
GCCTCCCTGCAAGCATACTGCCAGCGGCGTATGGCTTTGCCTCCGTCAACTTCCAAGTGCCAGCGGCGTATTGCTTCGCCTCTCGGTCAAGGAAATCTCCAACGGCGTATTGCTTTCGCCTCGCTGCAAGCAGACTGCCAGCGGGGTATTGCTTTGCCTCCGTCGACTTTCAAGTGCCAGCGGCGTATTGTTTTCACCTCGCTGCAAGCAAACTCCCAGCGGCGTATTGCTTTGCCTCCGTCGACTTCCAATTGCCAGCGGCACATTGCTTTGCCTCCGTCGACTTCCAAGTGCCAGCGGCGTATTGCTTCGCCTCTCGGTCAAGGAAATCTCCAACGGCGTATTGCTTTCGCCTCGCTGCAAGCAAACTGCCAGCGGGGTATTGCTTTGCCTCCGTCGACTTTCAAGTGCCAGCGGCGTATTGCTTTCACCTCGCTGCAAGCAAACTACCAGCGGCGTATTAGTTTTCCTCCGTCGACTTCCAATTGCCAGCGGCACATTGCTTTGCCTCCGTCGACTTCCAAGTGCCAGCGGCGTATTGCTTCGCCTCTCGGTCAAGGAAATCTCCAACGGCGTATTGCTTTCGCCTCGCTGCAAGCAAACTGCCAGCGGGGTATTGCTTTGCCTCCGTCGACTTTCAAGTGCCAGCGGCGTATTGCTTTCACCTCGCTGCAAGCAAACTCCCAGCGACGTAATGCTTCGCCCCTCAGTCAAGGAAATTTCAAGCGGCGTATTGCTTTCGCCTCGCTGCAAGCAAACTCCCAGCGGCGTAATGCTTTGCCTCCGTCGACTTCCAAGTGCCAGCGTGGTATTGTTTCGCCCCTCGGTCAAGGAAATCTCAAGCGGCGTATTGCTTTCACCTCGCTGCAAGCAAACTCCCAGCGGCGTAATGCTTTGCCTTCGTCGACTTCCAAGTGCCAGCGGCGTATTGCTTCGCCCCTCGGTCAAGGAAATCTCCAGCGGCGTATTGCTTTCGCCTCGCTGCAAGCAAACTCCCAGCGGCGTATTGCTTTGCCTCTGTCGACTTCCAGGTGCCAGCGTTGTATTGCTTTCACCTCGCTGTAAGCAAACTCCCAGCGGCGTAATGCTTTGCCTCAATCGACTTCCAAGTGCCAGCGGCGTGATGCTTCGCCCCTCGGTCAAGGAAATCACCAGCGGCCTATTGCTTTCACCTCGCTGCAAGCAAACTCCCAGCGGCGTAATGCTTTGCCCCCGTCGACTTCCAAGTGCCAGCGGCGTATTGCTTCGCCTCTCGGTCAAGAAAATCTCCAGTGGCGTATTGCTTTCGCCTCACTGCAAGCATACTGCCAGCGGCCTATTGCTTTCACCTCGCTGCAAGCAAACTCCCAGCGGCCTATTGCTTTCTCCTCGCTGCAAGCAAACTCCCAGCGGCGTATTGCTTTCACCTTGCTGCAAGCAAACTACCAGCGGCGTATTAGTTTGCCTCCGTCGACTTCCAAGAGCCAGCGGCGTATTGTTTCGCCTCTGAGTCAAGGAAATCTCCAGCGGCGTATTGCTTTCGCCCCGCTGCATGCAAACGCCCAGCGGCGTATTGCTTTGCCTCCGTCGACTTCCGAGTGCCAGCGGCGTATTGCTTCGCCTCTCGGTCAAGGAAATCTCCAGCGGCGTAATGCTTTCGCCTCGCTGCAAGCAAACTCCCAGCGGCGTATTGCTTTGCCTCCGTCGACTTCCAAGTGCCAGCGGCGTATTGCTTCGCCTCTCGGTCAAGAAAATCTCCAGCGGCGTATTGCTTTCGCCTCGCAGCAAGTAAACTCCCAGCGGCGTATTGCTTTGCCTCCGTCCACTTCCAAGTGCCAGCGGCGTATTGCTTCGCCCCTCGGTCAAGGAAATCTCCAGCGGCGTATAGCTTTCGCCTCGCTGCAAGCAAATTCCCAGCGGCGAATTGCTTTCGCCTCGCTGCAAGCAAATTCCCAGCGGCGTATTGCTTTGCCTCCGTCGACTTCCAAGTGCCAGGGGCGTATTGCTTCGCCCCTCGGTCAAGGAAATCCCCAGCGAAGTATTGTTTTCGCCTTGCTGCAAGCAAACTCCCAGTGGCACATTGCTTTGCCTCCGTCGACTTCCAAGTGCCAGCGGCGTATTGCTTCGCCTCTCGGTCAAGAAAATCTCCAGTGGCGTATTGCTTTCGCCTCGCTGCATGCATACTGCCAGCGGCGTATTGCTTTGCCTCCGTCGACTTCCAAGTGCCAGCGGCGTATTGCTCTCGCCTCGCTGCAAGCAAACTCCCAGCGGCGAAATGCTTTGCCTCCGTCGACTTCCAAGTGCCAGCGGCGTATTGCTTCGCCCCTCGGTCAAGGAAATCTCCAGCGGCGTATTGCTTTCGCCTCGCTGCAAGCAAACTCCCAGCGGCGTATTGTTTTGCCTCCGTCGACTTCCAAGTGCCAGCGGCGTATTGCTTCGCCCCTCGGTCAAGGAAATCTCAAGCGGCGTATTGCTTTGCCTCCGTCGACTTCCAAGTGCCAGCGGCGTATGGCTTCGCCCATCGGTCAAGGAAATCTCCAGCGGCGTAATGTTTTCGCCTCGCTGCAAGCAAACTCCCAGTGGCGTATTGCTTTGCCTCCGTCGACTTCCAAGTGCCAGTAGCGTATTGTTTCGCCTCTCGGTCAAGGAAATCTCCAGCGGCGTATTGCTTTCGCCTCGCTGCAAACAAACTCCCAGCGGCGTATTGTTTTCGCCTCGCTGCAAGCAAACTCCCAGCGGCGTAATGCTTTGCCTCCGTCGACTTCCAAGTGCCAGTAGCGTATTGTTTCGCCTCTCGGTCAAGGAAATCTCCAGCGGCGTATTGCTTTCGCCTCGCTGCAAACAAACTCCCAGCGGCGTATTGTTTTCGCCTCGCTGCAAGCAAACTCCCAGCGGCGTAATGCTTTGCCTCCGTCGACTTCCAAGTGCCAGCGGCCTATTGCTTCGCCTCTCGGTCAAGGAAATCTCCAGCGGCGTATTGTTTTCGCCTTGCTGCAAGCAAACTGCCAGCGGGGTATTGCTTTGCCTCCGTCGACTTTCAAGTGCCAGCGGCGTATTGCTTTCACCTCGCTGCAAGCAAACTCCCAGCGGCATAATGCTTTGCCTCCGTCGACTTCCAAGTGCTAGCGGCGTATTGCTTCGCCCCTCGGTCAAGGAAATCTCCAGCGGCCTATTGCATTCACCTCGCTGCAAGCAAACTCCCAGCGGCGTATTGCTTTCGCCTCGCTGCAAGCAAACTCCCAGCGGCGTAATGCTTTGCCTCCGTCGACTTCCAAGAGCCAGCGGCGTATTGTTTCGCCTCTCAGACAAGGAAATCTCCAGCGGCTTATTGCTTTCGCCTCGCTGCAAGCAAACTCCCAGCGGCGTAATGCTTTGCCTCCGTCGACTTCCAAGTGCCAGCGGCGTATTGCTTCGCATCTCGGTCAAGGAAATCTCCAGTTGCGTATTGCTTTCGCCTCGCTGCAACTAACACCCAGCGGCGTATTGCTTTGGCTCCGTCGACTTCCAAGTGCCAGCGGCGTAATGTTTCGTCTCTCGGTCAAGGAAATCTCCAGCGGCGTATTGCTTTCGCCTCGCTGCAAGCAAACTCCCAGCGGCGTATTGCTTCGCCTGCGTCGAATTCCAAGTGCCAGCGGCGTATTGCTTCGCGCCTCGGTCTAGGAAATCTCCAGCGGCGTATTGCTTTCGCCTCGCTGCAAGCAAACTGCCAGCGGGGTATTGCTTTGCCTCTGTCGACTTTCAAGTGCCAGCGTTGTATTGCTTTCACCTCGCTGCAAGCAAACTCCCAGCGGCGTATTGCTTCGCCTGCGTCGACTTCCAAGTGCCAGCGGCGTAATGCTTCGCCCCTCGGTCAAGGAAATCTCCAGCGGCGTATTGTTTTCGCCTCGCTGCAAGCAAACTCCCAGCGGCGTAATGCTTTGCCTCTGTCGACTTCCAAGTGCCAGCGTTGTATTGCTTTCACCTCGCTGTAAGCAAACTCCCAGCGGCGTAATGCTTTGCCTCAATCGACTTCCAAGTGCCAGCGGCGTGATGCTTCGCCCCTCGGTCAAGGAAATCACCAGCGGCCTATTGCTTTCACCTCGCTGCAAGCAAACTCCCAGCGGCGTAATGCTTTGCCTCCGTCGACTTCCAAGTGCCAGCGGCGTATTGCTTCGCCTCTCGGTCAAGAAAATCTCCAGCGGCGTATTGCTTTCGCCTCCCTGCAAGCATACTGCCAGCGGCGTATGGCTTTGCCTCCGTCAACTTCCAAGTGCCAGCGGCGTATTGCTTCGCCTCTCGGTCAAGGAAATCTCCAACGGCGTATTGCTTTCGCCTCGCTGCAAGCAGACTGCCAGCGGGGTATTGCTTTGCCTCCGTCGACTTTCAAGTGCCAGCGGCGTATTGTTTTCACCTCGCTGCAAGCAAACTCCCAGCGGCGTATTGCTTTGCCTCCGTCGACTTCCAATTACCAGCGGCACATTGCTTTGCCTCCGTCGACTTCCAAGTGCCAGCGGCGTATTGCTTCGCCTCTCGGTCAAGGAAATCTCCAACGGCGTATTGCTTTCGCCTCGCTGCAAGCAAACTGCCAGCGGGGTATTGCTTTGCCTCCGTCGACTTTCAAGTGCCAGCGGCGTATTGCTTTCACCTCGCTGCAAGCAAACTACCAGCGGCGTATTAGTTTTCCTCCGTCGACTTCCAATTGCCAGCGGCACATTGCTTTGCCTCCGTCGACTTCCAAGTGCCAGCGGCGTATTGCTTCGCCTCTCGGTCAAGGAAATCTCCAACGGCGTATTGCTTTCGCCTCGCTGCAAGCAAACTGCCAGCGGGGTATTGCTTTGCCTCCGTCGACTTTCAAGTGCCAGCGGCGTATTGCTTTCACCTCGCTGCAAGCAAACTCCCAGCGACGTAATGCTTCGCCCCTCAGTCAAGGAAATCTCAAGCGGCGTATTGCTTTCGCCTCGCTGCAAGCAAACTCCCAGCGGCGTAATGCTTTGCCTCCGTCGACTTCCAAGTGCCAGCGTGGTATTGTTTCGCCCCTCGGTCAAGGAAATCTCAAGCGGCGTATTGCTTTCACCTCGCTGCAAGCAAACTCCCAGCGGCGTAATGCTTTGCCTTCGTCGACTTCCAAGTGCCAGCGGCGTATTGCTTCGCCCCTCGGTCAAGGAAATCTCCAGCGGCGTATTGCTTTCGCCTCGCTGCAAGCAAACTCCCAGCGGCGTATTGCTTTGCCTCTGTCGACTTCCAAGTGCCAGCGTTGTATTGCTTTCACCTCGCTGTAAGCAAACTCCCAGCGGCGTAATGCTTTGCCTCAATCGACTTCCAAGTGCCAGCGGCGTGATGCTTCGCCCCTCGGTCAAGGAAATCACCAGCGGCCTATTGCTTTCACCTCGCTGCAAGCAAACTCCCAGCGGCGTAATGCTTTGCCCCCGTCGACTTCCAAGTGCCAGCGGCGTATTGCTTCGCCTCTCGGTCAAGAAAATCTCCAGTGGCGTATTGCTTTCGCCTCACTGCAAGCATACTGCCAGCGGCCTATTGCTTTCACCTCGCTGCAAGCAAACTCCCAGCGGCCTATTGCTTTCTCCTCGCTGCAAGCAAACTCCCAGCGGCGTATTGCTTTCACCTTGCTGCAAGCAAACTACCAGCGGCGTATTAGTTTGCCTCCGTCGACTTCCAAGAGCCAGCGGCGTATTGTTTCGCCTCTGAGTCAAGGAAATCTCCAGCGGCGCATTGCTTTCGCCCCGCTGCATGCAAACGCCCAGCGGCGTATTGCTTTGCCTCCGTCGACTTCCGAGTGCCAGCGGCGTATTGCTTCGCCTCTCGGTCAAGGAAATCTCCAGCGGCGTAATGCTTTCGCCTCGCTGCAAGCAAACTCCCAGCGGCGTATTGCTTCGCCTGCGTCGACTTCCAAGTGCCAGCGGCGTAATGCTTCGCCCCTCGGTCAAGCAAACTCCCAGTGGCGTATTGCTTTCGCCTCGCTGCAAGCAAACTCCCAGCGGCGTATTGCGTTGCCTCCGTCAACTTCCAAGTGCCAGCGGCGTATTGCTTCGCGCCTCGGTCTAGGAAATCTCCAGCGGCGTATTGCTTTCGCCTCGCTGCAAGCAAACTGCCAACGGGGTATTGCTTTGCCTCTGTCGACTTTCAAGTGCCAGCGTTGTATTGCTTTCACCTCGCTGTAAGCAAACTCCCAGCGGCGTAATGCTTTGCCTCAATCGACTTCCAAGTGCCAGCGGCGTAATGCTTCGCCCCTCGGTCAAGGAAATCACCAGCGGCCTATTGCTTTCACCTCGCTGCAAGCAAACTCCCAGCGGCGTAATGCTTTGCCTCCGTCGACTTCCAAGTGCCAGCGGCGTATTGTTTCGCCTCTCGGTCAAGGAAATCTCCAGTGGCGTATTGCTTTCGCCTCGCTGCAAGCTAACTCCCAGCGGCGTATTGCTTTGCCTCCGTCGACTTCCAAGTGCCAGGGGCGTATTGCTTCGCCCCTCGGTCAAGGAAATCTCCAGCGGCGTATTGTTTTCGCCTCGCTGCAAGCAAACTCCCAGTGGCACATTGCTTTGCCTCCGTCTACTTCCAAGTGCCAGCGGCGTATTGCTTCGCCTCTCGGTCAAGAACATCTCCAGTGGCGTATTGCTTTCGCCTCGCTGCAAGCAAACTCCCAGCGGCCTATTGCTTTCACCTCGCTGCAAGCAAATTCCCAGCGGCGTATTGCTTTCACCTTGCTGCAAGCAAACTACCAGCGGCGTATTAGTTTGTCTCCGTCGACTTCCAAGTGCCAGCGGCATATTGCACTGCCTCCATCGACGTCCAAGTGCCAGCGGCGTATTGTTTTCGCCTCGCTGCAAGAAAACTCCCAGCGGCGTAATGCTTTGCCTCCGTCGACTTCCAAGAGCCAGCGGCGTATTGTTTCGCCTCTCAGTCAAGGAAATCTCCAGCGGCGTATTGCTTTGCCTCCGTCGACTTCCGAGTGCCAGCGGCGTATTGCTTCGCCTCTCGGTCAAGGAAATCTCCAGTGGCGTATTGCTCGCCTCGCTGGCGTATTGCTCGCCTCGCTGCAAGCATACTGCCAGCGGCCTATTGCTTTCACCTCGCTGCAAGCAAACTCCCAGCGGCCTATTGCTTTCACCTCGCTGCAAGCAAATTCCCAGCGGCGTATTGCTTTCACCTTGCTGCAAGCAAACTACCAGCGGCGTATTAGTTTGCCTCCGTCGACTTCCAAGTGCCAGCGGCATATTGCACTGCCTCCATCGACGTCCAAGTGCCAGCGGCGTATTGCTTTCGCCTCGCTGCAAGAAAACTCCCAGCGGCGTAATGCTTTGCCTCCGTCGACTTCCAAGAGCCAGCGGCGTATTGCTTCGCCCCTCGGTCAAGGAAATCTCCAGCGGCGTATTGCTTTGCCTCCGTCGACTTCCAAGTGCCAGCGGCGTATGGCTTCGCCCATCGGTCAAGGAAATCTCCAGCGGCGTATTGTTTTCGCCTCGCTGCAAGCAAACTCCCAGTGGCGTATTGCTTTGCCTCCGTCCACTTCCAAGTGCCAGCAGCGTATTGTTTCGTCTCTCGTTCAAGGAAATCTCCAGCGGCGTATTGCTTTCGCCTCGCTGCAAACAAACTCCCAGCGGCGTATTGTTTTCGCCTCGCTGCAAGCAAACTCCCAGCGGCGTAATGCTTTGCCTCCGTCGACTTCCAAGTGCCAGCGGCGTATTGCTTCACCCCTCGGTCAAGGAAATCTCCAGCGGCGTATTGCTTTCACCTTGCTGCAAGCAAACTACCAGCGGCGTATTAGTTTTCCTCCGTCGACTTCCAATTGCCAGCGGCACATTGCTTTGCCTCCGTCGACTTCCAAGTGCCAGCGGCGTATTGCTTCGCCTCTCGGTCAAGGAAATCTCCAACGGCGTATTGCTTTCGCCTCGCTGCAAGCAAACTGCCAGCGGGGTATTGCTTTGCCTCCGTCGACTTTCAAGTGCCAGCGGCGTATTGCTTTCACCTCACTGCAAGCAAACTCCCAGCGGCGTATTGTTTTGCCTCCGTCGACTTCCAATTGCCAGCGGCACATTGCTTTGCCTCCGTCGACTTCCAAGTGCCAGCGGCGTATTGCTTCGCTTCTCGGTCAAGGAAATCTCCAACGGCGTATTGCTTTCGCCTCGCTGCAAGCAAACTGCCAGCGGGGTATTGCTTTGCCTCCGTCGACTTTCAAGTGCCAGCGGCGTATTGCTTTCACCTCGCTGCAAGCAAACTACCAGCGGCGTATTAATTTTCCTCCGTCGACTTCCAATTGCCAGCGGCACATTGCTTTGCCTCCGTCGACTTCCAAGTGCCAGCGGCGTATTGCTTCTCCTCTCGGTCAAGGAAATCTCCAACGGCGTATTGCTTTCGCCTCGCTGCAAGCAAACTGCCAGCGGGGTATTGCTTTGCCTCCGTCGACTTTCAAGTGCCAGCGGCGTATTGCTTTCACCTCGCTGCAAGCAAACTCCCAGCGGCGTATTGCTTTGCCTCCGTCGACTTCCAAGTGCCAGCGGCGTATTGCTTCGCCTCTCGGTCAAGGAAATCTCCAACGGAGTATTGCTTTCGCCTCGATGCAAGCAAACTGCCAGCGGGGTATTGCTTTGCCTCCGTCGACTTTCAAGTGCCAGCGGCGAATTGCTTTCACCTCGCTGCAAGCAAACTCGCAGCGACGTAATGCTTCGCCCCTCGGTCAAGGAAATCTCCAGCGGCGTATTGTTTTCGCCTCGCTGCAAGCAAACTCCCAGTGGCGTATTGCTTTGCCTCCGTCCACTTCCAAGTGCCAGCAGCGTATTGTTTCGTCTCTCGTTCAAGGAAATCTCCAGCGGCGTATTGCTTTCGCCTCGCTGCAAACAAACTCCCAGCGGCGTATTGTTTTCGCCTCGCTGCAAGCAAACTCCCAGCGGCGTAATGCTTTGCCTCCGTCGACTTCCAAGTGCCAGCGGCGTATTGCTTCACCCCTCGGTCAAGGAAATCTCCAGCGGCGTATTGCTTTCACCTTGCTGCAAGCAAACTACCAGCGGCGTATTAGTTTTCCTCCGTCGACTTCCAATTGCCAGCGGCACATTGCTTTGCCTCCGTCGACTTCCAAGTGCCAGCGGCGTATTGCTTCGCCTCTCGGTCAAGGAAATCTCCAACGGCGTATTGCTTTCGCCTCGCTGCAAGCAAACTGCCAGCGGGGTATTGCTTTGCCTCCGTCGACTTTCAAGTGCCAGCGGCGTATTGCTTTCACCTCACTGCAAGCAAACTCCCAGCGGCGTATTGCTTTGCCTCCGTCGACTTCCAATTGCCAGCGGCACATTGCTTTGCCTCCGTCGACTTCCAAGTGCCAGCGGCGTATTGCTTCGCTTCTCGGTCAAGGAAATCTCCAACGGCGTATTGCTTTCGCCTCGCTGCAAGCAAACTGCCAGCGGGGTATTGCTTTGCCTCCGTCGACTTTCAAGTGCCAGCGGCGTATTGCTTTCACCTCGCTGCAAGCAAACTACCAGCGGCGTATTAATTTTCCTCCGTCGACTTCCAATTGCCAGCGGCACATTGCTTTGCCTCCGTCGACTTCCAAGTGCCAGCGGCGTATTGCTTCTCCTCTCGGTCAAGGAAATCTCCAACGGCGTATTGCTTTCGCCTCGCTGCAAGCAAACTGCCAGCGGGGTATTGCTTTGCCTCCGTCGACTTTCAAGTGCCAGCGGCGTATTGCTTTCACCTCGCTGCAAGCAAACTCCCAGCGGCGTATTGCTTTGCCTCCGTCGACTTCCAAGTGCCAGCGGCGTATTGCTTCGCCTCTCGGTCAAGGAAATCTCCAACGGAGTATTGCTTTCGCCTCGATGCAAGCAAACTGCCAGCGGGGTATTGCTTTGCCTCCGTCGACTTTCAAGTGCCAGCGGCGAATTGCTTTCACCTCGCTGCAAGCAAACTCGCAGCGACGTAATGCTTCGCCCCTCGGTCAAGGAAATCTCAAGCGGCGTATTGCTTTCGCCTCGCTGCAAGCAAACTCCCAGCGGCGTAATGCTTTGCCTCCGTCGACTTCCAAGTGCCAGCGTGGTATTGTTTCGCCCCTCGGTCAAGGAAATCTCCAGCGGCGTATTACTTTCGCCTCGCTGCAAGCAAACTCCCAGCGGCGTATTGCTTTGCCTCCGTCGACTTCCAAGTGCCAGCGGCGTATTGCTTCGCCCCTCGGTCAAGGAAATCTCCAGCGGCGTATTGCTTTGCCTCCGTCGACTTCCAAGTGCCAGCGGCGTATGGCTTCGCCCATCGGTCAAGGAAATCTCCAGCGGCGTAATGTTTTCGCCTCGCTGCAAGCAAACTCCCAGTGGCGTATTGCTTTGCCTCCGTCGACTTCCAAGTGCCAGCAGCGTATTGCTTCGCCCATCGGTCAAGGAAATCTCCAGCGGCGTATTGCTTTCGCCTCGCTGCAAACAAACTCCCAGCGGCGTATTGTTTTCGCCTCGCTGCAAGCAAACTCCCAGCGGCGTAATGCTTTGCCTCCGTCGACTTCCAAGTGCCAGCGGCGTATTGCTTCGCCCCTCGGTCAAGGAAATCTCCAGCGGCGTATTGCTTTCGCCTCGCTGCAAGCAAACTCGCAGCGGCGTATTGATTGCCTCCGTCGACTTCCAAGTGCCAGCGGCGTAATGCTTCGTCTCTCGGTCAAGGAAATCTCCAGCGGCGTATTGCTTTCGCCTCGCTGCAAACAAACTCCCAGCGGCGTATTGTTTTCGCCTCGCTGCAAGCAAACTCCCAGCGGCGTAATGCTTTGCCTCCGTCGACTTCCAAGTGCCAGCGGCGTATTGCTTCACCCCTCGGTCAAGGAAATCTCCAGCGGCGTATTGCTTTCACCTTGCTGCAAGCAAACTACCATCGGCGTATTAGTTTTCCTCCGTCGACTTCCAATTGCCAGCGGCACATTGCTTTGCCTCCGTCGACTTCCAAGTGCCAGCGGCGTATTGCTTCGCCTCTCGGTCAAGAAAATCTCCAGCGGCGTATTGCTTTCGCCTCCCTGCAAGCATACTGCCAGCGGCGTATGGCTTTGCCTCCGTCGACTTCCAAGTGCCAGCGGCGTATTGCTTCGCCTCTCGGTCTAGGAAATCTCCAACGGCGTATTGCTTTCGCCTCGCTGCAAGCAAACTGTCAGCGGGGTATTGCTATGCCTCCGTCGACTTTCAAGTGCCAGCGGCGTATTGCTTTCACATCGCTGCAAGCAAACTCCCAGCGGCGTATTGCATTGCCTCGCTGCAAGCAGACTCCCAGCGACGTATTGCTTTGCCTCCGTCGACTTCCCAGTGCCAGCGGCGTAATGCTTCGCCCCTCGGTCAAAGAAATCTCAAGCGGCGTATTGTTTTCGCCTCGCTGCAAGCAAACTCCCAGCGGCGTATTGCTTTGCCTCCGTCGACTTCCAAGTGCCAGCGGCGTATTGCTTCGCCTCTCGGTCAAGGAAATCTCCAACGGCGTATTGCTTTCGCCTCGCTGCAAGCAGACTGCCAGCGGGGTATTGCTTTGCCTCCGTCGACTTTCAAGTGCCAGCGGCGTATTGTTTTCACCTCGCTGCAAGCAAACTCCCAGCGGCGTATTGCTTTGCCTCCGTCAACTTCCAATTGCCAGCGGCACATTGCTTTGCCTCCGTCGACTTCCAAGTGCCAGCGGCGTATTGCTTCGCCTCTCGGTCAAGGAAATCTCCAACGGCGTATTGCTTTCGCCTCGCTGCAAGCAAACTGCCAGCGGGGTATTGCTTTGCCTCCGTCGACTTTCAAGTGCCAGCGGCGTATTGCTTTCACCTCGCTGCAAGCAAACTACCAGCGGCGTATTAGTTTTCCTCCGTCGACTTCCAATTGCCAGCGGCACATTGCTTTGCCTCCGTCGACTTCCAAGTGCCAGCGGCGTATTGCTTCGCCTCTCGGTCAAGGAAATCTCCAACGGCGTATTGCTTTCGCCTCGCTGCAAGCAAACTGCCAGCGGGGTATTGCTTTGCCTCCGTCGACTTTCAAGTGCCAGCGGCGTATTGCTTTCACCTCGCTGCAAGCAAACTCCCAGCGACGTAATGCTTCGCCCCTCAGTCAAGGAAATCTCAAGCGGCGTATTGCTTTCGCCTCGCTGCAAGCAAACTCCCAGCGGCGTAATGCTTTGCCTCCGTCGACTTCCAAGTGCCAGCGTGGTATTGTTTCGCCCCTCGGTCAAGGAAATCTCAAGCGGCGTATTGCTTTCACCTCGCTGCAAGCAAACTCCCAGCGGCGTAATGCTTTGCCTTCGTCGACTTCCAAGTGCCAGCGGCGTATTGCTTCGCCCCTCGGTCAAGGAAATCTCCAGCGGCGTATTGCTTTCGCCTCGCTGCAAGCAAACTCCCAGCGGCGTATTGCTTTGCCTCTGTCGACTTCCAAGTGCCAGCGTTGTATTGCTTTCACCTCGCTGTAAGCAAACTCCCAGCGGCGTAATGCTTTGCCTCAATCGACTTCCAAGTGCCAGCGGCGTGATGCTTCGCCCCTCGGTCAAGGAAATCACCAGCGGCCTATTGCTTTCACCTCGCTGCAAGCAAACTCCCAGCGGCGTAATGCTTTGCCTCCGTCGACTTCCAAGTGCCAGCGGCGTATTGCTTCGCCTCTCGGTCAAGAAAATCTCCAGCGGCGTATTGCTTTCGCCTCCCTGCAAGCATACTGCCAGCGGCGTATGGCTTTGCCTCCGTCAACTTCCAAGTGCCAGCGGCGTATTGCTTCGCCTCTCGGTCAAGGAAATCTCCAACGGCGTATTGCTTTCGCCTCGCTGCAAGCAGACTGCCAGCGGGGTATTGCTTTGCCTCCGTCGACTTTCAAGTGCCAGCGGCGTATTGTTTTCACCTCGCTGCAAGCAAACTCCCAGCGGCGTATTGCTTTGCCTCCGTCGACTTCCAATTGCCAGCGGCACATTGCTTTGCCTCCGTCGACTTCCAAGTGCCAGCGGCGTATTGCTTCGCCTCTCGGTCAAGGAAATCTCCAACGGCGTATTGCTTTCGCCTCGCTGCAAGCAAACTGCCAGCGGGGTATTGCTTTGCCTCCGTCGACTTTCAAGTGCCAGCGGCGTATTGCTTTCACCTCGCTGCAAGCAAACTACCAGCGGCGTATTAGTTTTCCTCCGTCGACTTCCAATTGCCAGCGGCACATTGCTTTGCCTCCGTCGACTTCCAAGTGCCAGCGGCGTATTGCTTCGCCTCTCGGTCAAGGAAATCTCCAACGGCGTATTGCTTTCGCCTCGCTGCAAGCAAACTGCCAGCGGGGTATTGCTTTGCCTCCGTCGACTTTCAAGTGCCAGCGGCGTATTGCTTTCACCTCGCTGCAAGCAAACTCCCAGCGACGTAATGCTTCGCCCCTCAGTCAAGGAAATTTCAAGCGGCGTATTGCTTTCGCCTCGCTGCAAGCAAACTCCCAGCGGCGTAATGCTTTGCCTCCGTCGACTTCCAAGTGCCAGCGTGGTATTGTTTCGCCCCTCGGTCAAGGAAATCTCAAGCGGCGTATTGCTTTCACCTCGCTGCAAGCAAACTCCCAGCGGCGTAATGCTTTGCCTTCGTCGACTTCCAAGTGCCAGCGGCGTATTGCTTCGCCCCTCGGTCAAGGAAATCTCCAGCGGCGTATTGCTTTCGCCTCGCTGCAAGCAAACTCCCAGCGGCGTATTGCTTTGCCTCTGTCGACTTCCAGGTGCCAGCGTTGTATTGCTTTCACCTCGCTGTAAGCAAACTCCCAGCGGCGTAATGCTTTGCCTCAATCGACTTCCAAGTGCCAGCGGCGTGATGCTTCGCCCCTCGGTCAAGGAAATCACCAGCGGCCTATTGCTTTCACCTCGCTGCAAGCAAACTCCCAGCGGCGTAATGCTTTGCCCCCGTCGACTTCCAAGTGCCAGCGGCGTATTGCTTCGCCTCTCGGTCAAGAAAATCTCCAGTGGCGTATTGCTTTCGCCTCACTGCAAGCATACTGCCAGCGGCCTATTGCTTTCACCTCGCTGCAAGCAAACTCCCAGCGGCCTATTGCTTTCTCCTCGCTGCAAGCAAACTCCCAGCGGCGTATTGCTTTCACCTTGCTGCAAGCAAACTACCAGCGGCGTATTAGTTTGCCTCCGTCGACTTCCAAGAGCCAGCGGCGTATTGTTTCGCCTCTGAGTCAAGGAAATCTCCAGCGGCGTATTGCTTTCGCCCCGCTGCATGCAAACGCCCAGCGGCGTATTGCTTTGCCTCCGTCGACTTCCGAGTGCCAGCGGCGTATTGCTTCGCCTCTCGGTCAAGGAAATCTCCAGCGGCGTAATGCTTTCGCCTCGCTGCAAGCAAACTCCCAGCGGCGTATTGCTTTGCCTCCGTCGACTTCCAAGTGCCAGCGGCGTATTGCTTCGCCTCTCGGTCAAGAAAATCTCCAGCGGCGTATTGCTTTCGCCTCGCAGCAAGTAAACTCCCAGCGGCGTATTGCTTTGCCTCCGTCCACTTCCAAGTGCCAGCGGCGTATTGCTTCGCCCCTCGGTCAAGGAAATCTCCAGCGGCGTATAGCTTTCGCCTCGCTGCAAGCAAATTCCCAGCGGCGAATTGCTTTCGCCTCGCTGCAAGCAAATTCCCAGCGGCGTATTGCTTTGCCTCCGTCGACTTCCAAGTGCCAGGGGCGTATTGCTTCGCCCCTCGGTCAAGGAAATCCCCAGCGAAGTATTGTTTTCGCCTTGCTGCAAGCAAACTCCCAGTGGCACATTGCTTTGCCTCCGTCGACTTCCAAGTGCCAGCGGCGTATTGCTTCGCCTCTCGGTCAAGAAAATCTCCAGTGGCGTATTGCTTTCGCCTCGCTGCAAGCATACTGCCAGCGGCGTATTGCTTTGCCTCCGTCGACTTCCAAGTGCCAGCGGCGTATTGCTCTCGCCTCGCTGCAAGCAAACTCCCAGCGGCGAAATGCTTTGCCTCCGTCGACTTCCAAGTGCCAGCGGCGTATTGCTTCGCCCCTCGGTCAAGGAAATCTCCAGCGGCGTATTGCTTTCGCCTCGCTGCAAGCAAACTCCCAGCGGCGTATTGTTTTGCCTCCGTCGACTTCCAAGTGCCAGCGGCGTATTGCTTCGCCCCTCGGTCAAGGAAATCTCAAGCGGCGTATTGCTTTGCCTCCGTCGACTTCCAAGTGCCAGCGGCGTATGGCTTCGCCCATCGGTCAAGGAAATCTCCAGCGGCGTAATGTTTTCGCCTCGCTGCAAGCAAACTCCCAGTGGCGTATTGCTTTGCCTCCGTCGACTTCCAAGTGCCAGTAGCGTATTGTTTCGCCTCTCGGTCAAGGAAATCTCCAGCGGCGTATTGCTTTCGCCTCGCTGCAAACAAACTCCCAGCGGCGTATTGTTTTCGCCTCGCTGCAAGCAAACTCCCAGCGGCGTAATGCTTTGCCTCCGTCGACTTCCAAGTGCCAGCGGCGTATAGCTTCGCCTCTCGGTCAAGGAAATCTCCAGCGGCGTATTGATTTCGCCTCGCTGCAAGCATAATGCCAGCGGCGTAATGCTTTGCCTCCGTCGACTTCCAAGTGCCAGCGGCCTATTGCTTCGCCTCTCGGTCAAGGAAATCTCCAGCGGCGTATTGTTTTCGCCTTGCTGCAAGCAAACTGCCAGCGGGGTATTGCTTTGCCTCCGTCGACTTTCAAGTGCCAGCGGCGTATTGCTTTCACCTCGCTGCAAGCAAACTCCCAGCGGCATAATGCTTTGCCTCCGTCGACTTCCAAGTGCTAGCGGCGTATTGCTTCGCCCCTCGGTCAAGGAAATCTCCAGCGGCCTATTGCATTCACCTCGCTGCAAGCAAACTCCCAGCGGCGTATTGCTTTCGCCTCGCTGCAAGCAAACTCCCAGCGGCGTAATGCTTTGCCTCCGTCGACTTCCAAGAGCCAGCGGCGTATTGTTTCGCCTCTCAGACAAGGAAATCTCCAGCGGCTTATTGCTTTCGCCTCGCTGCAAGCAAACTCCCAGCGGCGTAATGCTTTGCCTCCGTCGACTTCCAAGTGCCAGCGGCGTATTGCTTCGCATCTCGGTCAAGGAAATCTCCAGTTGCGTATTGCTTTCGCCTCGCTGCAACTAACACCCAGCGGCGTATTGCTTTGGCTCCGTCGACTTCCAAGTGCCAGCGGCGTAATGTTTCGTCTCTCGGTCAAGGAAATCTCCAGCGGCGTATTGCTTTCGCCTCGCTGCAAGCAAACTCCCAGCGGCGTATTGCTTCGCCTGCGTCGAATTCCAAGTGCCAGCGGCGTATTGCTTCGCGCCTCGGTCTAGGAAATCTCCAGCGGCGTATTGCTTTCGCCTCGCTGCAAGCAAACTGCCAGCGGGGTATTGCTTTGCCTCTGTCGACTTTCAAGTGCCAGCGTTGTATTGCTTTCACCTCGCTGCAAGCAAACTCCCAGCGGCGTATTGCTTCGCCTGCGTCGACTTCCAAGTGCCAGCGGCGTAATGCTTCGCCCCTCGGTCAAGGAAATCTCCAGCGGCGTATTGTTTTCGCCTCGCTGCAAGCAAACTCCCAGCGGCGTAATGCTTTGCCTCCGTCGACTTCCAAGTGCCAGCGGCGTATTGCTTCACCCCTCGGTCAAGGAAATCTCCAGCGGCGTATTGCTTTCACCTTGCTGCAAGCAAACTACCAGCGGCGTATTAGTTTTCCTCCGTCGACTTCCAATTGCCAGCGGCACATTGCTTTGCCTCCGTCGACTTCCAAGTGCCAGCGGCGTATTGCTTCGCCTCTCGGTCAAGAAAATCTCAAGGGGCGTATTGTTTTCGCCTCGCTGCAAGCAAACTCCCAGCGGCGTATTGCTTTGCCTCCGTCGACTTCCAAATGCCAGCGGCGTATTGCTTCGCCTCTCGGTCAAGGAAATCTCCAACGGCGTATTGCTTTCGCCTCGCTGCAAGCAAACTGCCAGCGGGGTATTGCTTTGCCTCCGTCGACTTTCAAGTGCCAGCGGCGTATTGCTTTCACCTCACTGCAAGCAAACTCCCAGCGGCGTATTGCTTTGCCTCCGTCGACTTCCAATTGCCAGCGGCACATTGCTTTGCCTCCGTCGACTTCCAAGTGCCAGCGGCGTATTGCTTCGCCTCTCGGTCAAGGAAATCTCCAACGGCGTATTGCTTTCGCCTCGCTGCAAGCAAACTGCCAGCGGGGTATTGCTTTGCCTCCGTCGACTTTCAAGTGCCAGCGGCGTATTGCTTTCACCTCACTGCAAGCAAACTCCCAGCGGCGTATTGCTTTGCCTCCGTCGACTTCCAATTGCCAGCGGCACATTGCTTTGCCTCCGTCGACTTCCAAGTGCCAGCGGCGTATTGCTTCGCCTCTCGGTCAAGGAAATTTCCAACGGCGTATTGCTTTCGCCTCGCTGCAAGCAAACTGCCAGCGGGGTATTGCTTTGCCTCCGTCGACTTCCAAGTGCCAGCGGCGTATTGCTTCGCCTCTCGGTCAAGGAAATCTCCAACGGCGTATTGCTTTCGCCTCGATGCAAGCAAACTGCCAGCGGGGTATTGCTTTGCCTCCGTCGACTTTCAAGTGCCAGCGGCGAATTGCTTTCACCTCGCTGCAAGCAAACTCGCAGCGACGTAATGCTTCGCCCCTCGGTCAAGGAAATCTCAAGCGGCGTATTGCTTTCGCCTCGCTGCAAGCAAACTCCCAGCGGCGTAATGCTTTGCCTCCGTCGACTTCCAAGTGCCAGCGTGGTATTGTTTCGCCCCTCGGTCAAGGAAATCTCCAGCGGCGTATTACTTTCGCCTCGCTGCAAGCAAACTCCCAGCGGCGTATTGCTTTGCCTCCGTCGACTTCCAAGTGCCAGCGGCGTATGGCTTCGCCCATCGGTCAAGGAAATCTCCAGCGGCGTAATGTGTTCGCCTCGCTGCAAGCAAACTCCCAGTGGCGTATTGCTTTGCCTCCGTCGACTTCCAAGTGCCAGCAGCGTATTGTTTCGCCTCTCGGTCAAGGAAATCTCCAGCGGCGTATTGCTTTCGCCTCGCTGCAAACAAACTCCCAGCGGCGTATTGTTTTCGCCTCGCTGCAAGCAAACTCCCAGCGGCGTAATGCTTTGCCTCCGTCGACTTCCAAGTGCCAGCGGCGTATTGCTTCGCCCCTCGGTCAAGGAAATCTCCAGCGGCGTATTGCTTTCGCCTCGCTGCAAGCAAACTCGCAGCGGCGTATTGATTGCCTCCGTCGACTTCCAAGTGCCAGCGGCGTAATGCTTCGTCTCTCGGTCAAGGAAATATCCAGCGGCGTATTGCTTTCGCCTCGCTGCAAACAAACTCCCAGCGGCGTATTGTTTTCGCCTCGCTGCAAGCAAACTCCCAGCGGCGTAATGCTTTGCCTCCGTCGACTTCCAAGTGCCAGCGGCGTATTGCTTCACCCCTCGGTCAAGGAAATCTCCAGCGGCGTATTGCTTTCACCTTGCTGCAAGCAAACTACCATCGGCGTATTAGTTTTCCTCCGTCGACTTCCAATTGCCAGCGGCACATTGCTTTGCCTCCGTCGACTTCCAAGTGCCAGCGGCGTATTGCTTCGCCTCTCGGTCAAGAAAATCTCCAGCGGCGTATTGCTTTCGCCTCCCTGCAAGCATACTGCCAGCGGCGTATGGCTTTGCCTCCGTCGACTTCCAAGTGCCAGCGGCGTATTGCTTCGCCTCTCGGTGAAGGAAATCTCCAACGGCGTATTGCTTTCGCCTCGCTGCAAGCAAACTGTCAGCGGGGTATTGCTATGCCTCCGTCGACTTTCAAGTGCCAGCGGCGTATTGCTTTCACATCGCTGCAAGCAAACTCCCAGCGGCGTATTGCATTGCCTCGCTGCAAGCAGACTCCCAGCGGCGTATTGCTTTGCCTCCGTCGACTTGCCAGTGCCAGCGGCGTAATGCTTCGCCCCTCGGTCAAGGAAATCTCAAGCGGCGTATTGTTTTCGCCTCGCTGCAAGCAAACTCCCAGCGGCGTATTGCTTTGCCTCCGTCGACTTCCAAGTGCCAGCGGCGTATTGCTTCGCCTCTCGGTCAAGGAAATCTCCAACGGCGTATTGCTTTCGCCTCGCTGCAAGCAGACTGCCAGCGGGGTATTGCTTTGCCTCCGTCGACATTCAAGTGTCAGCGGCGTATTGTTTTCACCTCGCTGCAAGCAAACTCCCAGCGGCGTATTGCTTTGCCTCCGTCGACTTCCAATTGCCAGCGGCACATTGCTTTGCCTCCGTCGACTTCCAAGTGCCAGCGGCGTATTGCTTCGCCTCTCGGTCAAGGAAATCTCCAACGGCGTATTGCTTTCGCCTCGCTGCAAGCAAACTGCCAGCGGGGTATTGCTTTGCCTCCGTCGACTTTCAAGTGCCAGCGGCGTATTGCTTTCACCTCGCTGCAAGCAAACTACCAGCGGCGTATTAGTTTTCCTCCGTCGACTTCCAATTGCCAGCGGCGTATGGCTTTGCCTCCGTCGACTTCCAAGTGCCAGCGGCGTATTGCTTCGCCTCTCGGTGAAGGAAATCTCCAACGGCGTATTGCTTTCGCCTCGCTGCAAGCAAACTGTCAGCGGGGTATTGCTATGCCTCCGTCGACTTTCAAGTGCCAGCGGCGTATTGCTTTCACATCGCTGCAAGCAAACTCCCAGCGGCGTATTGCATTGCCTCGCTGCAAGCAGACTCCCAGCGGCGTATTGCTTTGCCTCCGTCGACTTGCCAGTGCCAGCGGCGTAATGCTTCGCCCCTCGGTCAAGGAAATCTCAAGCGGCGTATTGTTTTCGCCTCGCTGCAAGCAAACTCCCAGCGGCGTATTGCTTTGCCTCCGTCGACTTCCAAGTGCCAGCGGCGTATTGCTTCGCCTCTCGGTCAAGGAAATCTCCAACGGCGTATTGCTTTCGCCTCGCTGCAAGCAGACTGCCAGCGGGGTATTGCTTTGCCTCCGTCGACATTCAAGTGTCAGCGGCGTATTGTTTTCACCTCGCTGCAAGCAAACTCCCAGCGGCGTATTGCTTTGCCTCCGTCGACTTCCAATTGCCAGCGGCACATTGCTTTGCCTCCGTCGACTTCCAAGTGCCAGCGGCGTATTGCTTCGCCTCTCGGTCAAGGAAATCTCCAACGGCGTATTGCTTTCGCCTCGCTGCAAGCAAACTGCCAGCGGGGTATTGCTTTGCCTCCGTCGACTTTCAAGTGCCAGCGGCGTATTGCTTTCACCTCGCTGCAAGCAAACTACCAGCGGCGTATTAGTTTTCCTCCGTCGACTTCCAATTGCCAGCGGCACATTGCTTTGCCTCCGTCGACTTCCAAGTGCCAGCGGCGTATTGCTTCGCCTCTCGGTCAAGGAAATCTCCAACGGCGTATTGCTTTCGCCTCGCTGCAAGCAAACTGCCAGCGGGGTATTGCTTTGCCTCCGTCGACTTTCAAGTGCCAGCGGCGTATTGCTTTCACCTCGCTGCAAGCAAACTCCCAGCGACGTAATGCTTCGCCCCTCAGTCAAGGAAATCTCAAGCGGCGTATTGCTTTCGCCTCGCTGCAAGCAAACTCCCAGCGGCGTAATGCTTTGCCTCCGTCGACTTCCAAGTGCCAGCGTGGTATTGTTTCGCCCCTCGGTCAAGGAAATCTCAAGCGGCGTATTGCTTTCACCTCGCTGCAAGCAAGCTCCCAGCGGCGTAATGCTTTGCCTTCGTCGACTTCCAAGTGCCAGCGGCGTATTGCTTCGCCCCTCGGTCAAGGAAATCTCCAGCGGCGTATTGCTTTCGCCTCGCTGCAAGCAAACTCCCAGCGGCGTATTGCTTTGCCTCTGTCGACTTCCAAGTGCCAGCGTTGTATTGCTTTCACCTCGCTGTAAGCAAACTCCCAGCGGCGTAATGCTTTGCCTCAATCGACTTCCAAGTGCCAGCGGCGTGATGCTTCGCCCCTCGGTCAAGGAAATCACCAGCGGCCTATTGCTTTCACCTCGCTGCAAGCAAACTCCCAGCGGCGTAATGCTTTGCCTCCGTCGACTTCCAAGTGCCAGCGGCGTATTGCTTCGCCTCTCGGTCAAGAAAATCTCCAGTGGCGTATTGCTTTCGCCTCACTGCAAGCATACTGCCAGCGGCCTATTGCTTTCACCTCGCTGCAAGCAAACTCCCAGCGGCCTATTGCTTTCTCCTCGCTGCAAGCAAACTCCCAGCGGCGTATTGCTTTCACCTTGCTGCAAGCAAACTACCAGCGGCGTATTAGTTTGCCTCCGTCGACTTCCAAGTGCCAATGGCATATTGCATTGCCTCCATCGACGTCCAAGTGCCAGCGGCGTATTGCTTTCGCCTCGCTGCAAGAAAACTCCCAGCGGCGTAATGCTTTGCCTCCGTCGACTTCCAAGAGCCAGCGGCGTATTGTTTCGCCTCTGAGTCAAGGAAATCTCCAGCGGCGTATTGCTTTCGCCCCGCTGCAAGCAAACGCCCAGCGGCGTATTGCTTTGCCTCCGTCGACTTCCGAGTGCCAGCGGCGTATTGCTTCGCCTCTCGGTCAAGGAAATCTCCAGCGGCGTAATGCTTTCGCCTCGCTGCAAGCAAACTCCCAGCGGCGTATTGCTTTGCCTCCGTCGACTTCCGAGTCTCAGCGGTGTATAGCATCGCCTCCGTCGACTTCCAAGTGCCAGCGGCGTATTGCTTCGCCTCTCGGTCAAGAAAATCTCCAGCGGCGTATTGCATTGCCTCGCTGCAAGCAGACTCCCAGCGGCGTATTGCTTTGCCTCCGTCGACTTCCCAGTGCCAGCGGCGTAATGCTTCGCCCCTCGGTCAAGGAAATCTCAAGCGGCGTATTGTTTTCGCCTCGCTGCAAGCAAACTCCCAGCGGCGTATTGCTTTGCCTCCGTCGACTTCCAAGTGCCAGCGGCGTATTGCTTCGCCTCTCGGTCAAGGAAATCTCCAACGGCGTATTGCTTTCGCCTCGCTGCAAGCAGACTGCCAGCGGGGTATTGCTTTGCCTCCGTCGACTTTCAAGTGTCAGCGGCGTATTGTTTTCACCTCGCTGCAAGCAAACTCCCAGCGGCGTAATGCTTTGCCTCCGTCGACTTCCAAGTGCCAGCGTGGTATTGTTTCGCCCCTCGGTCAAGGAAATCTCAAGCGGCGTATTGCTTTCACCTCGCTGCAAGCAAACTCCCAGCGGCGTAATGCTTTGCCTTCGTCGACTTCCAAGTGCCAGCGGCGTATTGCTTCGCCCCTCGGTCAAGGAAATCTCCAGCGGCGTATTGCTTTCGCCTCGCTGCAAGCAAACTCCCAGCGGCGTATTGCTTTGCCTCTGTCGACTTCCAAGTGCCAGCGTTGTATTGCTTTCACCTCGCTGTAAGCAAACTCCCAGCGGCGTAATGCTTTGCCTCAATCGACTTCCAAGTGCCAGCGGCGTGATGCTTCGCCCCTCGGTCAAGGAAATCACCAGCGGCCTATTGCTTTCACCTCGCTGCAAGCAAACTCCCAGCGGCGTAATGCTTTGCCTCCGTCGACTTCCAAGTGCCAGCGGCGTATTGCTTCGCCTCTCGGTCAAGGAAATCTCCAGTGGCGTATTGCTTTCGCCTCGCTGCAAGCTAACTCCCAGCGGCGTATTGCTTTGCCTCCGTCGTCTTCCGAGTGCCAGCGGCGTATTGCTTCGCCTCTCGGTCAAGGAAATCTCCAGTGGCGTATTGCTTTCGCCTCGCTGCAAGCAAAACTTCCAGCGGCGTATTGCTTTGCCTCCATCGACTTCCAAGTGCTAGCGGCGTAATGTTTCGTCTCTCGGTCAAGGAAATCTCCAGCGGCGAATTGCTTTCGCCTTGCTGCAAGCAAGCTCCCAGCGGCGTATTGCTTCGCCTCCGTCGACTTCCAAGTGCCAGCGGCGTAATGCTTCGCCCCTCGGTCAAGGAAATCTCCAGTGTCGTATTGCTTTCGCCTCGCTGCAAGCAAACTCCCAGCGGCGTATTGCGTTGCCTCCGTCAACTTCCAAGTGCCAGCGGCGAATTGTTTCACCTCTCGGTCAAGGAAATCTCCAGCGGCGTATAGCTTTCGCTTCGCTGCAAGCAAACTCCCAGCGGCGTATTGCTTTCGCCTCGCTGCAAGCAAACTCCCAGCGGCGTAATGCTTTGCCTCCGTCGACTTCCAAGTGCCAGGGGCGTATTGCTTCGCCCCTCGGTCAAGGAAATCTCCAGCGGCGTATTGTTTTCGCCTTGCTGCAAGCAAACTCCCAGTGGCACATTGCTTTGCCTCCGTCGACTTCCAAGTGCCAGCGGCGTATTGCTTCGCCTCTCGGTCAAGAAAATCTCCAGCGGCGTATTGCTTTCGCCTCGCTGCAAGCAAACTCCCAGCGGCGTAATGCTTTGCCTCCGTCGACTTCCAAGTGCCAGCGGCGTATAGCTTCGCGCCTCGGTCTAGGAAATCTCCAGCGGCGTATTGCTTTCGCCTCGCTGCAAGCAAACTGCCAGCGGGGTATTGCTTTGCCTCTGTCGACTTTCAAGTGCCAGCGTTGTATTGCTTTCACCTCGCTGTAAGCAAACTCCCAGCGGCGTAATGCTTTGCCTCAATCGACTTCCAAGTGCCAGCGGCGTATTGCTTCGCCCCTCGGTCAAGGAAATCACCAGCGGCCTATTGCTTTCACCTCGCTGCAAGCAAACTCCCAGCGGCGTAATGCTTTGCCTCCGTCGACTTCCAAGTGCCAGGGGCGTATTGCTTCGCCCCTCGGTCAAGGAAATCTCCAGCGGCGTATTGTTTTCGCCTTGCTGCAAGCAAACTCCCAGTGGCACATTGCTTTGCCTCCGTCGACTTCCAAGTGCCAGCGGCGAATTGCTTCGCCCCTCGGTCAAGGAAATCTCCAGCGGCGTATTGCTTTCACCTTGCTGCAAGCAAACTACCAGCGGCGTATTAGGTTGCCTCCGTCGACTTCCAAGTGCCAGCGGCATATTGCATTGCCTCCGTCGACTTCCAAGTGCCAGCGGCGTATTGCTTTCGCCTCGCTGCAAGCAAACTCCCAGCGGCGTAATGCTTTGCCTCCGTCGACTTCCAAGTGCCAGCGGCGTATAGCTTCGCGCCTCGGTCTAGGAAATCTCCAGCGGCGTATTGCTTTCGCCTCGCTGCAAGCAAACTGCCAGCGGGGTATTGCTTTGCCTCTGTCGACTTTCAAGTGCCAGCGTTGTATTGCTTTCACCTCGCTGTAAGCAAACTCCCAGCGGCGTAATGCTTTGCCTCAATCGACTTCCAAGTGCCAGCGGCGTATTGCTTCGCCCCTCGGTCAAGGAAATCACCAGCGGCCTATTGCTTTCACCTCGCTGCAAGCAAACTCCCAGCGGCGTAATGCTTTGCCTCCGTCGACTTCCAAGTGCCAGGGGCGTATTGCTTCGCCCCTCGGTCAAGGAAATCTCCAGCGGCGTATTGTTTTCGCCTTGCTGCAAGCAAACTCCCAGTGGCACATTGCTTTGCCTCCGTCGACTTCCAAGTGCCAGCGGCGTATTGCTTCGCCTCTCGGTCAAGAAAATCTCCAGTGGCGTATTGCTTTCGCCTCGCTGCAAGCATACTGCCAGCGGCGTATTGCTTTGCCTCCGTCGACTTCCAAGTGCCAGCGGCGTATTGCTCTCGCCTCGCTGCAAGCAAACTCCCAGCGGCGTAATGCTTTGCCTCCGTCGACTTCCAAGAGCCAGCGGCGTATTGTTTCGCCTCTCAGTCAAGAAAATCTCCAGCGGCGAATTGCTTTCGCGTTGCTGCAAGCAAGCTCCCAGCGGCGTATTGCTTCGCCTCCGTCGACTTCCAAGTGCCAGCGGCGTAATGCTTCGCCCCTCGGTCAAGGAAATCTCCAGTGTCGTATTGCTTTCGCCTCGCTGCAAGCAAACTCCCAGCGGCGTATTGCGTTGCCTCCGTCAACTTCCAAGTGCCAGCGGCGAATTGTTTCACCTCTCGGTCAAGGAAATCTCCAGCGGCGTATAGCTTTCGCTTCGCTGCAAGCAAACTCCCAGCGGCGTATTGCTTTCGCCTCGCTGCAAGCAAACTCCCAGCGGCGTAATGCTTTGCCTCCGTCGACTTCCAAGTGCCAGCGGCGAATTGCTTCGCCCCTCGGTCAAGGAAATCTCCAGCGGCGTATTGCTTTCACCTTGCTGCAAGCAAACTACCAGCGGCGTATTAGGTTGCCTCCGTCGACTTCCAAGTGCCAGCGGCATATTGCATTGCCTCCGTCGACTTCCAAGTGCCAGCGGCGTATTGCTTTCGCCTCGCTGCAAGCAAACTCCCAGCGGCGTATTGCTTCGCCTGCGTCGACTTCCAAGTGCCAGCGGCGTAATGCTTCGCCCCTCGGTCAAGGAAATCTCCAGTGGCGTATTGCTTTCGCCTCGCTGCAAGCAAACTCCCAGCGGCGTATTTCGTTGCCTCCGTCAACTTCCAAGTGCCAGCGGCGTATAGCTTCGCGCCTCGGTCTAGGAAATCTCCAGCGGCGTATTGCTTTCGCCTCGCTGCAAGCAAACTGCCAGCGGGGTATTGCTTTGCCTCTGTCGACTTTCAAGTGCCAGCGTTGTATTGCTTTCACCTCGCTGTAAGCAAACTCCCAGCGGCGTAATGCTTTGCCTCAATCGACTTCCAAGTGCCAGCGGCGTATTGCTTCGCCCCTCGGTCAAGGAAATCACCAGCGGCCTATTGCTTTCACCTCGCTGCAAGCAAACTCCCAGCGGCGTAATGCTTTGCCTCCGTCGACTTCCAAGTGCCAGGGGCGTATTGCTTCGCCCCTCGGTCAAGGAAATCTCCAGCGGCGTATTGTTTTCGCCTTGCTGCAAGCAAACTCCCAGTGGCACATTGCTTTGCCTCCGTCGACTTCCAAGTGCCAGCGGCGTATTGCTTCGCCTCTCGGTCAAGAAAATCTCCAGTGGCGTATTGCTTTCGCCTCGCTGCAAGCATACTGCCAGCGGCGTATTGCTTTGCCTCCGTCGACTTCCAAGTGCCAGCGGCGTATTGCTCTCGCCTCGCTGCAAGCAAACTCCCAGCGGCGTAATGCTTTGCCTCCGTCGACTTCCAAGAGCCAGCGGCGTATTGATTCGCCTCTCAGTCAAGAAAATCTCCAGCGGCGAATTGCTTTCGCCTTGCTGCAAGCAAGCTCCCAGCGGCGTATTGCTTCGCCTCCGTCGACTTCCAAGTGCCAGCGGCGTAATGCTTCGCCCCTCGGTCAAGGAAATCTCCAGTGTCGTATTGCTTTCGCCTCGCTGCAAGCAAACTCCCAGCGGCGTATTGCGTTGCCTCCGTCAACTTCCAAGTGCCAGCGGCGAATTGTTTCACCTCTCGGTCAAGGAAATCTCCAGCGGCGTATAGCTTTCGCTTCGCTGCAAGCAAACTCCCAGCGGCGTATTGCTTTCGCCTCGCTGCAAGCAAACTCCCAGCGGCGTAATGCTTTGCCTCCGTCGACTTCCAAGTGCCAGCGGCGAATTGCTTCGCCCCTCGGTCAAGGAAATCTCCAGGGGCGTATTGCTTTCACCTTGCTGCAAGCAAACTACCAGCGGCGTATTAGGTTGCCTCCGTCGACTTCCAAGTGCCAGCGGCATATTGCATTGCCTCCGTCGACTTCCAAGTGCCAGCGGCGTATTGCTTTCGCCTCGCTGCAAGCAAACTCGCAGCGGCGTATTGCTTTGCCTCCGTCGACTTCCAAGTGCCAGCGGCGTAATGTTTCGTCTCTCGGTCAAGGAAATCTCCAGCGGCGTATTGCTTTCGCCTCGCTGCAAGCAAACTCCCAGCGGCGTATTGCTTCGCCTGCGTCGACTTCCAAGTGCCAGCGGCGTAATGCTTCGCCCCTCGGTCAAGGAAATCTCCAGTGGCGTATTGCTTTCGCCTCGCTGCAAGCAAACTCCCAGCGGCGTATTTCGTTGCCTCCGTCAACTTCCAAGTGCCAGCGGCGTATAGCTTCGCGCCTCGGTCTAGGAAATCTCCAGCGGCGTATTGCTTTCGCCTCGCTGCAAGCAAACTGCCAGCGGGGTATTGCTTTGCCTCTGTCGACTTTCAAGTGCCAGCGTTGTATTGCTTTCACCTCGCTGTAAGCAAACTCCCAGCGGCGTAATGCTTTGCCTCAATCGACTTCCAAGTGCCAGCGGCGTATTGCTTCGCCCCTCGGTCAAGGAAATCACCAGCGGCCTATTGCTTTCACCTCGCTGCAAGCAAACTCCCAGCGGCGTAATGCTTTGCCTCCGTCGACTTCCAAGTGCCAGCGGCGTATTGCTTCGCCTCTCGGTCAAGGAAATCTCCAGTGGCGTATTGCTTTCGCCTCGCTGCAAGCTAACTCCCAGCGGCGTATTGCTTTGCCTCCGTCGTCTTCCGAGTGCCAGCGGCGTATTGCTTCGCCTCTCGGTCAAGGAAATCTCCAGTGGCGTATTGCTTTCGCCTCGCTGCAAGCAAAACTTCCAGCGGCGTATTGCTTTGCCTCCATCGACTTCCAAGTGCTAGCGGCGTAATGTTTCGTCTCTCGGTCAAGGAAATCTCCAGCGGCGAATTGCTTTCGCCTTGCAGCAAGCAAGCTCCCAGCGGCGTATTGCTTCGCCTCCGTCGACTTCCAAGTGCCAGCGGCGTAATGCTTCGCCCCTCGGTCAAGGAAATCTCCAGTGTCGTATTGCTTTCGCCTCGCTGCAAGCAAACTCCCAGCGGCGTATTGCGTTGCCTCCGTCAACTTCCAAGTGCCAGCGGCGAATTGTTTCACCTCTCGGTCAAGGAAATCTCCAGCGGCGTATAGCTTTCGCTTCGCTGCAAGCAAACTCCCAGCGGCGTATTGCTTTCGCCTCGCTGCAAGCAAACTCCCAGCGGCGTAATGCTTTGCCTCCGTCGACTTCCAAGTGCCGGCGGCGAATTGCTTCGCCCCTCGGTCAAGGAAATCTCCAGCGGCGTATTGCTTTCACCTTGCTGCAAGCAAACTACCAGCGGCGTATTAGGTTGCCTCCGTCGACTTCCAAGTGCCAGCGGCATATTGCATTGCCTCCGTCGACTTCCAAGTGCCAGCGGCGAATTGCTTTCGCCTCGCTGCAAGCAAACTCGCAGCGGCGTATTGCTTGGCCTCCGTCGACTTCCAAGTGCCAGCGGCGTAATGTTTCGTCTCTCGGTCAAGGAAATCTCCAGCGGCGTATTGCTTTCGCCTCGCTGCCAGCAAACTCCCAGCGGCGTATTGCTTCGCCTGCGTCGACTTCCAAGTGCCAGCGGCGTAATGCTTCGCCCCTCGGTCAAGGAAATCTCCAGTGGCGTATTGCTTTCGCCTCGCTGCAAGCAAACTCCCAGCGGCGTATTTCGTTGCCTCCGTCAACTTCCAAGTGCCAGCGGCGTATAGCTTCGCGCCTCGGTCTAGGAAATCTCCAGCGGCGTATTGCTTTCGCCTCGCTGCAAGCAAACTGCCAGCGGGGTATTGCTTTGCCTCTGTCGACTTTCAAGTGCCAGCGTTGTATTGCTTTCACCTCGCTGTAAGCAAACTCCCAGCGGCGTAATGCTTTGCCTCAATCGACTTCCAAGTGCCAGCGGCGTATTGCTTCGCCCCTCGGTCAAGGAAATCACCAGCGGCCTATTGCTTTCACCTCGCTGCAAGCAAACTCCCAGCGGCGTAATGCTTTGCCTCCGTCGACTTCCAAGTGCCAGCGGCGAATTGCTTCGCCCCTCGGTCAAGGAAATCTCCAGCGGCGTATTGCTTTCACCTTGCTGCAAGCAAACTACCAGCGGCGTATTAGGTTGCCTCCGTCGACTTCCAAGTGCCAGCGGCATATTGCATTGCCTCCGTCGACTTCCAAGTGCCAGCGGCGTATTGCTTTCGCCTCGCTGCAAGCAAACTCGCAGCGGCGTATTGTTTTGCCTCCGTCGACTTCCAAGTGCCAGCGGCGTAATGTTTCGTCTCTCGGTCAAGGAAATCTCCAGCGGCGTATTGCTTTCACCTCGCTGCAAGCAAACTCCCAGCGGCGTAATGCTTTGCCTCCGTCGACTTCCAAGTGCCAGCGGCGTATTGCTTCGCCTCTCGGTCAAGGAAATCTCCAGTGGCGTATTGCTTTCGCCTCGCTGCAAGCAAACTCCCAGCGGCGTATTGCTTCGCCTGCGTCGACTTCCAAGTGCCAGCGGCGTAATGCTTCGCCCCTCGGTCAAGGAAATCTCCAGTGGCGTATTGCTTTCGCCTCGCTGCAAGCAAACTCTCAGCGGCGTATTTCGTTGCCTCCGTCAACTTCCAAGTGCCAGCGGCGTATAGCTTCGCGCCTCGGTCTAGGAAATCTCCAGCGGCGTATTGCTTTCGCCTCGCTGCAAGCAAACTGCCAGCGGGGTATTGCTTTGCCTCTGTCGACTTTCAAGTGCCAGCGTTGTATTGCTTTCACCTCGCTGTAAGCAAACTCCCAGCGGCGTAATGCTTTGCCTCAATCGACTTCCAAGTGCCAGCGGCGTATTGCTTCGCCCCTCGGTCAAGGAAATCACCAGCGGCCTATTGCTTTCACCTCGCTGCAAGCAAACTCCCAGCGGCGTACTGCTTTGCCTCCGTCGACTTCCAAGTGCCAGCGGCGTATTGCTTCGCCTCTCGGTCAAGGAAATCTCCAGTGGCGTATTGCTTTCGCCTCGCTGCAAGCTAACTCCCAGCGGCGTATTGCTTTGCCTCCGTCGTCTTCCGAGTGCCAGCGGCGTATTGCTTCGCCTCTCGGTCAAGGAAATCTCCAGCGGCGTATTGCTTTCGCCCCGCTGCAAGCAAACACCCAGCGGCGTATTGCTTTGCCTCCGTCGACTTCCAAGTGCCAGGGGCGTATTGCTTCGCCCCTCGGTCAAGGAAATCTCCAGCGGCGTATTGTTTTCGCCTCGCTGCAAGCAAACTCCCAGTGGCACATTGCTTTGCCTCCGTCGACTTCCAAGTGCCAGCGGCGTATTGCTTCGCCTCTCGGTCAAGAAAATCTCCAGTGGCGTATTGCTTTCGCCTCGCTGCAAGCATACTGCCAGCGGCCTATTGCTTTCACCTCGCTGCAAGCAAACTCCCAGCGGCCTATTACTTTCACCTCGCTGCAAGCAAACTCACAGCGGCGTATTGCTTTCACCTTGCTGCAAGCAAACTACCAGCGGCGTATTAGTTTGCCTCCGTCGACTTTCAAGTGCCAGCGGCATATTGCATTGCCTCCATCGACGTCCAAGTGCCAGCGGCGTATTGCTTTCGCCTCGCTGCAAGAAAACTCCCAGCGGCGTAATGCTTTGCCTCCGTCGACTTCCAAGAGCCAGCGGCGTATTGTTTCGCCTCTCAGTCAAGGAAATCTCCAGCGGCGTATTGCTTTCGCCCCGCTGCAAGCAAACGCCCAGCGGCGTATTGCTTTGCCTCCGTCGACTTCCGAGTGCCAGCGGCGTATTGCTTCGCCTCTCGGTCAAGGAAATCTCCAGCGGCGTAATGCTTTCGCCTCGCTGCAAGCAAACTCCCAGCGGCGTATTGCTTTGCCTCCGTCGTCTTCCAAGTGCCAGCGGCGTATTGCTTTGCCCCTCGGTCAAGGAAATCTCCAGCGGCGTATTGCTTTCACCTTGCTGCAAGCAAACTACCAGCGGCGTATTAGTTTGCCTCCGTCGACTTCCAAGTGCCAGCGGCATATTGCATTGCCTCCGTCGACTTCCAAGTGCCAGCGGCGTATTGCTTCGCCTCTCGGTCAAGAAAATCTCCAGCGGCGTATTGCTTTCGCCTCGCTGCAACTAACTCCCAGCGGCGTATTCCTTTGGCTCCGTCGACTTCCAAGTGCCAGCGGCGTATTGCTTCGCGCCTCGGTCAAGGAAATCTCCAGCGGCGTATTGCTTTCACCTCGCTTCAAGCAAACTTCCAGCGGCGTATTGATTTGCCTCCATCGACTTCCAAGTGCTAGCGGCGTAATGTTTCGTCTCTCGGTCAAGGAAATCTCCAGCGGCGTATTGCTTTCGCCTCGCTGCAAGCAAACTGCCAGCGGGGTATTGCTTTGCCTCTGTCGACTTTCAAGTGCCAGCGTTGTATTGCTTTCACCTCGCTGTAAGCAAACTCCCAGCGGCGTAATGCTTTGCCTCCGTCGACTTCCAAGTGCCAGCGGCGTATTGCTTCGCCTCTCGGTCAAGGAAATCTCCAGTGGCGTATTGCTTTCGCCTCGCTGCAAGCTAACTCCCAGCGGCGTATTGCTTTGCCTCCGTCGACTTCCGAGTGCCAGCGGCGTATTGCTTCGCCTCTCGGTCAAGGAAATCTCCAGCGGCGTATTGCTTTCGCCCCGCTGCAAGCAAACGCCCAGCGGCGTATTGCTTTGCCTCCGTCGACTTCCAAGTGCCAGGGGCATATTGCATTGCCTC
Source organism: Nomada flava (assembly GCA_951802745.1). Classification (NCBI taxonomy): domain Eukaryota; kingdom Metazoa; phylum Arthropoda; class Insecta; order Hymenoptera; family Apidae; genus Nomada; species Nomada flava. The sequence continues at coordinate 210,770 of CATOQN010000066.1, read as the reverse complement.
CATCGACGTCCAAGTGCCAGCGGCGTATTGCTTTGCCTCCGTCGACTTCCAAGTGCCAGCGGCGTATTGCCTTGCCCCTCGGTCAAGGAAATCTCCAGCGGCGTATTGCTTTCACCTTGCTGCAAGCAAACTACCAGCGGCGTATTAGTTTGCCTCCGTCGACTTCCAAGTGCCAGCGGCATATTGCATTGCCTCCGTCGACTTCCAAGTGCCAGCGGCGTATGGCTTCGCCTCTCGGTCAAGAAAATCTCCAGCGGCGTATTGCTTTCGCCTCGCAGCAAGTAAACTCCCAGCGGCGTATTGCTTTGCCTCCGTCGACTTCCAAGTGCCAGCGGCGTATTGCTTCGCCCCTCGGTCAAGGAAATCTCCAGCGGCGTATTGCTTTCGCCTCGCTGCAAGCAAATTCCCAGCGGCGTATTGCTTTCGCCTCGCTGCAAGCAAATTCCCAGCGGCGTATTGTTTTGCCTCCGTCGACTTCCAAGTGCCAGGGGCGTATTGCTTCGCCCCTCGGTCAAGGAAATCTCCAGCGGCGTATTGTTTTCGCCTTGCTGCAAGCAAACTCCCAGTGGCACATTGCTTTGCCTCCGTCGACTTCCAAGTGCCAGCGGCGTATTGCTTCGCCCCTCGGTCAAGGAAATCACCAGCGGCCTATTGCTTTCACCTCGCTGCAAGCAAACTCCCAGCGGCGTAATGCTTTGCCTCCGTCGACTTCCAAGTGCCAGCGGCGAATTGCTTCGCCCCTCGGTCAAGGAAATCTCCAGCGGCGTATTGCTTTCACCTTGCTGCAAGCAAACTACCAGCGGCGTATTAGGTTGCCTCCGTCGACTTCCAAGTGCCAGCGGCATATTGCATTGCCTCCGTCGACTTCCAAGTGCCAGCGGCGTATTGCTTTCGCCTCGCTGCAAGCAAACTCGCAGCGGCGTATTGCTTTGCCTCCGTCGACTTCCAAGTGCCAGCGGCGTAATGTTTCGTCTCTCGGTCAAGGAAATCTCCAGCGGCGTATTGCTTTCACCTCGCTGCAAGCAAACTCCCAGCGGCGTAATGCTTTGCCTCCGTCGACTTCCAAGTGCCAGCGGCGTATTGCTTCGCCTCTCGGTCAAGGAAATCTCCAGTGGCGTATTGCTTTCGCCTCGCTGCAAGCAAACTCCCAGCGGCGTATTGCTTCGCCTGCGTCGACTTCCAAGTGCCAGCGGCGTAATGCTTCGCCCCTCGGTCAAGGAAATCTCCAGTGGCGTATTGCTTTCGCCTCGCTGCAAGCAAACTCCCAGCGGCGTATTTCGTTGCCTCCGTCAACTTCCAAGTGCCAGCGGCGTATAGCTTCGCGCCTCGGTCTAGGAAATCTCCAGCGGCGTATTGCTTTCGCCTCGCTGCAAGCAAACTGCCAGCGGGGTATTGCTTTGCCTCTGTCGACTTTCAAGTGCCAGCGTTGTATTGCTTTCACCTCGCTGTAAGCAAACTCCCAGCGGCGTAATGCTTTGCCTCAATCGACTTCCAAGTGCCAGCGGCGTATTGCTTCGCCCCTCGGTCAAGGAAATCACCAGCGGCCTATTGCTTTCACCTCGCTGCAAGCAAACTCCCAGCGGCGTACTGCTTTGCCTCCGTCGACTTCCAAGTGCCAGCGGCGTATTGCTTCGCCTCTCGGTCAAGGAAATCTCCAGTGGCGTATTGCTTTCGCCTCGCTGCAAGCTAACTCCCAGCGGCGTATTGCTTTGCCTCCGTCGTCTTCCGAGTGCCAGCGGCGTATTGCTTCGCCTCTCGGTCAAGGAAATCTCCAGCGGCGTATTGCTTTCGCCCCGCTGCAAGCAAACACCCAGCGGCGTATTGCTTTGCCTCCGTCGACTTCCAAGTACCAGGGGCGTATTGCTTCGCCCCTCGGTCAAGGAAATCTCCAGCGGCGTATTGTTTTCGCCTCGCTGCAAGCAAACTCCCAGTGGCACATTGCTTTGCCTCCGTCGACTTCCAAGTGCCAGCGGCGTATTGCTTCGCCTCTCGGTCAAGAAAATCTCCAGTGGCGTATTGCTTTCGCCTCGCTGCAAGCATACTGCCAGCGGCCTATTGCTTTCACCTCGCTGCAAGCAAACTCCCAGCGGCCTATTACTTTCACCTCGCTGCAAGCAAACTCACAGCGGCGTATTGCTTTCACCTTGCTGCAAGCAAACTACCAGCGGCGTATTAGTTTGCCTCCGTCGACTTTCAAGTGCCAGCGGCATATTGCATTGCCTCCATCGACGTCCAAGTGCCAGCGGCGTATTGCTTTCGCCTCGCTGCAAGAAAACTCCCAGCGGCGTAATGCTTTGCCTCCGTCGACTTCCAAGAGCCAGCGGCGTATTGTTTCGCCTCTCAGTCAAGGAAATCTCCAGCGGCGTATTGCTTTCGCCCCGCTGCAAGCAAACGCCCAGCGGCGTATTGCTTTGCCTCCGTCGACTTCCGAGTGCCAGCGGCGTATTGCTTCGCCTCTCGGTCAAGGAAATCTCCAGCGGCGTAATGCTTTCGCCTCGCTGCAAGCAAACTCCCAGCGGCGTATTGCTTTGCCTCCGTCGTCTTCCAAGTGCCAGCGGCGTATTGCTTTGCCCCTCGGTCAAGGAAATCTCCAGCGGCGTATTGCTTTCACCTTGCTGCAAGCAAACTACCAGCGGCGTATTAGTTTGCCTCCGTCGACTTCCAAGTGCCAGCGGCATATTGCATTGCCTCCGTCGACTTCCAAGTGCCAGCGGCGTATTGCTTCGCCTCTCGGTCAAGAAAATCTCCAGCGGCGTATTGCTTTCGCCTCGCTGCAACTAACTCCCAGCGGCGTATTCCTTTGGCTCCGTCGACTTCCAAGTGCCAGCGGCGTATTGCTTCGCGCCTCGGTCAAGGAAATCTCCAGCGGCGTATTGCTTTCACCTCGCTTCAAGCAAACTTCCAGCGGCGTATTGATTTGCCTCCATCGACTTCCAAGTGCTAGCGGCGTAATGTTTCGTCTCTCGGTCAAGGAAATCTCCAGCGGCGTATTGCTTTCGCCTCGCTGCAAGCAAACTGCCAGCGGGGTATTGCTTTGCCTCTGTCGACTTTCAAGTGCCAGCGTTGTATTGCTTTCACCTCGCTGTAAGCAAACTCCCAGCGGCGTAATGCTTTGCCTCCGTCGACTTCCAAGTGCCAGCGGCGTATTGCTTCGCCTCTCGGTCAAGGAAATCTCCAGCGGGGTATTGGTTTCGCCTCGCTGCAAGCTAACTCCCAGCGGCGTATTGCTTTGCCTCCGTCGACTTCCGAGTGCCAGCGGCGTATTGCTTCGCCTCTCGGTCAAGGAAATCTCCAGCGGCGTATTGCTTTCGCCCCGCTGCAAGCAAACGCCCAGCGGCGTATTGCTTTGCCTCCGTCGACTTCCAAGTGCCAGGGGCATATTGCATTGCCTCCATCGACGTCCAAGTGCCAGCGGCGTATTGCTTTGCCTCCGTCGACTTCCAAGTGCCAGCGGCGTATTGCCTTGCCCCTCGGTCAAGGAAATCTCCAGCGGCGTATTGCTTTCACCTTGCTGCAAGCAAACTACCAGCGGCGTATTAGTTTGCCTCCGTCGACTTCCAAGTGCCAGCGGCATATTGCATTGCCTCCGTCGACTTCCAAGTGCCAGCGGCGTATGGCTTCGCCTCTCGGTCAAGAAAATCTCCAGCGGCGTATTGCTTTCGCCTCGCAGCAAGTAAACTCCCAGCGGCGTATTGCTTTGCCTCCGTCGACTTCCAAGTGCCAGCGGCGTATTGCTTCGCCCCTCGGTCAAGGAAATCTCCAGCGGCGTATTGCTTTCGCCTCGCTGCAAGCAAATTCCCAGCGGCGTATTGCTTTCGCCTCGCTGCAAGCAAATTCCCAGCGGCGTATTGCTTTGCCTCCGTCGACTTCCAAGTGCCAGGGGCGTATTGCTTCGCCCCTCGGTCAAGGAAATCTCCAGCGGCGTATTGTTTTCGCCTTGCTGCAAGCAAACTCCCAGTGGCACATTGCTTTGCCTCCGTCGACTTCCAAGTGCCAGCGGCGTATTGCTTCGCCCCTCGGTCAAGGAAATCACCAGCGGCCTATTGCTTTCACCTCGCTGCAAGCAAACTCCCAGCGGCGTAATGCTTTGCCTCCGTCGACTTCCAAGTGCCAGCGGCGAATTGCTTCGCCCCTCGGTCAAGGAAATCTCCAGCGGCGTATTGCTTTCACCTTGCTGCAAGCAAACTACCAGCGGCGTATTAGGTTGCCTCCGTCGACTTCCAAGTGCCAGCGGCATATTGCATTGCCTCCGTCGACTTCCAAGTGCCAGCGGCGTATTGCTTTCGCCTCGCTGCAAGCAAACTCGCAGCGGCGTATTGCTTTGCCTCCGTCGACTTCCAAGTGCCAGCGGCGTAATGTTTCGTCTCTCGGTCAAGGAAATCTCCAGCGGCGTATTGCTTTCACCTCGCTGCAAGCAAACTCCCAGCGGCGTAATGCTTTGCCTCCGTCGACTTCCAAGTGCCAGCGGCGTATTGCTTCGCCTCTCGGTCAAGGAAATCTCCAGTGGCGTATTGCTTTCGCCTCGCTGCAAGCAAACTCCCAGCGGCGTATTGCTTCGCCTGCGTCGACTTCCAAGTGCCAGCGGCGTAATGCTTCCCCCCTCGGTCAAGGAAATCTCCAGTGGCGTATTGCTTTCGCCTCGCTGCAAGCAAACTCCCAGCGGCGTATTTCGTTGCCTCCGTCAACTTCCAAGTGCCAGCGGCGTATAGCTTCGCGCCTCGGTCTAGGAAATCTCCAGCGGCGTATTGCTTTCGCCTCGCTGCAAGCAAACTGCCAGCGGGGTATTGCTTTGCCTCTGTCGACTTTCAAGTGCCAGCGTTGTATTGCTTTCACCTCGCTGTAAGCAAACTCCCAGCGGCGTAATGCTTTGCCTCAATCGACTTCCAAGTGCCAGCGGCGTATTGCTTCGCCCCTCGGTCAAGGAAATCACCAGCGGCCTATTGCTTTCACCTCGCTGCAAGCAAACTCCCAGCGGCGTAATGCTTTGCCTCCGTCGACTTCCAAGTGCCAGCGGCGTATTGCTTCGCCTCTCGGTCAAGGAAATCTCCAGTGGCGTATTGCTTTCGCCTCGCTGCAAGCTAACTCCCAGCGGCGTATTGCTTTGCCTCCGTCGTCTTCCGAGTGCCAGCGGCGTATTGCTTCGCCTCTCGGTCAAGGAAATCTCCAGCGGCGTATTGCTTTCGCCCCGCTGCAAGCAAACACCCAGCGGCGTATTGCTTTGCCTCCGTCGACTTCCAAGTGCCAGGGGCGTATTGCTTCGCCCCTCGGTCAAGGAAATCTCCAGCGGCGTATTGTTTTCGCCTCGCTGCAAGCAAACTCCCAGTGGCACATTGCTTTGCCTCCGTCGACTTCCAAGTGCCAGCGGCGTATTGCTTCGCCTCTCGGTCAAGAAAATCTCCAGTGGCGTATTGCTTTCGCCTCGCTGCAAGCATACTGCCAGCGGCCTATTGCTTTCACCTCGCTGCAAGCAAACTCCCAGCGGCCTATTACTTTCACCTCGCTGCAAGCAAACTCACAGCGGCGTATTGCTTTCACCTTGCTGCAAGCAAACTACCAGCGGCGTATTAGTTTGCCTCCGTCGACTTTCAAGTGCCAGCGGCATATTGCATTGCCTCCATCGACGTCCAAGTGCCAGCGGCGTATTGCTTTCGCCTCGCTGCAAGAAAACTCCCAGCGGCGTAATGCTTTGCCTCCGTCGACTTCCAAGAGCCAGCGGCGTATTGTTTCGCCTCTCAGTCAAGGAAATCTCCAGCGGCGTATTGCTTTCGCCCCGCTGCAAGCAAACGCCCAGCGGCGTATTGCTTTGCCTCCGTCGACTTCCGAGTGCCAGCGGCGTATTGCTTCGCCTCTCGGTCAAGGAAATCTCCAGCGGCGTAATGCTTTCGCCTCGCTGCAAGCAAACTCCCAGCGGCGTATTGCTTTGCCTCCGTCGTCTTCCAAGTGCCAGCGGCGTATTGCTTTGCCCCTCGGTCAAGGAAATCTCCAGCGGCGTATTGCTTTCACCTTGCTGCAAGCAAACTACCAGCGGCGTATTAGTTTGCCTCCGTCGACTTCCAAGTGCCAGCGGCATATTGCATTGCCTCCGTCGACTTCCAAGTGCCAGCGGCGTATTGCTTCGCCTCTCGGTCAAGAAAATCTCCAGCGGCGTATTGCTTTCGCCTCGCTGCAACTAACTCCCAGCGGCGTATTCCTTTGGCTCCGTCGACTTCCAAGTGCCAGCGGCGTATTGCTTCGCGCCTCGGTCAAGGAAATCTCCAGCGGCGTATTGCTTTCACCTCGCTTCAAGCAAACTTCCAGCGGCGTATTGATTTGCCTCCATCGACTTCCAAGTGCTAGCGGCGTAATGTTTCGTCTCTCGGTCAAGGAAATCTCCAGCGGCGTATTGCTTTCGCCTCGCTGCAAGCAAACTGCCAGCGGGGTATTGCTTTGCCTCTGTCGACTTTCAAGTGCCAGCGTTGTATTGCTTTCACCTCGCTGTAAGCAAACTCCCAGCGGCGTAATGCTTTGCCTCCGTCGACTTCCAAGTGCCAGCGGCGTATTGCTTCGCCTCTCGGTCAAGGAAATCTCCAGTGGCGTATTGCTTTCGCCTCGCTGCAAGCTAACTCCCAGCGGCGTATTGCTTTGCCTCCGTCGACTTCCGAGTGCCAGCGGCGTATTGCTTCGCCTCTCGGTCAAGGAAATCTCCAGCGGCGTATTGCTTTCGCCCCGCTGCAAGCAAACGCCCAGCGGCGTATTGCTTTGCCTCCGTCGACTTCCAAGTGCCAGGGGCATATTGCATTGCCTCCATCGACGTCCAAGTGCCAGCGGCGTATTGCTTTGCCTCCGTCGACTTCCAAGTGCCAGCGGCGTATTGCCTTGCCCCTCGGTCAAGGAAATCTCCAGCGGCGTATTGCTTTCACCTTGCTGCAAGCAAACTACCAGCGGCGTATTAGTTTGCCTCCGTCGACTTCCAAGTGCCAGCGGCATATTGCATTGCCTCCGTCGACTTCCAAGTGCCAGCGGCGTATGGCTTCGCCTCTCGGTCAAGAAAATCTCCAGCGGCGTATTGCTTTCGCCTCGCAGCAAGTAAACTCCCAGCGGCGTATTGCTTTGCCTCCGTCGACTTCCAAGTGCCAGCGGCGTATTGCTTCGCCCCTCGGTCAAGGAAATCTCCAGCGGCGTATAGCTTTCGCCTCGCTGCAAGCAAATTCCCAGCGGCGTATTGCTTTCGCCTCGCTGCAAGCAAATTCCCAGCGGCGTATTGCTTTGCCTCCGTCGACTTCCAAGTGCCAGGGGCGTATTGCTTCGCCCCTCGGTCAAGGAAATCTCCAGCGGCGTATTGTTTTCGCCTTGCTGCAAGCAAACTCCCAGTGGCACATTGCTTTGCCTCCGTCGACTTCCAAGTGCCAGCGGCGTATTGCTTCGCCCCTCGGTCAAGGAAATCACCAGCGGCCTATTGCTTTCACCTCGCTGCAAGCAAACTCCCAGCGGCGTAATGCTTTGCCTCCGTCGACTTCCAAGTGCCAGCGGCGAATTGCTTCGCCCCTCGGTCAAGGAAATCTCCAGCGGCGTATTGCTTTCACCTTGCTGCAAGCAAACTACCAGCGGCGTATTAGTTTGCCTCCGTCGACTTTCAAGTGCCAGCGGCATATTGCATTGCCTCCATCGACGTCCAAGTGCCAGCGGCGTATTGCTTTCGCCTCGCTGCAAGAAAACTCCCAGCGGCGTAATGCTTTGCCTCCGTCGACTTCCAAGAGCCAGCGGCGTATTGTTTCGCCTCTCAGTCAAGGAAATCTCCAGCGGCGTATTGCTTTCGCCCCGCTGCAAGCAAACGCCCAGCGGCGTATTGCTTTGCCTCCGTCGACTTCCGAGTGCCAGCGGCGTATTGCTTCGCCTCTCGGTCAAGGAAATCTCCAGCGGCGTAATGCTTTCGCCTCGCTGCAAGCAAACTCCCAGCGGCGTATTGCTTTGCCTCCGTCGTCTTCCAAGTGCCAGCGGCGTATTGCTTTGCCCCTCGGTCAAGGAAATCTCCAGCGGCGTATTGCTTTCACCTTGCTGCAAGCAAACTACCAGCGGCGTATTAGTTTGCCTCCGTCGACTTCCAAGTGCCAGCGGCATATTGCATTGCCTCCGTCGACTTCCAAGTGCCAGCGGCGTATTGCTTCGCCTCTCGGTCAAGAAAATCTCCAGCGGCGTATTGCTTTCGCCTCGCTGCAACTAACTCCCAGCGGCGTATTCCTTTGGCTCCGTCGACTTCCAAGTGCCAGCGGCGTATTGCTTCGCGCCTCGGTCAAGGAAATCTCCAGCGGCGTATTGCTTTCACCTCGCTTCAAGCAAACTTCCAGCGGCGTATTGATTTGCCTCCATCGACTTCCAAGTGCTAGCGGCGTAATGTTTCGTCTCTCGGTCAAGGAAATCTCCAGCGGCGTATTGCTTTCGCCTCGCTGCAAGCAAACTGCCAGCGGGGTATTGCTTTGCCTCTGTCGACTTTCAAGTGCCAGCGTTGTATTGCTTTCACCTCGCTGTAAGCAAACTCCCAGCGGCGTAATGCTTTGCCTCCGTCGACTTCCAAGTGCCAGCGGCGTATTGCTTCGCCTCTCGGTCAAGGAAATCTCCAGTGGCGTATTGCTTTCGCCTCGCTGCAAGCTAACTCCCAGCGGCGTATTGCTTTGCCTCCGTCGACTTCCGAGTGCCAGCGGCGTATTGCTTCGCCTCTCGGTCAAGGAAATCTCCAGCGGCGTATTGCTTTCGCCCCGCTGCAAGCAAACGCCCAGCGGCGTATTGCTTTGCCTCCGTCGACTTCCAAGTGCCAGGGGCATATTGCATTGCCTCCATCGACGTCCAAGTGCCAGCGGCGTATTGCTTTGCCTCCGTCGACTTCCAAGTGCCAGCGGCGTATTGCCTTGCCCCTCGGTCAAGGAAATCTCCAGCGGCGTATTGCTTTCACCTTGCTGCAAGCAAACTACCAGCGGCGTATTAGTTTGCCTCCGTCGACTTCCAAGTGCCAGCGGCATATTGCATTGCCTCCGTCGACTTCCAAGTGCCAGCGGCGTATGGCTTCGCCTCTCGGTCAAGAAAATCTCCAGCGGCGTATTGCTTTCGCCTCGCAGCAAGTAAACTCCCAGCGGCGTATTGCTTTGCCTCCGTCGACTTCCAAGTGCCAGCGGCGTATTGCTTCGCCCCTCGGTCAAGGAAATCTCCAGCGGCGTATAGCTTTCGCCTCGCTGCAAGCAAATTCCCAGCGGCGTATTGCTTTCGCCTCGCTGCAAGCAAATTCCCAGCGGCGTATTGCTTTGCCTCCGTCGACTTCCAAGTGCCAGGGGCGTATTGCTTCGCCCCTCGGTCAAGGAAATCTCCAGCGGCGTATTGTTTTCGCCTTGCTGCAAGCAAACTCCCAGTGGCACATTGCTTTGCCTCCGTCGACTTCCAAGTGCCAGCGGCGTATTGCTTCGCCCCTCGGTCAAGGAAATCACCAGCGGCCTATTGCTTTCACCTCGCTGCAAGCAAACTCCCAGCGGCGTAATGCTTTGCCTCCGTCGACTTCCAAGTGCCAGCGGCGAATTGCTTCGCCCCTCGGTCAAGGAAATCTCCAGCGGCGTATTGCTTTCACCTTGCTGCAAGCAAACTACCAGCGGCGTATTAGGTTGTCTCCGTCGACTTCCAAGTGCCAGCGGCATATTGCATTGCCTCCGTCGACTTCCAAGTGCCAGCGGCGTATTGCTTTCGCCTCGCTGCAAGCAAACTCGCAGCGGCGTATTGCTTTGCCTCCGTCGACTTCCAAGTGCCAGCGGCGTAATGTTTCGTCTCTCGGTCAAGGAAATCTCCAGCGGCGTATTGCTTTCACCTCGCTGCAAGCAAACTCCCAGCGGCGTAATGCTTTGCCTCCGTCGACTTCCAAGTGCCAGCGGCGTATTGCTTCGCCTCTCGGTCAAGGAAATCTCCAGTGGCGTATTGCTTTCGCCTCGCTGCAAGCAAACTCCCAGCGGCGTATTGCTTCGCCTGCGTCGACTTCCAAGTGCCAGCGGCGTAATGCTTCGCCCCTCGGTCAAGGAAATCTCCAGTGGCGTATTGCTTTCGCCTCGCTGCAAGCAAACTCCCAGCGGCGTATTTCGTTGCCTCCGTCAACTTCCAAGTGCCAGCGGCGTATAGCTTCGCGCCTCGGTCTAGGAAATCTCCAGCGGCGTATTGCTTTCGCCTCGCTGCAAGCAAACTGCCAGCGGGGTATTGCTTTGCCTCTGTCGACTTTCAAGTGCCAGCGTTGTATTGCTTTCACCTCGCTGTAAGCAAACTCCCAGCGGCGTAATGCTTTGCCTCAATCGACTTCCAAGTGCCAGCGGCGTATTGCTTCGCCCCTCGGTCAAGGAAATCACCAGCGGCCTATTGCTTTCACCTCGCTGCAAGCAAACTCCCAGCGGCGTAATGCTTTGCCTCCGTCGACTTCCAAGTGCCAGCGGCGTATTGCTTCGCCTCTCGGTCAAGGAAATCTCCAGTGGCGTATTGCTTTCGCCTCGCTGCAAGCTAACTCCCAGCGGCGTATTGCTTTGCCTCCGTCGTCTTCCGAGTGCCAGCGGCGTATTGCTTCGCCTCTCGGTCAAGGAAATCTCCAGCGGCGTATTGCTTTCGCCCCGCTGCAAGCAAACACCCAGCGGCGTATTGCTTTGCCTCCGTCGACTTCCAAGTGCCAGGGGCGTATTGCTTCGCCCCTCGGTCAAGGAAATCTCCAGCGGCGTATTGTTTTCGCCTCGCTGCAAGCAAACTCCCAGTGGCACATTGCTTTGCCTCCGTCGACTTCCAAGTGCCAGCGGCGTATTGCTTCGCCTCTCGGTCAAGAAAATCTCCAGTGGCGTATTGCTTTCGCCTCGCTGCAAGCATACTGCCAGCGGCCTATTGCTTTCACCTCGCTGCAAGCAAACTCCCAGCGGCCTATTACTTTCACCTCGCTGCAAGCAAACTCACAGCGGCGTATTGCTTTCACCTTGCTGCAAGCAAACTACCAGCGGCGTATTAGTTTGCCTCCGTCGACTTCCAAGTGCCAGCGGCATATTGCATTGCCTCCGTCGACTTCCAAGTGCCAGCGGCGTATTGCTTCGCCTCTCGGTCAAGAAAATCTCCAGCGGCGTATTGCTTTCGCCTCGCTGCAACTAACTCCCAGCGGCGTATTCCTTTGGCTCCGTCGACTTCCAAGTGCCAGCGGCGTATTGCTTCGCGCCTCGGTCAAGGAAATCTCCAGCGGCGTATTGCTTTCACCTCGCTTCAAGCAAACTTCCAGCGGCGTATTGATTTGCCTCCATCGACTTCCAAGTGCTAGCGGCGTAATGTTTCGTCTCTCGGTCAAGGAAATCTCCAGCGGCGTATTGCTTTCGCCTCGCAGCAAGCAAACTGCCAGCGGGGTATTGCTTTGCCTCTGTCGACTTTCAAGTGCCAGCGTTGTATTGCTTTCACCTCGCTGTAAGCAAACTCCCAGCGGCGTAATGCTTTGCCTCCGTCGACTTCCAAGTGCCAGCGGCGTATTGCTTCGCCTCTCGGTCAAGGAAATCTCCAGTGGCGTATTGCTTTCGCCTCGCTGCAAGCTAACTCCCAGCGGCGTATTGCTTTGCCTCCGTCGACTTCCGAGTGCCAGCGGCGTATTGCTTCGCCTCTCGGTCAAGGAAATCTCCAGCGGCGTATTGCTTTCGCCCCGCTGCAAGCAAACGCCCAGCGGCGTATTGCTTTGCCTCCGTCGACTTCCAAGTGCCAGGGGCATATTGCATTGCCTCCATCGACGTCCAAGTGCCAGCGGCGTATTGCTTTGCCTCCGTCGACTTCCAAGTGCCAGCGGCGTATTGCCTTGCCCCTCGGTCAAGGAAATCTCCAGCGGCGTATTGCTTTCACCTTGCTGCAAGCAAACTACCAGCGGCGTATTAGTTTGCCTCCGTCGACTTCCAAGTGCCAGCGGCATATTGCATTGCCTCCGTCGACTTCCAAGTGCCAGCGGCGTATGGCTTCGCCTCTCGGTCAAGAAAATCTCCAGCGGCGTATTGCTTTCGCCTCGCAGCAAGTAAACTCCCAGCGGCGTATTGCTTTGCCTCCGTCGACTTCCAAGTGCCAGCGGCGTATTGCTTCGCCCCTCGGTCAAGGAAATCTCCAGCGGCGTATAGCTTTCGCCTCGCTGCAAGCAAATTCCCAGCGGCGTATTGCTTTCGCCTCGCTGCAAGCAAATTCCCAGCGGCGTATTGCTTTGCCTCCGTCGACTTCCAAGTGCCAGGGGCGTATTGCTTCGCCCCTCGGTCAAGGAAATCTCCAGCGGCGTATTGTTTTCGCCTTGCTGCAAGCAAACTCCCAGTGGCACATTGCTTTGCCTCCGTCGACTTCCAAGTGCCAGCGGCGTATTGCTTCGCCTCTCGGTCAAGAAAATCTCCAGTGGCGTATTGCTTTCGCCTCGCTGCAAGCATACTGCCAGCGGCGTATTGCTTTGCCTCCGTCGACTTCCAAGTGCCAGCGGCGTATTGCTCTCGCCTCGCTGCAAGCAAACTCCCAGCGGCGTAATGCTTTGCCTCCGTCGACTTCCAAGAGCCAGCGGCGTATTGTTTCGCCTCTCAGTCAAGAAAATCTCCAGTGGCGTATTGCTTTCGCCTCGCTGCAAGCATACTCCCAGCGGCGTATTGCTTTGCCTCCGTCGACTTCCGAGTGCCAGCGGCGTATTGCTTCGCCTCTCGGTCAAGGAAATCTCCAGCAGCGTATTTTTTTCGCCTCGCTGCAAGCAAACTCCCAGCGGCGTATTGTTTTGCCTCCGTCGACATCCGAGTGCCAGCGGCGTATAGCATCGCCTCTCGGTCAAGGAAATCTCCAGCGGCGTATTGTTTTCGCCTCGCTGCAAGCAAACTCCCAGCGGCGTAATGCTTTGCCTCCGTCGACTTCCAAGTGCCAGCGGCTTATTGCTTCGCCTCTCGGTCAAGGAAATCTCCAGTGGCGTATTGCTTTCGCCTCGCTGCAAGCAAAACTTCCAGCGGCGTATTGCTTTGCCTCCATCGACTTCCAAGTGCTAGCGGCGTAATGTTTCGTCTCTCGGTCAAGGAAATCTCCAGCGGCGAATTGCTTTCGCCTTGCTGCAAGCAAGCTCCCAGCGGCGTATTGCTTCGCCTCCGTCGACTTCCAAGTGCCAGCGGCGTAATGCTTCGCCCCTCGGTCAAGGAAATCTCCAGTGTCGTATTGCTTTCGCCTCGCTGCAAGCAAACTCCCAGCGGCGTATTGCTTTCGCCTCGCTGCAAGCAAACTCCCAGCGGCGTAATGCTTTGCCTCCGTCGACTTCCAAGTGCCAGCGGCGAATTGCTTCGCCCCTCGGTCAAGGAAATCTCCAGCGGCGTATTGCTTTCACCTTGCTGCAAGCAAACTACCAGCGGCGTATTAGGTTGCCTCCGTCGACTTCCAAGTGCCAGCGGCATATTGCATTGCCTCCGTCGACTTCCAAGTGCCAGCGGCGTATTGCTTTCGCCTCGCTGCAAGCAAACTCCCAGCGGCGTAATGCTTTGCCTCCGTCGACTTCCAAGTGCTAGCGGCGTATTGCTTCGCCTCTCGGTCAAGGAAATCTCCAGTGGCGTATTGCTTTCGCCTCGCTGCAAGCTAATTCCCAGCGGCGTATTGCTTTGCCTCCGTCGTCTTCCGAGTGCCAGCGGCGTATTGCTTCGCCTCTCGGTCAAGGAAATCTGCAGCGGCGTATTGCTTTCGCCCCGCTGCAAGCAAACGCCCAGCGGCGTATTGCTTTGCCTCCGTCGACTTCCAAGTGCCAGGGGCGTATTGCTTCGCCCCTCGGTCAAGGAAATCTCCAGCGGCGTATTGTTTTCGCCTCGCTGCAAGCAAACTCCCAGTGGCACATTGCTTTGCCTCCGTCGACTTCCAAGTGCCAGCGGCGTATTGCTTCGCCTCTCGGTCAAGAAAATCTCCAGTGGCGTATTGCTTTCGCCTCGCTGCAAGCATACTGCCAGCGGCCTATTGCTTTCACCTCGCTGCAAGCAAACTCCCAGCGGCCTATTGCTTTCACCTCGCTGCAAGCAAACTCACAGCGGCGTATTGCTTTCACCTTGCTGCAAGCAAACTACCAGCGGCGTATTAGTTTGCCTCCGTCGACTTTCAAGTGCCAGCGGCATATTGCATTGCCTCCATCGACGTCCAAGTGCCAGCGGCGTATTGCTTTCGCCTCGCTGCAAGAAAACTCCCAGCGGCGTAATGCTAGGCCTCCGTCGACTTCCAAGAGCCAGCGGCGTATTGTTTCGCCTCTCAGTCAAGGAAATCTCCAGCGGCGTATTGCTTTCGCCCCGCTGCAAGCAAACGCCCAGCGGCGTATTGCTTTGCCTCCGTCGACTTCCGAGTGCCAGCGGCGTATTGCTTCGCCTCTCGGTCAAGGAAATCTCCAGCGGCGTAATGCTTTCGCCTCGCTGCAAGCAAACTCCCAGCGGCGTATTGCTTTGCCTCCGTCGACTTCCAAGTGCCAGCGGCGTATTGCTTTGCCCCTCGGTCAAGGAAATCTCCAGCGGCGTATTGCTTTCACCTTGCTGCAAGCAAACTACCAGCGGCGTATTAGTTTGCCTCCGTCGACATCCAAGTGCCAGCGGCATATTGCATTGCCTCCGTCGACTTCCAAGTGCCAGCGGCGTATTGCTTCGCCTCTCGGTCAAGAAAATCTCCAGCGGCGTATTGCTTTCGCCTCGCTGCAAGCAAACTCCCAGCGGCGTATTGCTTTGCCTTCGTCGACTTCCAAGTGCCAGCGTGGTATTGTTTCGCCGCTCGGTCAAGGAAATCTCAAGCGGCGTATTGCTTTCACCTCGCTGCAAGCAAACTCCCAGCGGCGTATTGCTTTGCCTCCGTCGACTTCCAAGTGCCAGCGGCGTATTGCTTCGCCCCTCGGTCAAGGAAATCTCCAGCGGCGTATTGCTTTGCCTCCGTCGACTTCCAAGTGCCAGCGGCGTATGGCTTCGCCCATCGGTCAAGGAAATCTCCAGCGGCGTATTGTTTTCGCCTCGCTGCAAGCAAACTCCCAGTGGCGTATTGCTTTGCCTCCGTCGACTTCCAAGTGCCAGCAGCGTATTGTTTCGTCTCTCGGTCAAGGAAATCTCCAGCGGCGTATTGCTTTCGCCTCGCTGCAAACAAACTCCCAGCGGCGTATTGTTTTCGCCTCGCTGCAAGCAAACTCCCAGCGGCGTAATGTTTTGCCTCCGTCGACTTCCAAGTGCCAGCGGCGTATTTTTTCACCCCTCGGTCAAGGAAATCTCCAGCGGCGTATTGCTTTCACCTTGCTGCGAGCAAACTACCAGCGGCGTATTAGTTTTCCTCCGTCGACTTCCAATTGCCAGCGGCACATTGCTTTGCCTCCGTCGACTTCCAAGTGCCAGCGGCGCATTGCTTCGCCTCTCGGTCAAGGAAATCTCAAGCGGCGTTTTGCTTTCGCATCGCTGCAAGCAAACTCCCAGCGGCGTATTGCTGTGCCTCCGTCGACTTCCAAGTGCCAGCAGCGTATTGTTTCGTCTCTCGGTCAAGGAAATCTCCAGCGGCGTATTGCTTTCGCCTC
Source organism: Nomada flava (assembly GCA_951802745.1). Lineage (NCBI taxonomy): Eukaryota > Metazoa > Arthropoda > Insecta > Hymenoptera > Apidae > Nomada > Nomada flava. The sequence goes on along the minus strand of CATOQN010000066.1, from coordinate 195,250 downwards.
GCTGCAAGCAAACTCCCAGCGGCGTAATGCTTTGCCTCCGTCGACTTCCAAGTGCCAGCGGCGTATTGCTTCGCCCCTCGGTCAAGGAAATCTCCAGCGGCGTATTGCTTTGCCTCCGTCGACTTCCAAGTGCCAGCGGCGTATGGCTTCGCCCATCGGTCAAGGAAATCTCCAGCGGGGTATTGGTTTCGCCTCGCTGCAAGCAAACTCCCAGTGGCTGATTGCTTTGCCTCCGTCGACTTCCAAGTGCCAGCAGCGTATTGTTTCGTCTCTCGGTCAAGGAAATATCCAGCGGCGTATTGCTTTCGCCTCGCTGCAAACAAACTCCCAGCGGCGTATTGTTTTCGCCTCGCTGCAAGCAAACTCCCAGCGGCGTAATGTTTTGCCTCCGTCGACTTCCAAGTGCCAGCGGCGTATGGCTTCGCCCATCGGTCAAGGAAATCTCCAGCGGCGTATTGTTTTCGCCTCGCTGCAAGCAAACTCCCAGTGGCGTATTGCTTTGCCTCCGTCGACTTCCAAGTGCCAGCAGCGTATTGTTTCGTCTCTCGGTCAAGGAAATCTCCAGCGGCGTATTGCTTTCGCCTCGCTGCAAACAAACTCCCAGCGGCGTATTGTTTTCGCCTCGCTGCAAGCAAACTCCCAGCGGCGTAAATGTTTTGCCTCCGTCGACTTCCAAGTGCCAGCGGCGTATTTTTTCACCCCTCGGTCAAGGAAATCTCCAGCGGCGTATTGCTTTCACCTTGCTGCGAGCAAACTACCAGCGGCGTATTAGTTTTCCTCCGTCGACATCCAATTGCCAGCGGCACATTGCTTTGCCTCCGTCGACTTCCAAGTGCCACCGGCGCATTGCTTCGCCTCTCGGTCAAGGAAATCTCAAGCGGCGTATTGCTTTCGCATCGCTGCAAGCAAACTCCCAGCGGCGTATTGCTGTGCCTCCGTCGACTTCCAAGTGCCAGCGTGGTATTGTTTCGCCCCTCGGTCAAGGAAATCTCAAGCGGCGTATTGCTTTCACCTCGCTGCAAGCAAACTCCCAGCGGCGTAATGCTTTGCCTCCGTCGACTTCCAAGTGCCAGCGGCGTATTGCTTCGCCCCTCGGTCAAGGAAATCTCCAGCGGCGTATTGCTTTGCCTCCGTCGACTTCCAAGTGCCAGCGGCGTATGGCTTCGCCCATCGGTCAAGGAAATCTCCAGCGGGGTATTGGTTTCGCCTCGCTGCAAGCAAACTCCCAGTGGCTGATTGCTTTGCCTCCGTCGACTTCCAAGTGCCAGCAGTGTATTGTTTCGTCTCTCGGTCAAGGAAATATCCAGCGGCGTATTGTTTTCGCCTCGCTGCAAGCAAACTCCCAGTGGCGTATTGCTTTGCCTCCGTCGACTTCCAAGTGCCAGCAGCGTATTGTTTCGTCTCTCGGTCAAGGAAATCTCCAGCGGCGTATTGCTTTCGCCTCGCTGCAAACAAACTCCCAGCGGCGTATTGTTTTCGCCTCGCTGCAAGCAAACTCCCAGCGGCGTAATGTTTTGCCTCCGTCGACTTCCAAGTGCCAGCGGCGTATTTTTTCACCCCTCGGTCAAGGAAATCTCCAGCGGCGTATTGCTTTCACCTTGCTGCGAGCAAACTACCAGCGGCGTATTAGTTTTCCTCCGTCGACATCCAATTGCCAGCGGCACATTGCTTTGCCTCCGTCGACTTCCAAGTGCCACCGGCGCATTGCTTCGCCTCTCGGTCAAGGAAATCTCAAGCGGCGTATTGCTTTCGCATCGCTGCAAGCAAACTCCCAGCGGCGTATTGCTGTGCCTCCGTCGACTTCCAAGTGCCAGCGTGGTATTGTTTCGCCCCTCGGTCAAGGAAATATCCAGCGGCGTATTGCTTTCGCCTCGCTGCAAACAAACTCCCAGCGGCGTATTGTTTTCGCCTCGCTGCAAGCAAAACTCCCAGCGGCGTAATGCTTTGCCTCCGTCGACTTCCAAGTGCCAGCGGCATATTGCATTGCCTCCATCGACGTCCAAGTGCCAGCGGCGTATTGCTTTCGCCTCGCTGCAACCATAATGCCAGCGGCGTAATGCTTTGCCTCCGTCGACTTCCAAGTGCCATCGGCCTATTGCTTCGCCTCTCGGTCAAGGAAATCTCCAGCGGCGTATTGTTTTCGCCTCGCTGCAAGCAAACTGCCAGCGGGGTATTGCTTTGCCTCCGTCGACTTTCAAGTGCCAGCGGCGTATTGCTTTCACCTCGCTGCAAGCAAACTCCCAGCGGCGTAATGCTTTGCCTCCGTCGACTTCCAAGTGCCAGCGGCGTATTGCTTCGCCCCTCGGTCAAGGAAATCTCCAGCGGCCTATTGCTTTCACCTCGCTGCAAGCAAACTCCCAGCGGCGTATTGCTTTCGCCTCGCTGCAAGCAAACTCCCAGCGGCGTAATGCTTTGCCTCCGTCGACTTCCAAGAGCCAGCGGCGTATTGTTTCGCCTCTCAGTCAAGGAAATCTCCAGCGGCGTATTGCTTTCGCCTCGCTGCAAGCCAACTCTCAGCGGCGTAATGCTTTGCCTCCGTCGACTTTCAAGTGCCAGCGGCGTATTGCTTTCACCTTGCTGCAAGCAAACTACCAGCGGCGTATTAGGTTGTCTCCGTCGACTTCCAAGTGCCAGCGGCATATTGCATTGCCTCCGTCGACTTCCAAGTGCCAGCGGCGTATTGCTTTCGCCTCGCTGCAAGCAAACTCGCAGCGGCGTATTGCTTTGCCTCCGTCGACTTCCAAGTGCCAGCGGCGTAATGTTTCGTCTCTCGGTCAAGGAAATCTCCAGCGGCGTATTGCTTTCACCTCGCTGCAAGCAAACTCCCAGCGGCGTAATGCTTTGCCTCCGTCGACTTCCAAGTGCCAGCGGCGTATTGCTTCGCCTCTCGGTCAAGGAAATCTCCAGTGGCGTATTGCTTTCGCCTCGCTGCAAGCAAACTCCCAGCGGCGTATTGCTTCGCCTGCGTCGACTTCCAAGTGCCAGCGGCGTAATGCTTCGCCCCTCGGTCAAGGAAATCTCCAGTGGCGTATTGCTTTCGCCTCGCTGCAAGCAAACTCCCAGCGGCGTATTTCGTTGCCTCCGTCAACTTCCAAGTGCCAGCGGCGTATAGCTTCGCGCCTCGGTCTAGGAAATCTCCAGCGGCGTATTGCTTTCGCCTCGCTGCAAGCAAACTGCCAGCGGGGTATTGCTTTGCCTCTGTCGACTTTCAAGTGCCAGCGTTGTATTGCTTTCACCTCGCTGTAAGCAAACTCCCAGCGGCGTAATGCTTTGCCTCAATCGACTTCCAAGTGCCAGCGGCGTATTGCTTCGCCCCTCGGTCAAGGAAATCACCAGCGGCCTATTGCTTTCACCTCGCTGCAAGCAAACTCCCAGCGGCGTAATGCTTTGCCTCCGTCGACTTCCAAGTGCCAGCGGCGTATTGCTTCGCCTCTCGGTCAAGGAAATCTCCAGTGGCGTATTGCTTTCGCCTCGCTGCAAGCTAACTCCCAGCGGCGTATTGCTTTGCCTCCGTCGTCTTCCGAGTGCCAGCGGCGTATTGCTTCGCCTCTCGGTCAAGGAAATCTCCAGCGGCGTATTGCTTTCGCCCCGCTGCAAGCAAACACCCAGCGGCGTATTGCTTTGCCTCCGTCGACTTCCAAGTGCCAGGGGCGTATTGCTTCGCCCCTCGGTCAAGGAAATCTCCAGCGGCGTATTGTTTTCGCCTCGCTGCAAGCAAACTCCCAGTGGCACATTGCTTTGCCTCCGTCGACTTCCAAGTGCTAGCGGCGTATTGCTTCGCCTCTCGGTCAAGGAAATCTCCAGTGGCGTATTGCTTTCGCCTCGCTGCAAGCTAATTCCCAGCGGCGTATTGCTTTGCCTCCGTCGTCTTCCGAGTGCCAGCGGCGTATTGCTTCGCCTCTCGGTCAAGGAAATCTGCAGCGGCGTATTGCTTTCGCCCCGCTGCAAGCAAACGCCCAGCGGCGTATTGCTTTGCCTCCGTCGACTTCCAAGTGCCAGGGGCGTATTGCTTCGCCCCTCGGTCAAGGAAATCTCCAGCGGCGTATTGTTTTCGCCTCGCTGCAAGCAAACTCCCAGTGGCACATTGCTTTGCCTCCGTCGACTTCCAAGTGCCAGCGGCGTATTGCTTCGCCTCTCGGTCAAGAAAATCTCCAGTGGCGTATTGCTTTCGCCTCGCTGCAAGCATACTGCCAGCGGCCTATTGCTTTCACCTCGCTGCAAGCAAACTCCCAGCGGCCTATTGCTTTCACCTCGCTGCAAGCAAACTCACAGCGGCGTATTGCTTTCACCTTGCTGCAAGCAAACTACCAGCGGCGTATTAGTTTGCCTCCGTCGACTTTCAAGTGCCAGCGGCATATTGCATTGCCTCCATCGACGTCCAAGTGCCAGCGGCGTATTGCTTTCGCCTCGCTGCAAGAAAACTCCCAGCGGCGTAATGCTAGGCCTCCGTCGACTTCCAAGAGCCAGCGGCGTATTGTTTCGCCTCTCAGTCAAGGAAATCTCCAGCGGCGTATTGTTTTCGCCTTGCTGCAAGCAAACTCCCAGTGGCACATTGCTTTGCCTCCGTCGACTTCCAAGTGCCAGCGGCGTATTGCTTCGCCTCTCGGTCAAGAAAATCTCCAGTGGCGTATTGCTTTCGCCTCGCTGCAAGCATACTGCCAGCGGCGTATTGCTTTGCCTCCGTCGACTTCCAAGTGCCAGCGGCGTATTGCTCTCGCCTCGCTGCAAGCAAACTCCCAGCGGCGTAATGCTTTGCCTCCGTCGACTTCCAAGAGCCAGCGGCGTATTGTTTCGCCTCTCAGTCAAGAAAATCTCCAGTGGCGTATTGCTTTCGCCTCGCTGCAAGCATACTCCCAGCGGCGTATTGCTTTGCCTCCGTCGACTTCCGAGTGCCAGCGGCGTATTGCTTCGCCTCTCGGTCAAGGAAATCTCCAGCAGCGTATTTTTTTCGCCTCGCTGCAAGCAAACTCCCAGCGGCGTATTGTTTTGCCTCCGTCGACTTCCGAGTGCCAGCGGCGTATAGCATCGCCTCTCGGTCAAGGAAATCTCCAGCGGCGTATTGTTTTCGCCTCGCTGCAAGCAAACTCCCAGCGGCGTAATGCTTTGCCTCCGTCGACTTCCAAGTGCCAGCGGCTTATTGCTTCGCCTCTCGGTCAAGGAAATCTCCAGTGGCGTATTGCTTTCGCCTCGCTGCAAGCAAAACTTCCAGCGGCGTATTGCTTTGCCTCCATCGACTTCCAAGTGCTAGCGGCGTAATGTTTCGTCTCTCGGTCAAGGAAATCTCCAGCGGCGAATTGCTTTCGCCTTGCTGCAAGCAAGCTCCCAGCGGCGTATTGCTTCGCCTCCGTCGACTTCCAAGTGCCAGCGGCGTAATGCTTCGCCCCTCGGTCAAGGAAATCTCCAGTGTCGTATTGCTTTCGCCTCGCTGCAAGCAAACTCCCAGCGGCGTATTGCTTTCGCCTCGCTGCAAGCAAACTCCCAGCGGCGTAATGCTTTGCCTCCGTCGACTTCCAAGTGCCAGCGGCGAATTGCTTCGCCCCTCGGTCAAGGAAATCTCCAGCGGCGTATTGCTTTCACCTTGCTGCAAGCAAACTACCAGCGGCGTATTAGGTTGCCTCCGTCGACTTCCAAGTGCCAGCGGCATATTGCATTGCCTCCGTCGACTTCCAAGTGCCAGCGGCGTATTGCTTTCGCCTCGCTGCAAGCAAACTCCCAGCGGCGTAATGCTTTGCCTCCGTCGACTTCCAAGTGCTAGCGGCGTATTGCTTCGCCTCTCGGTCAAGGAAATCTCCAGTGGCGTATTGCTTTCGCCTCGCTGCAAGCTAATTCCCAGCGGCGTATTGCTTTGCCTCCGTCGTCTTCCGAGTGCCAGCGGCGTATTGCTTCGCCTCTCGGTCAAGGAAATCTGCAGCGGCGTATTGCTTTCGCCCCGCTGCAAGCAAACGCCCAGCGGCGTATTGCTTTGCCTCCGTCGACTTCCAAGTGCCAGGGGCGTATTGCTTCGCCCCTCGGTCAAGGAAATCTCCAGCGGCGTATTGTTTTCGCCTCGCTGCAAGCAAACTCCCAGTGGCACATTGCTTTGCCTCCGTCGACTTCCAAGTGCCAGCGGCGTATTGCTTCGCCTCTCGGTCAAGAAAATCTCCAGTGGCGTATTGCTTTCGCCTCGCTGCAAGCATACTGCCAGCGGCCTATTGCTTTCACCTCGCTGCAAGCAAACTCCCAGCGGCCTATTGCTTTCACCTCGCTGCAAGCAAACTCACAGCGGCGTATTGCTTTCACCTTGCTGCAAGCAAACTACCAGCGGCGTATTAGTTTGCCTCCGTCGACTTTCAAGTGCCAGCGGCATATTGCATTGCCTCCATCGACGTCCAAGTGCCAGCGGCGTATTGCTTTCGCCTCGCTGCAAGAAAACTCCCAGCGGCGTAATGCTAGGCCTCCGTCGACTTCCAAGAGCCAGCGGCGTATTGTTTCGCCTCTCAGTCAAGGAAATCTCCAGCGGCGTATTGCTTTCGCCCCGCTGCAAGCAAACGCCCAGCGGCGTATTGCTTTGCCTCCGTCGACTTCCGAGTGCCAGCGGCGTATTGCTTCGCCTCTCGGTCAAGGAAATCTCCAGCGGCGTAATGCTTTCGCCTCGCTGCAAGCAAACTCCCAGCGGCGTATTGCTTTGCCTCCGTCGACTTCCAAGTGCCAGCGGCGTATTGCTTTGCCCCTCGGTCAAGGAAATCTCCAGCGGCGTATTGCTTTCACCTTGCTGCAAGCAAACTACCAGCGGCGTATTAGTTTGCCTCCGTCGACTTCCAAGTGCCAGCGGCATATTGCATTGCCTCCGTCGACTTCCAAGTGCCAGCGGCGTATTGCTTCGCCTCTCGGTCAAGAAAATCTCCAGCGGCGTATTGCTTTCGCCTCGCTGCAAGCAAACTCCCAGCGGCGTATTGCTTTGCCTTCGTCGACTTCCAAGTGCCAGCGTGGTATTGTTTCGCCGCTCGGTCAAGGAAATCTCAAGCGGCGTATTGCTTTCACCTCGCTGCAAGCAAACTCCCAGCGGCGTATTGCTTTGCCTCCGTCGACTTCCAAGTGCCAGCGGCGTATTGCTTCGCCCCTCGGTCAAGGAAATCTCCAGCGGCGTATTGCTTTGCCTCCGTCGACTTCCAAGTGCCAGCGGCGTATGGCTTCGCCCATCGGTCAAGGAAATCTCCAGCGGCGTATTGTTTTCGCCTCGCTGCAAGCAAACTCCCAGTGGCGTATTGCTTTGCCTCCGTCGACTTCCAAGTGCCAGCAGCGTATTGTTTCGTCTCTCGGTCAAGGAAATCTCCAGCGGCGTATTGCTTTCGCCTCGCTGCAAACAAACTCCCAGCGGCGTATTGTTTTCGCCTCGCTGCAAGCAAACTCCCAGCGGCGTAATGTTTTGCCTCCGTCGACTTCCAAGTGCCAGCGGCGTATTTTTTCACCCCTCGGTCAAGGAAATCTCCAGCGGCGTATTGCTTTCACCTTGCTGCGAGCAAACTACCAGCGGCGTATTAGTTTTCCTCCGTCGACTTCCAATTGCCAGCGGCACATTGCTTTGCCTCCGTCGACTTCCAAGTGCCAGCGGCGCATTGCTTCGCCTCTCGGTCAAGGAAATCTCAAGCGGCGTATTGCTTTCGCATCGCTGCAAGCAAACTCCCAGCGGCGTATTGCTGTGCCTCCGTCGACTTCCAAGTGCCAGCGTGGTATTGTTTCGCCCCTCGGTCAAGGAAATCTCAAGCGGCGTATTGCTTTCACCTCGCTGCAAGCAAACTCCCAGCGGCGTAATGCTTTGCCTCCGTCGACTTCCAAGTGCCAGCGGCGTATTGCTTCGCCCCTCGGTCAAGGAAATCTCCAGCGGCGTATTGCTTTGCCTCCGTCGACTTCCAAGTGCCAGCGGCGTATGGCTTCGCCCATCGGTCAAGGAAATCTCCAGCGGGGTATTGGTTTCGCCTCGCTGCAAGCAAACTCCCAGTGGCTGATTGCTTTGCCTCCGTCGACTTCCAAGTGCCAGCAGCGTATTGTTTCGTCTCTCGGTCAAGGAAATATCCAGCGGCGTATTGCTTTCGCCTCGCTGCAAACAAACTCCCAGCGGCGTATTGTTTTCGCCTCGCTGCAAGCAAACTCCCAGCGGCGTAATGTTTTGCCTCCGTCGACTTCCAAGTGCCAGCGGCGTATGGCTTCGCCCATCGGTCAAGGAAATCTCCAGCGGCGTATTGTTTTCGCCTCGCTGCAAGCAAACTCCCAGTGGCGTATTGCTTTGCCTCCGTCGACTTCCAAGTGCCAGCAGCGTATTGTTTCGTCTCTCGGTCAAGGAAATCTCCAGCGGCGTATTGCTTTCGCCTCGCTGCAAACAAACTCCCAGCGGCGTATTGTTTTCGCCTCGCTGCAAGCAAACTCCCAGCGGCGTAATGTTTTGCCTCCGTCGACTTCCAAGTGCCAGCGGCGTATTTTTTCACCCCTCGGTCAAGGAAATCTCCAGCGGCGTATTGCTTTCACCTTGCTGCGAGCAAACTACCAGCGGCGTATTAGTTTTCCTCCGTCGACATCCAATTGCCAGCGGCACATTGCTTTGCCTCCGTCGACTTCCAAGTGCCACCGGCGCATTGCTTCGCCTCTCGGTCAAGGAAATCTCAAGCGGCGTATTGCTTTCGCATCGCTGCAAGCAAACTCCCAGCGGCGTATTGCTGTGCCTCCGTCGACTTCCAAGTGCCAGCGTGGTATTGTTTCGCCCCTCGGTCAAGGAAATCTCAAGCGGCGTATTGCTTTCACCTCGCTGCAAGCAAACTCCCAGCGGCGTAATGCTTTGCCTCCGTCGACTTCCAAGTGCCAGCGGCGTATTGCTTCGCCCCTCGGTCAAGGAAATCTCCAGCGGCGTATTGCTTTGCCTCCGTCGACTTCCAAGTGCCAGCGGCGTATGGCTTCGCCCATCGGTCAAGGAAATCTCCAGCGGGGTATTGCTTTCGCCTCGCTGCAAGCAAACTCCCAGTGGCTGATTGCTTTGCCTCCGTCGACTTCCAAGTGCCAGCAGTGTATTGTTTCGTCTCTCGGTCAAGGAAATATCCAGCGGCGTATTGTTTTCGCCTCGCTGCAAGCAAACTCCCAGTGGCGTATTGCTTTGCCTCCGTCGACTTCCAAGTGCCAGCAGCGTATTGTTTCGTCTCTCGGTCAAGGAAATCTCCAGCGGCGTATTGCTTTCGCCTCGCTGCAAACAAACTCCCAGCGGCGTATTGTTTTCGCCTCGCTGCAAGCAAACTCCCAGCGGCGTAATGTTTTGCCTCCGTCGACTTCCAAGTGCCAGCGGCGTATTTTTTCACCCCTCGGTCAAGGAAATCTCCAGCGGCGTATTGCTTTCACCTTGCTGCGAGCAAACTACCAGCGGCGTATTAGTTTTCCTCCGTCGACATCCAATTGCCAGCGGCACATTGCTTTGCCTCCGTCGACTTCCAAGTGCCACCGGCGCATTGCTTCGCCTCTCGGTCAAGGAAATCTCAAGCGGCGTATTGCTTTCGCATCGCTGCAAGCAAACTCCCAGCGGCGTATTGCTGTGCCTCCGTCGACTTCCAAGTGCCAGCGTGGTATTGTTTCGCCCCTCGGTCAAGGAAATCTCAAGCGGCGTATTGCTTTCACCTCGCTGCAAGCAAACTCCCAGCGGCGTAATGCTTTGCCTCCGTCGACTTCCAAGTGCCAGCGGCGTATTGCTTCGCCCCTCGGTCAAGGAAATCTCCAGCGGCGTATTGCTTTGCCTCCGTCGACTTCCAAGTGCCAGCGGCGTATGGCTTCGCCCATCGGTCAAGGAAATCTCCAGCGGGGTATTGGTTTCGCCTCGCTGCAAGCAAACTCCCAGTGGCTGATTGCTTTGCCTCCGTCGACTTCCAAGTGCCAGCAGTGTATTGTTTCGTCTCTCGGTCAAGGAAATATCCAGCGGCGTATTGCTTTCGCCTCGCTGCAAACAAACTCCCAGCGGCGTATTGTTTTCGCCTCGCTGCAAGCAAAACTCCCAGCGGCGTAATGCTTTGCCTCCGTCGACTTCCAAGTGCCAGCGGCATATTGCATTGCCTCCATCGACGTCCAAGTGCCAGCGGCGTATTGCTTTCGCCTCGCTGCAACCATAATGCCAGCGGCGTAATGCTTTGCCTCCGTCGACTTCCAAGTGCCATCGGCCTATTGCTTCGCCTCTCGGTCAAGGAAATCTCCAGCGGCGTATTGTTTTCGCCTCGCTGCAAGCAAACTGCCAGCGGGGTATTGCTTTGCCTCCGTCGACTTTCAAGTGCCAGCGGCGTATTGCTTTCACCTCGCTGCAAGCAAACTCCCAGCGGCGTAATGCTTTGCCTCCGTCGACTTCCAAGTGCCAGCGGCGTATTGCTTCGCCCCTCGGTCAAGGAAATCTCCAGCGGCCTATTGCTTTCACCTCGCTGCAAGCAAACTCCCAGCGGCGTATTGCTTTCACCTCGCTGCAAGCAAACTCCCAGCGGCGTAATGCTTTGCCTCCGTCGACTTCCAAGAGCCAGCGGCGTATTGTTTCGCCTCTCAGTCAAGGAAATCTCCAGCGGCGTATTGCTTTCGCCTCGCTGCAAGCCAACTCTCAGCGGCGTAATGCTTTGCCTCCGTCGACTTTCAAGTGCCAGCGGCGTATTGCTTTCACCTCGCTGCAAGCAAACTCCCAGCGGCGTAATGCTTTGCCTCCATCGACGTCCAAGTGCCAGCGGCATATTGCTTTCCCCTCGCTGCAAGCAAACTCGCAGCGGCGTATTGCTTTGCCTCCGTCGACTTCCTAGTGCCAGCGGCGTAATACTTCGCCCCTCGGTCAAGGAAATCTCCAGCGGCGTATTGCTTTCCCCTCGCTGCAAGAAAACATCCAGTGGCGTATTGCTTTGCCTCCGTCTACTTCTGAGTGCCAGCGGCGTATAGATTCGCCTCTCGGTCAAGGAAATCTCCAGCGGCGTATTGATTTCGCCTCGCTGCAAGCATAATGCCAGCGGCGTAATGCTTTGCCTCCGTCGACTTCCAAGTGCCAGCGGCCTATTGCTTCGCCTCTCGGTCAAGGAAATCTCCAGCGGCGTATTGTTTTCGCCTCGCTGCAAGCAAACTGCCAGCGGGGAATTGCTTTGCCTCCGTCGACTTTCAAGTGCCAGCGGCGTATTGCTTTCACCTCGCTGCAAGCAAACTCCCAGCGGCATAATGCTTTGCCTCCGTCGACTTCCAAGTGCTAGCGGCGTATTGCTTCGCCCCTCGGTCAAGGAAATCTCCAGCGGCCTATTGTTTTCGCCTCGCTGCAAGCAAACTGCCAGCGGGGTATTGCTTTGCCTCCGTCGACTTTCAAGTGCCAGCGGCGTATTGCTTTCACCTCGCTGCAAGCAAACTCCCAGCGGCATAATGCTTTGCCTCCGTCGACTTCCAAGTGCTAGCGGCGTATTGCTTCGCCCCTCGGTCAAGGAAATCTCCAGCGGCGTATTGCTTTCACCTTGCTGCAAGCAAACTACCAGCGGCGTATTAGTTTGCCTCCGTCGACTTCCAAGTGCCAGCGGCATATTGCATTGCCTCCGTCGACTTCCAAGTGCCAGCGGCGTATGGCTTCGCCTCTCGGTCAAGAAAATCTCCAGCGGCGTATTGCTTTCGCCTCGCAGCAAGTAAACTCCCAGCGGCGTATTGCTTTGCCTCCGTCGACTTCCAAGTGCCAGCGGCGTATTGCTTCGCCCCTCGGTCAAGGAAATCTCCAGCGGCGTATAGCTTTCGCCTCGCTGCAAGCAAATTCCCAGCGGCGTATTGCTTTCGCCTCGCTGCAAGCAAATTCCCAGCGGCGTATTGCTTTGCCTCCGTCGACTTCCAAGTGCCAGGGGCGTATTGCTTCGCCCCTCGGTCAAGGAAATCTCCAGCGGCGTATTGTTTTCGCCTTGCTGCAAGCAAACTCCCAGTGGCACATTGCTTTGCCTCCGTCGACTTCCAAGTGCCAGCGGCGTATTGCTTCGCCTCTCGGTCAAGAAAATCTCCAGTGGCGTATTGCTTTCGCCTCGCTGCAAGCATACTGCCAGCGGCGTATTGCTTTGCCTCCGTCGACTTCCAAGTGCCAGCGGCGTATTGCTCTCGCCTCGCTGCAAGCAAACTCCCAGCGGCGTAATGCTTTGCCTCCGTCGACTTCCAAGAGCCAGCGGCGTATTGTTTCGCCTCTCAGTCAAGAAAATCTCCAGTGGCGTATTGCTTTCGCCTCGCTGCAAGCATACTCCCAGCGGCGTATTGCTTTGCCTCCGTCGACTTCCGAGTGCCAGCGGCGTATTGCTTCGCCTCTCGGTCAAGGAAATCTCCAGCAGCGTATTTTTTTCGCCTCGCTGCAAGCAAACTCCCAGCGGCGTATTGTTTTGCCTCCGTCGACTTCCGAGTGCCAGCGGCTTATTGCTTCGCCTCTCGGTCAAGGAAATCTCCAGTGGCGTATTGCTTTCGCCTCGCTGCAAGCAAAACTTCCAGCGGCGTATTGCTTTGCCTCCATCGACTTCCAAGTGCTAGCGGCGTAATGTTTCGTCTCTCGGTCAAGGAAATCTCCAGCGGCGAATTGCTTTCGCCTTGCTGCAAGCAAGCTCCCAGCGGCGTATTGCTTCGCCTCCGTCGACTTCCAAGTGCCAGCGGCGTAATGCTTCGCCCCTCGGTCAAGGAAATCTCCAGTGTCGTATTGCTTTCGCCTCGCTGCAAGCAAACTCCCAGCGGCGTATTGCTTTCGCCTCGCTGCAAGCAAACTCCCAGCGGCGTAATGCTTTGCCTCCGTCGACTTCCAAGTGCCAGCGGCGAATTGCTTCGCCCCTCGGTCAAGGAAATCTCCAGCGGCGTATTGCTTTCACCTTGCTGCAAGCAAACTACCAGCGGCGTATTAGGTTGCCTCCGTCGACTTCCAAGTGCCAGCGGCATATTGCATTGCCTCCGTCGACTTCCAAGTGCCAGCGGCGTATTGCTTTCGCCTCGCTGCAAGCAAACTCCCAGCGGCGTAATGCTTTGCCTCCGTCGACTTCCAAGTGCTAGCGGCGTATTGCTTCGCCTCTCGGTCAAGGAAATCTCCAGTGGCGTATTGCTTTCGCCTCGCTGCAAGCTAATTCCCAGCGGCGTATTGCTTTGCCTCCGTCGTCTTCCGAGTGCCAGCGGCGTATTGCTTCGCCTCTCGGTCAAGGAAATCTGCAGCGGCGTATTGCTTTCGCCCCGCTGCAAGCAAACGCCCAGCGGCGTATTGCTTTGCCTCCGTCGACTTCCAAGTGCCAGGGGCGTATTGCTTCGCCCCTCGGTCAAGGAAATCTCCAGCGGCGTATTGTTTTCGCCTCGCTGCAAGCAAACTCCCAGTGGCACATTGCTTTGCCTCCGTCGACTTCCAAGTGCCAGCGGCGTATTGCTTCGCCTCTCGGTCAAGAAAATCTCCAGTGGCGTATTGCTTTCGCCTCGCTGCAAGCATACTGCCAGCGGCCTATTGCTTTCACCTCGCTGCAAGCAAACTCCCAGCGGCCTATTGCTTTCACCTCGCTGCAAGCAAACTCACAGCGGCGTATTGCTTTCACCTTGCTGCAAGCAAACTACCAGCGGCGTATTAGTTTGCCTCCGTCGACTTTCAAGTGCCAGCGGCATATTGCATTGCCTCCATCGACGTCCAAGTGCCAGCGGCGTATTGCTTTCGCCTCGCTGCAAGAAAACTCCCAGCGGCGTAATGCTAGGCCTCCGTCGACTTCCAAGAGCCAGCGGCGTATTGTTTCGCCTCTCAGTCAAGGAAATCTCCAGCGGCGTATTGCTTTCGCCCCGCTGCAAGCAAACGCCCAGCGGCGTATTGCTTTGCCTCCGTCGACTTCCGAGTGCCAGCGGCGTATTGCTTCGCCTCTCGGTCAAGGAAATCTCCAGCGGCGTAATGCTTTCGCCTCGCTGCAAGCAAACTCCCAGCGGCGTATTGCTTTGCCTCCGTCGACTTCCAAGTGCCAGCGGCGTATTGCTTTGCCCCTCGGTCAAGGAAATCTCCAGCGGCGTATTGCTTTCACCTTGCTGCAAGCAAACTACCAGCGGCGTATTAGTTTGCCTCCGTCGACTTCCAAGTGCCAGCGGCATATTGCATTGCCTCCGTCGACTTCCAAGTGCCAGCGGCGTATTGCTTCGCCTCTCGGTCAAGAAAATCTCCAGCGGCGTATTGCTTTCGCCTCGCTGCAAGCAAACTCCCAGCGGCGTATTGCTTTGCCTTCGTCGACTTCCAAGTGCCAGCGTGGTATTGTTTCGCCGCTCGGTCAAGGAAATCTCAAGCGGCGTATTGCTTTCACCTCGCTGCAAGCAAACTCCCAGCGGCGTATTGCTTTGCCTCCGTCGACTTCCAAGTGCCAGCGGCGTATTGCTTCGCCCCTCGGTCAAGGAAATCTCCAGCGGCGTATTGCTTTGCCTCCGTCGACTTCCAAGTGCCAGCGGCGTATGGCTTCGCCCATCGGTCAAGGAAATCTCCAGCGGCGTATTGTTTTCGCCTCGCTGCAAGCAAACTCCCAGTGGCGTATTGCTTTGCCTCCGTCGACTTCCAAGTGCCAGCAGCGTATTGTTTCGTCTCTCGGTCAAGGAAATCTCCAGCGGCGTATTGCTTTCGCCTCGCTGCAAACAAACTCCCAGCGGCGTATTGTTTTCGCCTCGCTGCAAGCAAACTCCCAGCGGCGTAATGTTTTGCCTCCGTCGACTTCCAAGTGCCAGCGGCGTATTTTTTCACCCCTCGGTCAAGGAAATCTCCAGCGGCGTATTGCTTTCACCTTGCTGCGAGCAAACTACCAGCGGCGTATTAGTTTTCCTCCGTCGACTTCCAATTGCCAGCGGCACATTGCTTTGCCTCCGTCGACTTCCAAGTGCCAGCGGCGCATTGCTTCGCCTCTCGGTCAAGGAAATCTCAAGCGGCGTATTGCTTTCGCATCGCTGCAAGCAAACTCCCAGCGGCGTATTGCTGTGCCTCCGTCGACTTCCAAGTGCCAGCGTGGTATTGTTTCGCCCCTCGGTCAAGGAAATCTCAAGCGGCGTATTGCTTTCACCTCGCTGCAAGCAAACTCCCAGCGGCGTAATGCTTTGCCTCCGTCGACTTCCAAGTGCCAGCGGCGTATTGCTTCGCCCCTCGGTCAAGGAAATCTCCAGCGGCGTATTGCTTTGCCTCCGTCGACTTCCAAGTGCCAGCGGCGTATGGCTTCGCCCATCGGTCAAGGAAATCTCCAGCGGGGTATTGGTTTCGCCTCGCTGCAAGCAAACTCCCAGTGGCTGATTGCTTTGCCTCCGTCGACTTCCAAGTGCCAGCAGCGTATTGTTTCGTCTCTCGGTCAAGGAAATATCCAGCGGCGTATTGCTTTCGCCTCGCTGCAAACAAACTCCCAGCGGCGTATTGTTTTCGCCTCGCTGCAAGCAAACTCCCAGCGGCGTAATGTTTTGCCTCCGTCGACTTCCAAGTGCCAGCGGCGTATGGCTTCGCCCATCGGTCAAGGAAATCTCCAGCGGCGTATTGTTTTCGCCTCGCTGCAAGCAAACTCCCAGTGGCGTATTGCTTTGCCTCCGTCGACTTCCAAGTGCCAGCAGCGTATTGTTTCGTCTCTCGGTCAAGGAAATCTCCAGCGGCGTATTGCTTTCGCCTCGCTGCAAACAAACTCCCAGCGGCGTATTGTTTTCGCCTCGCTGCAAGCAAACTCCCAGCGGCGTAATGTTTTGCCTCCGTCGACTTCCAAGTGCCAGCGGCGTATTTTTTCACCCCTCGGTCAAGGAAATCTCCAGCGGCGTATTGCTTTCACCTTGCTGCGAGCAAACTACCAGCGGCGTATTAGTTTTCCTCCGTCGACATCCAATTGCCAGCGGCACATTGCTTTGCCTCCGTCGACTTCCAAGTGCCACCGGCGCATTGCTTCGCCTCTCGGTCAAGGAAATCTCAAGCGGCGTATTGCTTTCGCATCGCTGCAAGCAAACTCCCAGCGGCGTATTGCTGTGCCTCCGTCGACTTCCAAGTGCCAGCGTGGTATTGTTTCGCCCCTCGGTCAAGGAAATCTCAAGCGGCGTATTGCTTTCACCTCGCTGCAAGCAAACTCCCAGCGGCGTAATGCTTTGCCTCCGTCGACTTCCAAGTGCCAGCGGCGTATTGCTTCGCCCCTCGGTCAAGGAAATCTCCAGCGGCGTATTGCTTTGCCTCCGTCGACTTCCAAGTGCCAGCGGCGTATGGCTTCGCCCATCGGTCAAGGAAATCTCCAGCGGGGTATTGGTTTCGCCTCGCTGCAAGCAAACTCCCAGTGGCTGATTGCTTTGCCTCCGTCGACTTCCAAGTGCCAGCAGTGTATTGTTTCGTCTCTCGGTCAAGGAAATATCCAGCGGCGTATTGTTTTCGCCTCGCTGCAAGCAAACTCCCAGTGGCGTATTGCTTTGCCTCCGTCGACTTCCAAGTGCCAGCAGCGTATTGTTTCGTCTCTCGGTCAAGGAAATCTCCAGCGGCGTATTGCTTTCGCCTCGCTGCAAACAAACTCCCAGCGGCGTATTGTTTTCGCCTCGCTGCAAGCAAACTCCCAGCGGCGTAATGTTTTGCCTCCGTCGACTTCCAAGTGCCAGCGGCGTATTTTTTCACCCCTCGGTCAAGGAAATCTCCAGCGGCGTATTGCTTTCACCTTGCTGCGAGCAAACTACCAGCGGCGTATTAGTTTTCCTCCGTCGACATCCAATTGCCAGCGGCACATTGCTTTGCCTCCGTCGACTTCCAAGTGCCACCGGCGCATTGCTTCGCCTCTCGGTCAAGGAAATCTCAAGCGGCGTATTGCTTTCGCATCGCTGCAAGCAAACTCCCAGCGGCGTATTGCTGTGCCTCCGTCGACTTCCAAGTGCCAGCGTGGTATTGTTTCGCCCCTCGGTCAAGGAAATCTCAAGCGGCGTATTGCTTTCACCTCGCTGCAAGCAAACTCCCAGCGGCGTAATGCTTTGCCTCCGTCGACTTCCAAGTGCCAGCGGCGTATTGCTTCGCCCCTCGGTCAAGGAAATCTCCAGCGGCGTATTGCTTTGCCTCCGTCGACTTCCAAGTGCCAGCGGCGTATGGCTTCGCCCATCGGTCAAGGAAATCTCCAGCGGGGTATTGGTTTCGCCTCGCTGCAAGCAAACTCCCAGTGGCTGATTGCTTTGCCTCCGTCGACTTCCAAGTGCCAGCAGTGTATTGTTTCGTCTCTCGGTCAAGGAAATATCCAGCGGCGTATTGCTTTCGCCTCGCTGCAAACAAACTCCCAGCGGCGTATTGTTTTCGCCTCGCTGCAAGCAAAACTCCCAGCGGCGTAATGCTTTGCCTCCGTCGACTTCCAAGTGCCAGCGGCATATTGCATTGCCTCCATCGACGTCCAAGTGCCAGCGGCGTATTGCTTTCGCCTCGCTGCAACCATAATGCCAGCGGCGTAATGCTTTGCCTCCGTCGACTTCCAAGTGCCATCGGCCTATTGCTTCGCCTCTCGGTCAAGGAAATCTCCAGCGGCGTATTGTTTTCGCCTCGCTGCAAGCAAACTGCCAGCGGGGTATTGCTTTGCCTCCGTCGACTTTCAAGTGCCAGCGGCGTATTGCTTTCACCTCGCTGCAAGCAAACTCCCAGCGGCGTAATGCTTTGCCTCCGTCGACTTCCAAGTGCCAGCGGCGTATTGCTTCGCCCCTCGGTCAAGGAAATCTCCAGCGGCCTATTGCTTTCACCTCGCTGCAAGCAAACTCCCAGCGGCGTATTGCTTTCGCCTCGCTGCAAGCAAACTCCCAGCGGCGTAATGCTTTGCCTCCGTCGACTTCCAAGAGCCAGCGGCGTATTGTTTCGCCTCTCAGTCAAGGAAATCTCCAGCGGCGTATTGCTTTCGCCTCGCTGCAAGCCAACTCTCAGCGGCGTAATGCTTTGCCTCCGTCGACTTTCAAGTGCCAGCGGCGTATTGCTTTCACCTCGCTGCAAGCAAACTCCCAGCGGCGTAATGCTTTGCCTCCATCGACGTCCAAGTGCCAGCGGCATATTGCTTTCCCCTCGCTGCAAGCAAACTCGCAGCGGCGTATTGCTTTGCCTCCGTCGACTTCCTAGTGCCAGCGGCGTAATGCTTCGCCCCTCGGTCAAGGAAATCTCCAGCGGCGTATTGCTTTCCCCTCGCTGCAAGAAAACATCCAGTGGCGTATTGCTTTGCCTCCGTCTACTTCTGAGTGCCAGCGGCGTATAGATTCGCCTCTCGGTCAAGGAAATCTCCAGCGGCGTATTGATTTCGCCTCGCTGCAAGCATAATGCCAGCGGCGTAATGCTTTGCCTCCGTCGACTTCCAAGTGCCAGCGGCCTATTGCTTCGCCTCTCGGTCAAGGAAATCTCCAGCGGCGTATTGTTTTCGCCTCGCTGCAAGCAAACTGCCAGCGGGGAATTGCTTTGCCTCCGTCGACTTTCAAGTGCCAGCGGCGTATTGCTTTCACCTCGCTGCAAGCAAACTCCCAGCGGCATAATGCTTTGCCTCCGTCGACTTCCAAGTGCTAGCGGCGTATTGCTTCGCCCCTCGGTCAAGGAAATCTCCAGCGGCCTATTGTTTTCGCCTCGCTGCAAGCAAACTGCCAGCGGGGTATTGCTTTGCCTCCGTCGACTTTCAAGTGCCAGCGGCGTATTGCTTTCACCTCGCTGCAAGCAAACTCCCAGCGGCATAATGCTTTGCCTCCGTCGACTTCCAAGTGCTAGCGGCGTATTGCTTCGCCTCTCGGTCAAGGAAATCTCCAGCGGCGTATTGCTTTCGCCTCGCTGCAAGCCAACTGCCAGCGGGGTATTGCTTTGCCACCATCGACTTTCAAGTGCCAGCGGCGTATTGCTTTCGACTCGCTGCAAGCAAACTCCCAGCGGCGTATTGCTTTGCCACCCTCAACTTCCGAGTGCCAGCGGCGTATTGCTTCGCCTCTCTGTCAAGGAAATCTCCAGAGGCGTATTGCTTTCGCCTCGCTGCAAGCAAACTCCCAGCGGCGTATTGCTTTGCCTCCGTCGACTTCCCAGTGCCAGCGGCGTATTGCTTCGCCTCTCGGTCAAGGAAATCTCCAGCGGCGTATTGCTTTCGCCTCGGTGCAAGCAAACTCCCAGCGGCGTAATGCTTTGCCTCCGTCGACTTCCAAGTGCCAGCGGCGTAATGCTTCGCCCCTCGGTCAAGGAAATCTCAAGCGGCGTATTGCTTTCGCCTCGCTGCAAGCAAACTCCCAGCGGCGTATTGCTTTGCCTTCGTCGACTTCCAAGTGCCAGCGTGGTATTGTTTCGCCGCTCGGTCAAGGAAATCTCAAGCGGCGTATTGCTTTCACCTCGCTGCAAGCAAACTCCCAGCGGCGTATTGCTTTGCCTCCGTCGACTTCCAAGTGCCAGCGGCGTATTGTTTCGCCCCTCGGTCAAGGAAATCTCCAGCGGCGTATTGCTTTGCCTCCGTCGACTTCCAAGTGCCAGCGGCGTATGGCTTCGCCCATCGGTCAAGGAAATCTCCAGCGGCGTATTGTTTTCGCCTCGCTGCAAGCAAACTCCCAGTGGCGTATTGCTTTGCCTCCGTCGACTTCCAAGTGCCAGCAGCGTATTGTTTCGTCTCTCGGTCAAGGAAATCTCCAGCGGCGTATTGCTTTCGCCTCGCTGCAAACAAACTCCCAGCGGCGTATTGATTTGCCTCCATCGACTTCCAAGTGCTAGCGGCGTAATGTTTCGTCTCTCGGTCAAGGAAATCTCCAGCGGCGTATTGCTTTCGCCTCGCTGCAAGCAAACTGCCAGCGGGGTATTGCTTTGCCTCTGTCGACTTTCAAGTGCCAGCGTTGTATTGCTTTCACCTCGCTGTAAGCAAACTCCCAGCGGCGTAATGCTTTGCCTCCGTCGACTTCCAAGTGCCAGCGGCGTATTGCTTCGCCTCTCGGTCAAGGAAATCTCCAGTGGCGTATTGCTTTCGCCTCGCTGCAAGCTAACTCCCAGCGGCGTATTGCTTTGCCTCCGTCGACTTCCGAGTGCCAGCGGCGTATTGCTTCGCCTCTCGGTCAAGGAAATCTCCAGCGGCGTATTGCTTTCGCCCCGCTGCAAGCAAACGCCCAGCGGCGTATTGCTTTGCCTCCGTCGACTTCCAAGTGCCAGGGGCATATTGCATTGCCTCCATCGACGTCCAAGTGCCAGCGGCGTATTGCTTTGCCTCCGTCGACTTCCAAGTGCCAGCGGCGTATTGCCTTGCCCCTCGGTCAAGGAAATCTCCAGCGGCGTATTGCTTTCACCTTGCTGCAAGCAAACTACCAGCGGCGTATTAGTTTGCCTCCGTCGACTTCCAAGTGCCAGCGGCATATTGCATTGCCTCCGTCGACTTCCAAGTGCCAGCGGCGTATGGCTTCGCCTCTCGGTCAAGAAAATCTCCAGCGGCGTATTGCTTTCGCCTCGCAGCAAGTAAACTCCCAGCGGCGTATTGCTTTGCCTCCGTCGACTTCCAAGTGCCAGCGGCGTATTGCTTCGCCCCTCGGTCAAGGAAATCTCCAGCGGCGTATAGCTTTCGCCTCGCTGCAAGCAAATTCCCAGCGGCGTATTGCTTTCGCCTCGCTGCAAGCAAATTCCCAGCGGCGTATTGCTTTGCCTCCGTCGACTTCCAAGTGCCAGGGGCGTATTGCTTCGCCCCTCGGTCAAGGAAATCTCCAGCGGCGTATTGTTTTCGCCTTGCTGCAAGCAAACTCCCAGTGGCACATTGCTTTGCCTCCGTCGACTTCCAAGTGCCAGCGGCGTATTGCTTCGCCTCTCGGTCAAGAAAATCTCCAGTGGCGTATTGCTTTCGCCTCGCTGCAAGCATACTGCCAGCGGCGTATTGCTTTGCCTCCGTCGACTTCCAAGTGCCAGCGGCGTATTGCTCTCGCCTCGCTGCAAGCAAACTCCCAGCGGCGTAATGCTTTGCCTCCGTCGACTTCCAAGAGCCAGCGGCGTATTGTTTCGCCTCTCAGTCAAGAAAATCTCCAGTGGCGTATTGCTTTCGCCTCGCTGCAAGCATACTCCCAGCGGCGTATTGCTTTGCCTCCGTCGACTTCCGAGTGCCAGCGGCGTATTGCTTCGCCTCTCGGTCAAGGAAATCTCCAGCGGCGTATTGCTTTCGCCCCGCTGCAAGCAAACGCCCAGCGGCGTATTGCTTTGCCTCCGTCGACTTCCAAGTGCCAGGGGCATATTGCATTGCCTCCATCGACGTCCAAGTGCCAGCGGCGTATTGCTTTGCCTCCGTCGACTTCCAAGTGCCAGCGGCGTATTGCCTTGCCCCTCGGTCAAGGAAATCTCCAGCGGCGTATTGCTTTCACCTTGCTGCAAGCAAACTACCAGCGGCGTATTAGTTTGCCTCCGTCGACTTCCAAGTGCCCGCGGCATATTGCATTGCCTCCGTCGACTTCCAAGTGCCAGCGGCGTATGGCTTCGCCTCTCGGTCAAGAAAATCTCCAGCGGCGTATTGCTTTCGCCTCGCAGCAAGTAAACTCCCAGCGGCGTATTGCTTTGCCTCCGTCGACTTCCAAGTGCCAGCGGCGTATTGCTTCGCCCCTCGGTCAAGGAAATCTCCAGCGGCGTATAGCTTTCGCCTCGCTGCAAGCAAATTCCCAGCGGCGTATTGCTTTCGCCTCGCTGCAAGCAAATTCCCAGCGGCGTATTGCTTTGCCTCCGTCGACTTCCAAGTGCCAGGGGCGTATTGCTTCGCCCCTCGGTCAAGGAAATCTCCAGCGGCGTATTGTTTTCGCCTTGCTGCAAGCAAACTCCCAGTGGCACATTGCTTTGCCTCCGTCGACTTCCAAGTGCCAGCGGCGTATTGCTTCGCCTCTCGGTCAAGAAAATCTCCAGTGGCGTATTGCTTTCGCCTCGCCGCAAGCATACTGCCAGCGGCGTATTGTTTTGCCTCCGTCGACTTCCAAGTGCCAGCGGCGTATTGCTCTCGCCTCGCTGCAAGCAAACTCCCAGCGGCGTAATGCTTTGCCTCCGTCGACTTCCAAGAGCCAGCGGCGTATTGTTTCGCCTCTCAGTCAAGAAAATCTCCAGTGGCGTATTGCTTTCGCCTCGCTGCAAGCATACTCCCAGCGGCGTATTGCTTTGCCTCCGTCGACTTCCGAGTGCCAGCGGCGTATTGCTTCGCCTCTCGGTCAAGGAAATCTCCAGCAGCGTATTTTTTTCGCCTCGCTGCAAGCAAACTCCCAGCGGCGTATTGTTTTGCCTCCGTCGACTTCCGAGTGCCAGCGGCGTATAGCATCGCCTCTCGGTCAAGGAAATCTCCAGCGGCGTATTGTTTTCGCCTCGCTGCAAGCAAACTCCCAGCGGCGTAATGCTTTGCCTCCGTCGACTTCCAAGTGCCAGCGGCTTATTGCTTCGCCTCTCGGTCAAGGAAATCTCCAGTGGCGTATTGCTTTCGCCTCGCTGCAAGCAAAACTTCCAGCGGCGTATTGCTTTGCCTCCATCGACTTCCAAGTGCTAGCGGCGTAATGTTTCGTCTCTCGGTCAAGGAAATCTCCAGCGGCGAATTGCTTTCGCCTTGCTGCAAGCAAGCTCCCAGCGGCGTATTGCTTCGCCTCCGTCGACTTCCAAGTGCCAGCGGCGTAATGCTTCGCCCCTCGGTCAAGGAAATCTCCAGTGTCGTATTGCTTTCGCCTCGCTGCAAGCAAACTCCCAGCGGCGTATTGCGTTGCCTCCGTCAACTTCCAAGTGCCAGCGGCGAATTGTTTCACCTCTCGGTCAAGGAAATCTCCAGCGGCGTATAGCTTTCGCTTCGCTGCAAGCAAACTCCCAGCGGCGTATTGCTTTCGCCTCGCTGCAAGCAAACTCCCAGCGGCGTAATGCTTTGCCTCCGTCGACTTCCAAGTGCCAGCGGCGAATTGCTTCGCCCCTCGGTCAAGGAAATCTCCAGCGGCGTATTGCTTTCACCTTGCTGCAAGCAAACTACCAGCGGCGTATTAGGTTGCCTCCGTCGACTTCCAAGTGCCAGCGGCATATTGCATTGCCTCCGTCGACTTCCAAGTGCCAGCGGCGTATTGCTTTCGCCTCGCTGCAAGCAAACTCCCAGCGGCGTAATGTTTTGCCTCCGTCGACTTCCAAGTGCTAGCGGCGTATTGCTTCGCCTCTCGGTCAAGGAAATCTCCAGTGGCGTATTGCTTTCGCCTCGCTGCAAGCTAATTCCCAGCGGCGTATTGCTTTCGCCCCGCTGCAAGCAAACGCCCAGCGGCGTATTGCTTTCGCCCCGCTGCAAGCAAACGCCCAGCGGCGTATTGCTTTGCCTCCGTCGACTTCCAAGTGCCAGGGGCGTATTGCTTCGCCCCTCGGTCAAGGAAATCTCCAGCGGCGTATTGTTTTCGCCTCGCTGCAAGCAAACTCCCAGTGGCACATTGCTTTGCCTCCGTCGACTTCCAAGTGCCAGCGGCGTATTGCTTCGCCTCTCGGTCAAGAAAATCTCCAGTGGCGTATTGCTTTCGCCTCGCTGCAAGCATACTGCCAGCGGCCTATTGCTTTCACCTCGCTGCAAGCAAACTCCCAGCGGCCTATTGCTTTCACCTCGCTGCAAGCAAACTCACAGCGGCGTATTGCTTTCACCTTGCTGCAAGCAAACTACCAGCGGCGTATTAGTTTGCCTCCGTCGACTTTCAAGTGCCAGCGGCATATTGCATTGCCTCCATCGACGTCCAAGTGCCAGCGGCGTATTGCTTTCGCCTCGCTGCAAGAAAACTCCCAGCGGCGTAATGCTAGGCCTCCGTCGACTTCCAAGAGCCAGCGGCGTATTGTTTCGCCTCTCGGTCAAGGAAATCTCCAGCGGCGTAATGCTTTCGCCTCGCTGCAAGCAAACTCCCAGCGGCGTATTGCTTTGCCTCCGTCGACTTCCAAGTGCCAGCGGCGTATTGCTTTGCCCCTCGGTCAAGGAAATCTCCAGCGGCGTATTGCTTTCACCTTGCTGCAAGCAAACTACCAGCGGCGTATTAGTTTGCCTCCGTCGACTTCCAAGTGCCAGCGGCATATTGCATTGCCTCCGTCGACTTCCAAGTGCCAGCGGCGTATTGCTTCGCCTCTCGGTCAAGAAAATCTCCAGCGGCGTATTGCTTTCGCCTCGCTGCAACTAACTCCCAGCGGCGTATTCCTTTGGCTCCGTCGACTTCCAAGTGCCAGCGGCGTAATGCTTCGCCCCTCGGTCAAGGAAATCTCCAGCGGCGTAGTGCTTTCACCTCGCTGCAAGATAACATCCAGTGGCGTATTGCTTTGCCCCCGTCTACTTCTGAGTGCCAGCGGCGTAATGTTTCGTCTCTCGGTCAAGGAAATCTCCAGCGGCGTATTGCTTTCGCCTCGCTGCAAGCAAACTGCCAGCGGGGAATTGCTTTGCCTCTGTCGACTTTCAAGTGCCAGCGGCCTATTGCTTTCACCTCGCTGCAAGCAAACTCCCAGCGGCGTATTGCTTTCACCTCGCTGCAAGCAAACTTCCAGCGGCGTATTGCTTTGCCTCCATCGACTTCCAAGTGCTAGCGGCGTATTGCTTCGCCTCTCGGTCAAGGAAATCTCCAGCGGCGTATTGCTTTCGCCTCGCTGCAAGCCAACTGCCAGCGGGGTATTGCTTTGCCACCATCGACTTTCAAGTGCCAGCGGCGTATTGCTTTCGACTCGCTGCAAGCAAACTCCCAGCGGCGTATTGCTTTGCCACCCTCAACTTCCGAGTGCCAGCGGCGTATTGCTTCGCCTCTCTGTCAAGGAAATCTCCAGAGGCGTATTGCTTTCGCCTCGCTGCAAGCAAACTCCCAGCGGCGTATTGCTTTGCCTCCGTCGACTTCCCAGTGCCAGCGGCGTATTGCTTCGCCTCTCGGTCAAGGAAATCTCCAGCGGCGTATTGCTTTCGCCTCGGTGCAAGCAAACTCCCAGCGGCGTAATGCTTTGCCTCCGTCGACTTCCAAGTGCCAGCGGCGTAATGCTTCGCCCCTCGGTCAAGGAAATCTCAAGCGGCGTATTGCTTTCGCCTCGCTGCAAGCAAACTCCCAGCGGCGTATTGCTTTGCCTTCGTCGACTTCCAAGTGCCAGCGTGGTATTGTTTCGCCGCTCGGTCAAGGAAATCTCAAGCGGCGTATTGCTTTCACCTCGCTGCAAGCAAACTCCCAGCGGCGTATTGCTTTGCCTCCGTCGACTTCCAAGTGCCAGCGGCGTATTGTTTCGCCCCTCGGTCAAGGAAATCTCCAGCGGCGTATTGCTTTGCCTCCGTCGACTTCCAAGTGCCAGCGGCGTATGGCTTCGCCCATCGGTCAAGGAAATCTCCAGCGGCGTATTGTTTTCGCCTCGCTGCAAGCAAACTCCCAGTGGCGTATTGCTTTGCCTCCGTCGACTTCCAAGTGCCAGCAGCGTATTGTTTCGTCTCTCGGTCAAGGAAATCTCCAGCGGCGTATTGCTTTCGCCTCGCTGCAAACAAACTCCCAGCGGCGTATTGATTTGCCTCCATCGACTTCCAAGTGCTAGCGGCGTAATGTTTCGTCTCTCGGTCAAGGAAATCTCCAGCGGCGTATTGCTTTCGCCTCGCTGCAAGCAAACTGCCAGCGGGGTATTGCTTTGCCTCTGTCGACTTTCAAGTGCCAGCGTTGTATTGCTTTCACCTCGCTGTAAGCAAACTCCCAGCGGCGTAATGCTTTGCCTCCGTCGACTTCCAAGTGCCAGCGGCGTATTGCTTCGCCTCTCGGTCAAGGAAATCTCCAGTGGCGTATTGCTTTCGCCTCGCTGCAAGCTAACTCCCAGCGGCGTATTGCTTTGCCTCCGTCGACTTCCGAGTGCCAGCGGCGTATTGCTTCGCCTCTCGGTCAAGGAAATCTCCAGCGGCGTATTGCTTTCGCCCCGCTGCAAGCAAACGCCCAGCGGCGTATTGCTTTGCCTCCGTCGACTTCCAAGTGCCAGGGGCATATTGCATTGCCTCCATCGACGTCCAAGTGCCAGCGGCGTATTGCTTTGCCTCCGTCGACTTCCAAGTGCCAGCGGCGTATTGCCTTGCCCCTCGGTCAAGGAAATCTCCAGCGGCGTATTGCTTTCACCTTGCTGCAAGCAAACTACCAGCGGCGTATTAGTTTGCCTCCGTCGACTTCCAAGTGCCAGCGGCATATTGCATTGCCTCCGTCGACTTCCAAGTGCCAGCGGCGTATGGCTTCGCCTCTCGGTCAAGAAAATCTCCAGCGGCGTATTGCTTTCGCCTCGCAGCAAGTAAACTCCCAGCGGCGTATTGCTTTGCCTCCGTCGACTTCCAAGTGCCAGCGGCGTATTGCTTCGCCCCTCGGTCAAGGAAATCTCCAGCGGCGTATAGCTTTCGCCTCGCTGCAAGCAAATTCCCAGCGGCGTATTGCTTTCGCCTCGCTGCAAGCAAATTCCCAGCGGCGTATTGCTTTGCCTCCGTCGACTTCCAAGTGCCAGGGGCGTATTGCTTCGCCCCTCGGTCAAGGAAATCTCCAGCGGCGTATTGTTTTCGCCTTGCTGCAAGCAAACTCCCAGTGGCACATTGCTTTGCCTCCGTCGACTTCCAAGTGCCAGCGGCGTATTGCTTCGCCTCTCGGTCAAGAAAATCTCCAGTGGCGTATTGCTTTCGCCTCGCTGCAAGCATACTGCCAGCGGCGTATTGCTTTGCCTCCGTCGACTTCCAAGTGCCAGCGGCGTATTGCTCTCGCCTCGCTGCAAGCAAACTCCCAGCGGCGTAATGCTTTGCCTCCGTCGACTTCCAAGAGCCAGCGGCGTATTGTTTCGCCTCTCAGTCAAGAAAATCTCCAGTGGCGTATTGCTTTCGCCTCGCTGCAAGCATACTCCCAGCGGCGTATTGCTTTGCCTCCGTCGACTTCCGAGTGCCAGCGGCGTATTGCTTCGCCTCTCGGTCAAGGAAATCTCCAGCGGCGTATTGCTTTCGCCCCGCTGCAAGCAAACGCCCAGCGGCGTATTGCTTTGCCTCCGTCGACTTCCAAGTGCCAGGGGCATATTGCATTGCCTCCATCGACGTCCAAGTGCCAGCGGCGTATTGCTTTGCCTCCGTCGACTTCCAAGTGCCAGCGGCGTATTGCCTTGCCCCTCGGTCAAGGAAATCTCCAGCGGCGTATTGCTTTCACCTTGCTGCAAGCAAACTACCAGCGGCGTATTAGTTTGCCTCCGTCGACTTCCAAGTGCCCGCGGCATATTGCATTGCCTCCGTCGACTTCCAAGTGCCAGCGGCGTATGGCTTCGCCTCTCGGTCAAGAAAATCTCCAGCGGCGTATTGCTTTCGCCTCGCAGCAAGTAAACTCCCAGCGGCGTATTGCTTTGCCTCCGTCGACTTCCAAGTGCCAGCGGCGTATTGCTTCGCCCCTCGGTCAAGGAAATCTCCAGCGGCGTATAGCTTTCGCCTCGCTGCAAGCAAATTCCCAGCGGCGTATTGCTTTCGCCTCGCTGCAAGCAAATTCCCAGCGGCGTATTGCTTTGCCTCCGTCGACTTCCAAGTGCCAGGGGCGTATTGCTTCGCCCCTCGGTCAAGGAAATCTCCAGCGGCGTATTGTTTTCGCCTTGCTGCAAGCAAACTCCCAGTGGCACATTGCTTTGCCTCCGTCGACTTCCAAGTGCCAGCGGCGTATTGCTTCGCCTCTCGGTCAAGAAAATCTCCAGTGGCGTATTGCTTTCGCCTCGCCGCAAGCATACTGCCAGCGGCGTATTGTTTTGCCTCCGTCGACTTCCAAGTGCCAGCGGCGTATTGCTCTCGCCTCGCTGCAAGCAAACTCCCAGCGGCGTAATGCTTTGCCTCCGTCGACTTCCAAGAGCCAGCGGCGTATTGTTTCGCCTCTCAGTCAAGAAAATCTCCAGTGGCGTATTGCTTTCGCCTCGCTGCAAGCATACTCCCAGCGGCGTATTGCTTTGCCTCCGTCGACTTCCGAGTGCCAGCGGCGTATTGCTTCGCCTCTCGGTCAAGGAAATCTCCAGCAGCGTATTTTTTTCGCCTCGCTGCAAGCAAACTCCCAGCGGCGTATTGTTTTGCCTCCGTCGACTTCCGAGTGCCAGCGGCGTATAGCATCGCCTCTCGGTCAAGGAAATCTCCAGCGGCGTATTGTTTTCGCCTCGCTGCAAGCAAACTCCCAGCGGCGTAATGCTTTGCCTCCGTCGACTTCCAAGTGCCAGCGGCTTATTGCTTCGCCTCTCGGTCAAGGAAATCTCCAGTGGCGTATTGCTTTCGCCTCGCTGCAAGCAAAACTTCCAGCGGCGTATTGCTTTGCCTCCATCGACTTCCAAGTGCTAGCGGCGTAATGTTTCGTCTCTCGGTCAAGGAAATCTCCAGCGGCGAATTGCTTTCGCCTTGCTGCAAGCAAGCTCCCAGCGGCGTATTGCTTCGCCTCCGTCGACTTCCAAGTGCCAGCGGCGTAATGCTTCGCCCCTCGGTCAAGGAAATCTCCAGTGTCGTATTGCTTTCGCCTCGCTGCAAGCAAACTCCCAGCGGCGTATTGCGTTGCCTCCGTCAACTTCCAAGTGCCAGCGGCGAATTGTTTCACCTCTCGGTCAAGGAAATCTCCAGCGGCGTATAGCTTTCGCTTCGCTGCAAGCAAACTCCCAGCGGCGTATTGCTTTCGCCTCGCTGCAAGCAAACTCCCAGCGGCGTAATGCTTTGCCTCCGTCGACTTCCAAGTGCCAGCGGCGAATTGCTTCGCCCCTCGGTCAAGGAAATCTCCAGCGGCGTATTGCTTTCACCTTGCTGCAAGCAAACTACCAGCGGCGTATTAGGTTGCCTCCGTCGACTTCCAAGTGCCAGCGGCATATTGCATTGCCTCCGTCGACTTCCAAGTGCCAGCGGCGTATTGCTTTCGCCTCGCTGCAAGCAAACTCCCAGCGGCGTAATGTTTTGCCTCCGTCGACTTCCAAGTGCTAGCGGCGTATTGCTTCGCCTCTCGGTCAAGGAAATCTCCAGTGGCGTATTGCTTTCGCCTCGCTGCAAGCTAATTCCCAGCGGCGTATTGCTTTCGCCCCGCTGCAAGCAAACGCCCAGCGGCGTATTGCTTTGCCTCCGTCGACTTCCAAGTGCCAGGGGCGTATTGCTTCGCCCCTCGGTCAAGGAAATCTCCAGCGGCGTATTGTTTTCGCCTCGCTGCAAGCAAACTCCCAGTGGCACATTGCTTTGCCTCCGTCGACTTCCAAGTGCCAGCGGCGTATTGCTTCGCCTCTCGGTCAAGAAAATCTCCAGTGGCGTATTGCTTTCGCCTCGCTGCAAGCATACTCCCAGCGGCGTATTGCTTTGCCTCCGTCGACTTCCGAGTGCCAGCGGCGTATTGCTTCGCCTCTCTGTCAAGGAAATCTCCAGAGGCGTATTGCTTTCGCCTCGCTGCAAGCAAACTCCCAGCGGCGTATTGCTTTGCCTCCGTCGACTTCCCAGTGCCAGCGGCGTATTGCTTCGCCTCTCGGTCAAGGAAATCTCCAGCGGCGTATTGCTTTCGCCTCGGTGCAAGCAAACTCCCAGCGGCGTAATGCTTTGCCTCCGTCGACTTCCAAGTGCCAGCGGCGTAATGCTTCGCCCCTCGGTCAAGGAAATCTCAAGCGGCGTATTGCTTTCGCCTCGCTGCAAGCAAACTCCCAGCGGCGTATTGCTTTGCCTTCGTCGACTTCCAAGTGCCAGCGTGGTATTGTTTCGCCGCTCGGTCAAGGAAATCTCAAGCGGCGTATTGCTTTCACCTCGCTGCAAGCAAACTCCCAGCGGCGTATTGCTTTGCCTCCGTCGACTTCCAAGTGCCAGCGGCGTATTGTTTCGCCCCTCGGTCAAGGAAATCTCCAGCGGCGTATTGCTTTGCCTCCGTCGACTTCCAAGTGCCAGCGGCGTATGGCTTCGCCCATCGGTCAAGGAAATCTCCAGCGGCGTATTGTTTTCGCCTCGCTGCAAGCAAACTCCCAGTGGCGTATTGCTTTGCCTCCGTCGACTTCCAAGTGCCAGCAGCGTATTGTTTCGTCTCTCGGTCAAGGAAATCTCCAGCGGCGTATTGCTTTCGCCTCGCTGCAAACAAACTCCCAGCGGCGTATTGATTTGCCTCCATCGACTTCCAAGTGCTAGCGGCGTAATGTTTCGTCTCTCGGTCAAGGAAATCTCCAGCGGCGTATTGCTTTCGCCTCGCTGCAAGCAAACTGCCAGCGGGGTATTGCTTTGCCTCTGTCGACTTTCAAGTGCCAGCGTTGTATTGCTTTCACCTCGCTGTAAGCAAACTCCCAGCGGCGTAATGCTTTGCCTCCGTCGACTTCCAAGTGCCAGCGGCGTATTGCTTCGCCTCTCGGTCAAGGAAATCTCCAGTGGCGTATTGCTTTCGCCTCGCTGCAAGCTAACTCCCAGCGGCGTATTGCTTTGCCTCCGTCGACTTCCGAGTGCCAGCGGCGTATTGCTTCGCCTCTCGGTCAAGGAAATCTCCAGCGGCGTATTGCTTTCGCCCCGCTGCAAGCAAACGCCCAGCGGCGTATTGCTTTGCCTCCGTCGACTTCCAAGTGCCAGGGGCATATTGCATTGCCTCCATCGACGTCCAAGTGCCAGCGGCGTATTGCTTTGCCTCCGTCGACTTCCAAGTGCCAGCGGCGTATTGCCTTGCCCCTCGGTCAAGGAAATCTCCAGCGGCGTATTGCTTTCACCTTGCTGCAAGCAAACTACCAGCGGCGTATTAGTTTGCCTCCGTCGACTTCCAAGTGCCAGCGGCATATTGCATTGCCTCCGTCGACTTCCAAGTGCCAGCGGCGTATGGCTTCGCCTCTCGGTCAAGAAAATCTCCAGCGGCGTATTGCTTTCGCCTCGCAGCAAGTAAACTCCCAGCGGCGTATTGCTTTGCCTCCGTCGACTTCCAAGTGCCAGCGGCGTATTGCTTCGCCCCTCGGTCAAGGAAATCT
This sequence comes from Nomada flava, assembly GCA_951802745.1. Taxonomy (NCBI): domain Eukaryota; kingdom Metazoa; phylum Arthropoda; class Insecta; order Hymenoptera; family Apidae; genus Nomada; species Nomada flava. The sequence goes on along the minus strand of CATOQN010000066.1, from coordinate 164,457 downwards.
CCAGCGGCGTATAGCTTTCGCCTCGCTGCAAGCAAATTCCCAGCGGCGTATTGCTTTCGCCTCGCTGCAAGCAAATTCCCAGCGGCGTATTGCTTTGCCTCCGTCGACTTCCAAGTGCCAGGGGCGTATTGCTTCGCCCCTCGGTCAAGGAAATCTCCAGCGGCGTATTGTTTTCGCCTTGCTGCAAGCAAACTCCCAGTGGCACATTGCTTTGCCTCCGTCGACTTCCAAGTGCCAGCGGCGTATTGCTTCGCCTCTCGGTCAAGAAAATCTCCAGTGGCGTATTGCTTTCGCCTCGCTGCAAGCATACTGCCAGCGGCGTATTGCTTTGCCTCCGTCGACTTCCAAGTGCCAGCGGCGTATTGCTCTCGCCTCGCTGCAAGCAAACTCCCAGCGGCGTAATGCTTTGCCTCCGTCGACTTCCAAGAGCCAGCGGCGTATTGTTTCGCCTCTCAGTCAAGAAAATCTCCAGTGGCGTATTGCTTTCGCCTCGCTGCAAGCATACTCCCAGCGGCGTATTGCTTTGCCTCCGTCGACTTCCGAGTGCCAGCGGCGTATTGCTTCGCCTCTCGGTCAAGGAAATCTCCAGCGGCGTATTGCTTTCGCCCCGCTGCAAGCAAACGCCCAGCGGCGTATTGCTTTGCCTCCGTCGACTTCCAAGTGCCAGGGGCATATTGCATTGCCTCCATCGACGTCCAAGTGCCAGCGGCGTATTGCTTTGCCTCCGTCGACTTCCAAGTGCCAGCGGCGTATTGCCTTGCCCCTCGGTCAAGGAAATCTCCAGCGGCGTATTGCTTTCACCTTGCTGCAAGCAAACTACCAGCGGCGTATTAGTTTGCCTCCGTCGACTTCCAAGTGCCCGCGGCATATTGCATTGCCTCCGTCGACTTCCAAGTGCCAGCGGCGTATGGCTTCGCCTCTCGGTCAAGAAAATCTCCAGCGGCGTATTGCTTTCGCCTCGCAGCAAGTAAACTCCCAGCGGCGTATTGCTTTGCCTCCGTCGACTTCCAAGTGCCAGCGGCGTATTGCTTCGCCCCTCGGTCAAGGAAATCTCCAGCGGCGTATAGCTTTCGCCTCGCTGCAAGCAAATTCCCAGCGGCGTATTGCTTTCGCCTCGCTGCAAGCAAATTCCCAGCGGCGTATTGCTTTGCCTCCGTCGACTTCCAAGTGCCAGGGGCGTATTGCTTCGCCCCTCGGTCAAGGAAATCTCCAGCGGCGTATTGTTTTCGCCTTGCTGCAAGCAAACTCCCAGTGGCACATTGCTTTGCCTCCGTCGACTTCCAAGTGCCAGCGGCGTATTGCTTCGCCTCTCGGTCAAGAAAATCTCCAGTGGCGTATTGCTTTCGCCTCGCCGCAAGCATACTGCCAGCGGCGTATTGTTTTGCCTCCGTCGACTTCCAAGTGCCAGCGGCGTATTGCTCTCGCCTCGCTGCAAGCAAACTCCCAGCGGCGTAATGCTTTGCCTCCGTCGACTTCCAAGAGCCAGCGGCGTATTGTTTCGCCTCTCAGTCAAGAAAATCTCCAGTGGCGTATTGCTTTCGCCTCGCTGCAAGCATACTCCCAGCGGCGTATTGCTTTGCCTCCGTCGACTTCCGAGTGCCAGCGGCGTATTGCTTCGCCTCTCGGTCAAGGAAATCTCCAGCAGCGTATTTTTTTCGCCTCGCTGCAAGCAAACTCCCAGCGGCGTATTGTTTTGCCTCCGTCGACTTCCGAGTGCCAGCGGCGTATAGCATCGCCTCTCGGTCAAGGAAATCTCCAGCGGCGTATTGTTTTCGCCTCGCTGCAAGCAAACTCCCAGCGGCGTAATGCTTTGCCTCCGTCGACTTCCAAGTGCCAGCGGCTTATTGCTTCGCCTCTCGGTCAAGGAAATCTCCAGTGGCGTATTGCTTTCGCCTCGCTGCAAGCAAAACTTCCAGCGGCGTATTGCTTTGCCTCCATCGACTTCCAAGTGCTAGCGGCGTAATGTTTCGTCTCTCGGTCAAGGAAATCTCCAGCGGCGAATTGCTTTCGCCTTGCTGCAAGCAAGCTCCCAGCGGCGTATTGCTTCGCCTCCGTCGACTTCCAAGTGCCAGCGGCGTAATGCTTCGCCCCTCGGTCAAGGAAATCTCCAGTGTCGTATTGCTTTCGCCTCGCTGCAAGCAAACTCCCAGCGGCGTATTGCGTTGCCTCCGTCAACTTCCAAGTGCCAGCGGCGAATTGTTTCACCTCTCGGTCAAGGAAATCTCCAGCGGCGTATAGCTTTCGCTTCGCTGCAAGCAAACTCCCAGCGGCGTATTGCTTTCGCCTCGCTGCAAGCAAACTCCCAGCGGCGTAATGCTTTGCCTCCGTCGACTTCCAAGTGCCAGCGGCGAATTGCTTCGCCCCTCGGTCAAGGAAATCTCCAGCGGCGTATTGCTTTCACCTTGCTGCAAGCAAACTACCAGCGGCGTATTAGGTTGCCTCCGTCGACTTCCAAGTGCCAGCGGCATATTGCATTGCCTCCGTCGACTTCCAAGTGCCAGCGGCGTATTGCTTTCGCCTCGCTGCAAGCAAACTCCCAGCGGCGTAATGTTTTGCCTCCGTCGACTTCCAAGTGCTAGCGGCGTATTGCTTCGCCTCTCGGTCAAGGAAATCTCCAGTGGCGTATTGCTTTCGCCTCGCTGCAAGCTAATTCCCAGCGGCGTATTGCTTTCGCCCCGCTGCAAGCAAACGCCCAGCGGCGTATTGCTTTGCCTCCGTCGACTTCCAAGTGCCAGGGGCGTATTGCTTCGCCCCTCGGTCAAGGAAATCTCCAGCGGCGTATTGTTTTCGCCTCGCTGCAAGCAAACTCCCAGTGGCACATTGCTTTGCCTCCGTCGACTTCCAAGTGCCAGCGGCGTATTGCTTCGCCTCTCGGTCAAGAAAATCTCCAGTGGCGTATTGCTTTCGCCTCGCTGCAAGCATACTGCCAGCGGCCTATTGCTTTCACCTCGCTGCAAGCAAACTCCCAGCGGCCTATTGCTTTCACCTCGCTGCAAGCAAACTCACAGCGGCGTATTGCTTTCACCTTGCTGCAAGCAAACTACCAGCGGCGTATTAGTTTGCCTCCGTCGACTTTCAAGTGCCAGCGGCATATTGCATTGCCTCCATCGACGTCCAAGTGCCAGCGGCGTATTGCTTTCGCCTCGCTGCAAGAAAACTCCCAGCGGCGTAATGCTAGGCCTCCGTCGACTTCCAAGAGCCAGCGGCGTATTGTTTCGCCTCTCGGTCAAGGAAATCTCCAGCGGCGTAATGCTTTCGCCTCGCTGCAAGCAAACTCCCAGCGGCGTATTGCTTTGCCTCCGTCGACTTCCAAGTGCCAGCGGCGTATTGCTTTGCCCCTCGGTCAAGGAAATCTCCAGCGGCGTATTGCTTTCACCTTGCTGCAAGCAAACTACCAGCGGCGTATTAGTTTGCCTCCGTCGACTTCCAAGTGCCAGCGGCATATTGCATTGCCTCCGTCGACTTCCAAGTGCCAGCGGCGTATTGCTTCGCCTCTCGGTCAAGAAAATCTCCAGCGGCGTATTGCTTTCGCCTCGCTGCAACTAACTCCCAGCGGCGTATTCCTTTGGCTCCGTCGACTTCCAAGTGCCAGCGGCGTAATGCTTCGCCCCTCGGTCAAGGAAATCTCCAGCGGCGTAGTGCTTTCACCTCGCTGCAAGATAACATCCAGTGGCGTATTGCTTTGCCCCCGTCTACTTCTGAGTGCCAGCGGCGTAATGTTTCGTCTCTCGGTCAAGGAAATCTCCAGCGGCGTATTGCTTTCGCCTCGCTGCAAGCAAACTGCCAGCGGGGAATTGCTTTGCCTCTGTCGACTTTCAAGTGCCAGCGGCCTATTGCTTTCACCTCGCTGCAAGCAAACTCCCAGCGGCGTATTGCTTTCACCTCGCTGCAAGCAAACTTCCAGCGGCGTATTGCTTTGCCTCCATCGACTTCCAAGTGCTAGCGGCGTAATGTTTCGTCTCTCGGTCAAGGAAATCTCCAGCGGCGTATTGCTTTCGCCTCGCTGCAAGCAAACTCCCAGCGGCGTATTGCTTCGCCTCCGTCGACTTCCAAGTGCCAGCGGCGTAATGCTTCGCCCCTCGGTCAAGGAAATCTCCAGTGGCGTATTGCTTTCACCTCGCTGCAAGCAAACTACCAGCGGCGTATTGCGTTGCCTCCGTCAACTTCCAAGTGCCAGCGGCGAATTCTTTCACCTCTCGGTCAAGGAAATCTCCAGCGGCGTATTGCTTTCGCCTCGCTGCAAGCAAACTGCCAGCGGCGTATTGCTTTCGCCTCGCTGCAAGCAAACTCCCAGCGGCGTAATGCTTTGCCTCCGTCGACTTCCAAGTGCCAGCGGCGTATTGCTTCGCCCCTCGGTCAAGGAAATCTCCAGCGGCGTATTACTTTCACCTTGCTGCAAGCAAACTACCAGCGGCGTATTAGTTTTCCTCCGTCGACTTCCAAGTGCCAGCGGCATATTGCATTGCCTCCATCGACGTCCAAGTGCCAGCGGCATATTGCTTTCGCCTCGCTGCAAGCAAACTCGCAGCGGCGTATTGCTTTGCCTCCGTCGACTTCCAAGTGCCAGCGGCGTAATGCTTCGCCCCTCGGTCAAGGAAATCTCCAGCGGCGTATTGCTTTCCCCTCGCTGCAAGAAAACATCCAGTGGCGTATTGCTTTGCCTCCGTCTACTTCTGAGTGCCAGCGGCGTATAGATTCGCCTCTCGGTCAAGGAAATCTCCAGCGGCGTATTGATTTCGCCTCGCTGCAAGCATAATGCCAGCGGCGTAATGCTTTGCCTCCGTCGACTTCCAAGTGCCAGCGGCCTATTGCTTCGCCTCTCGGTCAAGGAAATCTCCAGCGGCGTATTGCTTTCGCCTCGGTGCAAGCAAACTCCCAGCGGCGTAATGCTTTGCCTCCGTCGACTTCCAAGTGCCAGCGGCGTAATGCTTCGCCCCTCGGTCAAGGAAATCTCAAGCGGCGTATTGCTTTCGCCTCGCTGCAAGCAAACTCCCAGCGGCGTATTGCTTTGCCTTCGTCGACTTCCAAGTGCCAGCGTGGTATTGTTTCGCCGCTCGGTCAAGGAAATCTCAAGCGGCGTATTGCTTTCACCTCGCTGCAAGCAAACTCCCAGCGGCGTATTGCTTTGCCTCCGTCGACTTCCAAGTGCCAGCGGCGTATTGCTTCGCCCCTCGGTCAAGGAAATCTCCAGCGGCGTATTGCTTTGCCTCCGTCGACTTCCAAGTGCCAGCGGCGTATGGCTTCGCCCATCGGTCAAGGAAATCTCCAGCGGCGTATTGTTTTCGCCTCGCTGCAAGCAAACTCCCAGTGGCGTATTGCTTTGCCTCCGTCGACTTCCAAGTGCCAGCAGCGTATTGTTTCGTCTCTCGGTCAAGGAAATCTCCAGCGGCGTATTGCTTTCGCCTCGCTGCAAACAAACTCCCAGCGGCGTATTGTTTTCGCCTCGCTGCAAGCAAACTCCCAGCGGCGTAATGTTTTGCCTCCGTCGACTTCCAAGTGCCAGCGGCGTATTTTTTCACCCCTCGGTCAAGGAAATCTCCAGCGGCGTATTGCTTTCACCTTGCTGCGAGCAAACTACCAGCGGCGTATTAGTTTTCCTCCGTCGACATCCAATTGCCAGCGGCACATTGCTTTGCCTCCGTCGACTTCCAAGTGCCACCGGCGCATTGCTTCGCCTCTCGGTCAAGGAAATCTCAAGCGGCGTATTGCTTTCGCATCGCTGCAAGCAAACTCCCAGCGGCGTATTGCTGTGCCTCCGTCGACTTCCAAGTGCCAGCGTGGTATTGTTTCGCCCCTCGGTCAAGGAAATCTCAAGCGGCGTATTGCTTTCACCTCGCTGCAAGCAAACTCCCAGCGGCGTAATGCTTTGCCTCCGTCGACTTCCAAGTGCCAGCGGCGTATGGCTTCGCCCATCGGTCAAGGAAATCTCCAGCGGGGTATTGGTTTCGCCTCGCTGCAAGCAAACTCCCAGTGGCTGATTGCTTTGCCTCCGTCGACTTCCAAGTGCCAGCAGTGTATTGTTTCGTCTCTCGGTCAAGGAAATATCCAGCGGCGTATTGCTTTCGCCTCGCTGCAAACAAACTCCCAGCGGCGTATTGTTTTCGCCTCGCTGCAAGCAAAACTCCCAGCGGCGTAATGCTTTGCCTCCGTCGACTTCCAAGTGCCAGCGGCATATTGCATTGCCTCCATCGACGTCCAAGTGCCAGCGGCGTATTGCTTTCGCCTCGCTGCAACCATAATGCCAGCGGCGTAATGCTTTGCCTCCGTCGACTTCCAAGTGCCATCGGCCTATTGCTTCGCCTCTCGGTCAAGGAAATCTCCAGCGGCGTATTGTTTTCGCCTCGCTGCAAGCAAACTGCCAGCGGGGTATTGCTTTGCCTCCGTCGACTTTCAAGTGCCAGCGGCGTATTGCTTTCACCTCGCTGCAAGCAAACTCCCAGCGGCGTAATGCTTTGCCTCCGTCGACTTCCAAGTGCCAGCGGCGTATTGCTTCGCCCCTCGGTCAAGGAAATCTCCAGCGGCCTATTGCTTTCACCTCGCTGCAAGCAAACTCCCAGCGGCGTATTGCTTTCGCCTCGCTGCAAGCAAACTCCCAGCGGCGTAATGCTTTGCCTCCGTCGACTTCCAAGAGCCAGCGGCGTATTGTTTCGCCTCTCAGTCAAGGAAATCTCCAGCGGCGTATTGCTTTCGCCTCGCTGCAAGCCAACTCTCAGCGGCGTAATGCTTTGCCTCCGTCGACTTTCAAGTGCCAGCGGCGTATTGCTTTCACCTCGCTGCAAGCAAACTCCCAGCGGCGTAATGCTTTGCCTCCATCGACGTCCAAGTGCCAGCGGCATATTGCTTTCCCCTCGCTGCAAGCAAACTCGCAGCGGCGTATTGCTTTGCCTCCGTCGACTTCCAAGTGCCAGCGGCGTAATGCTTCGCCCCTCGGTCAAGGAAATCTCCAGCGGCGTATTGCTTTCCCCTCGCTGCAAGAAAACATCCAGTGGCGTATTGCTTTGCCTCCGTCTACTTCTGAGTGCCAGCGGCGTATAGATTCGCCTCTCGGTCAAGGAAATCTCCAGCGGCGTATTGATTTCGCCTCGCTGCAAGCATAATGCCAGCGGCGTAATGCTTTGCCTCCGTCGACTTCCAAGTGCCAGCGGCCTATTGCTTCGCCTCTCGGTCAAGGAAATCTCCAGCGGCGTATTGTTTTCGCCTCGCTGCAAGCAAACTGCCAGCGGGGAATTGCTTTGCCTCCGTCGACTTTCAAGTGCCAGCGGCGTATTGCTTTCACCTCGCTGCAAGCAAACTCCCAGCGGCATAATGCTTTGCCTCCGTCGACTTCCAAGTGCTAGCGGCGTATTGCTTCGCCCCTCGTTCAAGGAAATCTCCAGCGGCCTATTGTTTTCGCCTCGCTGCAAGCAAACTGCCAGCGGGGTATTGCTTTGCCTCCGTCGACTTTCAAGTGCCAGCGGCGTATTGCTTTCACCTCGCTGCAAGCAAACTCCCAGCGGCATAATGCTTTGCCTCCGTCGACTTCCAAGTGCTAGCGGCGTATTGCTTCGCCTCTCGGTCAAGGAAATCTCCAGCGGCGTATTGCTTTCGCCTCGCTGCAAGCCAACTGCCAGCGGGGTATTGCTTTGCCACCATCGACTTTCAAGTGCCAGCGGCGTATTGCTTTCGACTCGCTGCAAGCAAACTCCCAGCGGCGTATTGCTTTGCCACCCTCAACTTCCGAGTGCCAGCGGCGTATAGCTTCGCCTCTCTGTCAAGGAAATCTCCAGAGGCGTATTGCTTTCGCCTCGCTGCAAGCAAACTCCCAGTGGCTGATTGCTTTGCCTCCGTCGACTTCCAAGTGCCAGCAGTGTATTGTTTCGTCTCTCGGTCAAGGAAATATCCATCGACGTCCAAGTGCCAGCGGCGTATTGCTTTCACCTCGCTGCAAGCAAACTCCCAGCGGCATAATGCTTTGCCTCCGTCGACTTCCAAGTGCTAGCGGCGTATTGCTTCGCCCCTCGGTCAAGGAAATCTCCAGCGGCCTATTGTTTTCGCCTCGCTGCAAGCAAACTGCCAGCGGGGTATTGCTTTGCCTCCGTCGACTTTCAAGTCCCAGCGGCGTATTGCTTTCACCTCGCTGCAAGCAAACTCCCAGCGGCATAATGCTTTGCCTCCGTCGACTTCCAAGTGCTAGCGGCGTATTGCTTCGCCTCTCGGTCAAGGAAATCTCCAGCGGCGTATTGCTTTCGCCTCGCTGCAAGCCAACTGCCAGCGGGGTATTGCTTTGCCACCATCGACTTCCAAGTGCTAGCGGCGTATTGCTTCGCCCCTCGGTCAAGGAAATCTCCAGCGGCCTATTGTTTTCGCCTCGCTGCAAGCAAACTGCCAGCGGGGTATTGCTTTGCCTCCGTCGACTTTCAAGTGCCAGCGGCGTATTGCTTTCGACTCGCTGCAAGCAAACTCCCAGCGGCGTATTGCTTTGCCACCCTCAACTTCCGAGTGCCAGCGGCGTATAGCTTCGCCTCTCTGTCAAGGAAATCTCCAGAGGCGTATTGCTTTCGCCTCGCTGCAAGCAAACTCCCAGCGGCGTATTGCTTTGCCTCCGTCGACTTCCCAGTGCCAGCGGCGTATTGCTTCGCCTCTCGGTCAAGGAAATCTCCAGCGGCGTATTGTTTTCGCCTCGGTGCAAGCAAACTCCCAGCGGCGTAATGCTTTGCCTCCGTCGACTTCCAAGTGCCAGCGGCGTAATGCTTCGCCCCTCGGTCAAGGAAATCTCAAGCGGCGTATTGCTTTCGCCTCGCTGCAAGCAAACTCCCAGCGGCGTATTGCTTTGCCTTCGTCGACTTCCAAGTGCCAGCGTGGTATTGTTTCGCCGCTCGGTCAAGGAAATCTCAAGCGGCGTATTGCTTTCACCTCGCTGCAAGCAAACTCCCAGCGGCGTATTGCTTTGCCTCCGTCGACTTCCAAGTGCCAGCGGCGTATTGTTTCGCCCCTCGGTCAAGGAAATCTCCAGCGGCGTATTGCTTTGCCTCCGTCGACTTCCAAGTGCCAGCGGCGTATGGCTTCGCCCATCGGTCAAGGAAATCTCCAGCGGCGTATTGTTTTCGCCTCGCTGCAAGCAAACTCCCAGTGGCGTATTGCTTTGCCTCCGTCGACTTCCAAGTGCCAGCAGCGTATTGTTTCGTCTCTCGGTCAAGGAAATCTCCAGCGGCGTATTGCTTTCGCCTCGCTGCAAACAAACTCCCAGCGGCGTATTGTTTTCGCCTCGCTGCAAGCAAACTCCCAGCGGCGTAATGTTTTGCCTCCGTCGACTTCCAAGTGCCAGCGGCGTATTTTTTCACCCCTCGGTCAAGGAAATCTCCAGCGGCGTATTGCTTTCACCTTGCTGCGAGCAAACTACCAGCGGCGTATTAGTTTTCCTCCGTCGACTTCCAATTGCCAGCGGCACATTGCTTTGCCTCCGTCGACTTCCAAGTGCCAGCGGCGCATTGCTTCGCCTCTCGGTCAAGGAAATCTCAAGCGGCGTATTGCTTTCGCATCGCTGCAAGCAAACTCCCAGCGGCGTATTGCTGTGCCTCCGTCGACTTCCAAGTGCCAGCGTGGTATTGTTTCGCCCCTCGGTCAAGGAAATCTCAAGCGGCGTATTGCTTTCACCTCGCTGCAAGCAAACTCCCAGCGGCGTAATGCTTTGCCTCCGTCGACTTCCAAGTGCCAGCGGCGTATTGCTTCGCCCCTCGGTCAAGGAAATCTCCAGCGGCGTATTGCTTTGCCTCCGTCGACTTCCAAGTGCCAGCGGCGTATGGCTTCGCCCATCGGTCAAGGAAATCTCCAGCGGGGTATTGGTTTCGCCTCGCTGCAAGCAAACTCCCAGTGGCTGATTGCTTTGCCTCCGTCGACTTCCAAGTGCCAGCAGCGTATTGTTTCGTCTCTCGGTCAAGGAAATATCCAGCGGCGTATTGCTTTCGCCTCGCTGCAAACAAACTCCCAGCGGCGTATTGTTTTCGCCTCGCAGCAAGCAAACTCCCAGCGGCGTAATGTTTTGCCTCCGTCGACTTCCAAGTGCCAGCGGCGTATGGCTTCGCCCATCGGTCAAGGAAATCTCCAGCGGCGTATTGTTTTCGCCTCGCTGCAAGCAAACTCCCAGTGGCGTATTGCTTTGCCTCCGTCGACTTCCAAGTGCCAGCAGCGTATTGTTTCGTCTCTCGGTCAAGGAAATCTCCAGCGGCGTATTGCTTTCGCCTCGCTGCAAACAAACTCCCAGCGGCGTATTGTTTTCGCCTCGCTGCAAGCAAACTCCCAGCGGCGTAATGTTTTGCCTCCGTCGACTTCCAAGTGCCAGCGGCGTATTTTTTCACCCCTCGGTCAAGGAAATCTCCAGCGGCGTATTGCTTTCACCTTGCTGCGAGCAAACTACCAGCGGCGTATTAGTTTTCCTCCGTCGACATCCAATTGCCAGCGGCACATTGCTTTGCCTCCGTCGACTTCCAAGTGCCAGCGGCGCATTGCTTCGCCTCTCGGTCAAGGAAATCTCAAGCGGCGTATTGCTTTCGCATCGCTGCAAGCAAACTCCCAGCGGCGTATTGCTGTGCCTCCGTCGACTTCCAAGTGCCAGCGTGGTATTGTTTCGCCCCTCGGTCAAGGAAATCTCAAGCGGCGTATTGCTTTCACCTCGCTGCAAGCAAACTCCCAGCGGCGTAATGCTTTGCCTCCGTCGACTTCCAAGTGCCAGCGGCGTATTGCTTCGCCCCTCGGTCAAGGAAATCTCCAGCGGCGTATTGCTTTGCCTCCGTCGACTTCCAAGTGCCAGCGGCGTATGGCTTCGCCCATCGGTCAAGGAAATCTCCAGCGGGGTATTGGTTTCGCCTCGCTGCAAGCAAACTCCCAGTGGCTGATTGCTTTGCCTCCGTCGACTTCCAAGTGCCAGCGGCGTATTGCTTCGCCCCTCGGTCAAGGAAATCTCCAGCGGCGTATTGCTTTGCCTCCGTCGACTTCCAAGTGCCAGCGGCGTATGGCTTCGCCCATCGGTCAAGGAAATCTCCAGCGGGGTATTGGTTTCGCCTCGCTGCAAGCAAACTCCCAGTGGCTGATTGCTTTGCCTCCGTCGACTTCCAAGTGCCAGCAGCGTATTGTTTCGTCTCTCGGTCAAGGAAATATCCAGCGGCGTATTGCTTTCGCCTCGCTGCAAACAAACTCCCAGCGGCGTATTGTTTTCGCCTCGCTGCAAGCAAACTCCCAGCGGCGTAATGTTTTGCCTCCGTCGACTTCCAAGTGCCAGCGGCGTATGGCTTCGCCCATCGGTCAAGGAAATCTCCAGCGGCGTATTGTTTTCGCCTCGCTGCAAGCAATCTCCCGGTGGCGTATTGCTTTGCCTCCGTCGACTTCCAAGTGCCAGCAGCGTATTGTTTCGTCTCTCGGTCAAGGAAATCTCCAGCGGCGTATTGCTTTCGCCTCGCTGCAAACAAACTCCCAGCGGCGTATTGTTTTCGCCTCGCTGCAAGCAAACTCCCAGCGGCGTAATGTTTTGCCTCCGTCGACTTCCAAGTGCCAGCGGCGTATTTTTTCACCCCTCGGTCAAGGAAATCTCCAGCGGCGTATTGCTTTCACCTTGCTGCGAGCAAACTACCAGCGGCGTATTAGTTTTCCTCCGTCGACATCCAATTGCCAGCGGCACATTGCTTTGCCTCCGTCGACTTCCAAGTGCCAGCGGCGCATTGCTTCGCCTCTCGGTCAAGGAAATCTCAAGCGGCGTATTGCTTTCGCATCGCTGCAAACAAACTCCCAGCGGCGTATTGCTGTGCCTCCGTCGACTTCCAAGTGCCAGCGTGGTATTGTTTCGCCCCTCGGTCAAGGAAATCTCAAGCGGCGTATTGCTTTCACCTCGCTGCAAGCAAACTCCCAGCGGCGTAATGCTTTGCCTCCGTCGACTTCCAAGTGCCAGCGGCGTATTGCTTCGCCCCTCGGTCAAGGAAATCTCCAGCGGCGTATTGCTTTGCCTCCGTCGACTTCCAAGTGCCAGCGGCGTATGGCTTCGCCCATCGGTCAAGGAAATCTCCAGCGGGGTATTGGTTTCGCCTCGCTGCAAGCAAACTCCCAGTGGCTGATTGCTTTGCCTCCGTCGACTTCCAAGTGCCAGCAGTGTATTGTTTCGTCTCTCGGTCAAGGAAATATCCAGCGGCGTATTGCTTTCGCCTCGCTGCAAACAAACTCCCAGCGGCGTATTGTTTTCGCCTCGCTGCAAGCAAACTCCCAGCGGCGTAATGCTTTGCCTCCGTCGACTTCCAAGTGCCAGCGGCATATTGCATTGCCTCCATCGACGTCCAAGTGCCAGCGGCGTATTGCTTTCGCCTCGCTGCAAGCATAATGCCAGCGGCGTAATGCTTTGCCTCCGTCGACTTCCAAGTGCCATCGGCCTATTGCTTCGCCTCTCGGTCAAGGAAATCTCCAGCGGCGTATTGTTTTCGCCTCGCTGCAAGCAAACTGCCAGCGGGGTATTGCTTTGCCTCCGTCGACTTTCAAGTGCCAGCGGCGTATTGCTTTCACCTCGCTGCAAGCAAACTCCCAGCGGCGTAATGCTTTGCCTCCGTCGACTTCCAAGTGCCAGCGGCGTATTGCTTCGCCCCTCGGTCAAGGAAATCTCCAGCGGCGTATTGCTTTGCCTCCGTCGACTTCCAAGTGCCAGCGGCGTATGGCTTCGCCCATCGGTCAAGGAAATCTCCAGCGGGGTATTGGTTTCGCCTCGCTGCAAGCAAACTCCCAGTGGCTGATTGCTTTGCCTCCGTCGACTTCCAAGTGCCAGCAGCGTATTGTTTCGTCTCTCGGTCAAGGAAATATCCAGCGGCGTATTGCTTTCGCCTCGCTGCAAACAAACTCCCAGCGGCGTATTGTTTTCGCCTCGCTGCAAGCAAACTCCCAGCGGCGTAATGTTTTGCCTCCGTCGACTTCCAAGTGCCAGCGGCGTATGGCTTCGCCCATCGGTCAAGGAAATCTCCAGCGGCGTATTGTTTTCGCCTCGCTGCAAGCAAACTCCCAGTGGCGTATTGCTTTGCCTCCGTCGACTTCCAAGTGCCAGCAGCGTATTGTTTCGCCTCTCGGTCAAGGAAATCTCAAGCGGCGTATTGCTTTCGCATCGCTGCAAGCAAACTCCCAGCGGTGTATTGCTGTGCCTCCGTCGACTTCCAAGTGCCAGCGTGGTATTGTTTCGCCCCTCGGTCAAGGAAATCTCAAGCGGCGTATTGCTTTCACCTCGCTGCAAGCAAACTCCCAGCGGCGTAATGCTTTGCCTCCGTCGACTTCCAAGTGCCAGCGGCGTATTGCTTTCGCCTCGCTGCAAACAAACTCCCAGCGGCGTAATGTTTTCGCCTCGCTGCAAGCAAACTCCCAGCGGCGTAATGCTTTGCCTCCGTCGACTTCCAAGTGCCAGCGGCGTATTGCATTGCCTCCATCGACGTCCAAGTGCCAGCGGCGTATTGCTTTCGCCTCGCTGCAAGCATAATGCCAGCGGCGTAATGCTTTGCCTCCGTCGACTTCCAAGTGCCATCGGCCTATTGCTTCGCCTCTCGGTCAAGGAAATCTCCAGCGGCGTATTGTTTTCGCCTCGCTGCAAGCAAACTGCCAGCGGGGTATTGCTTTGCCTCCGTCGACTTTCAAGTGCCAGCGGCGTATTGCTTTCACCTCGCTGCAAGCAAACTCCCAGCGGCGTAATGCTTTGCCTCCGTCGACTTCCAAGTGCCAGCGGCGTATTGCTTCGCCCCTCGGTCAAGGAAATCTCCAGCGGCATATTGCTTTCACCTCGCTGCAAGCAAACTCCCAGCGGCGTATTGCTTTCGCCTCGCTGCAAGCAAACTCCCAGCGGCGTAATGCTTTGCCTCCGTCGACTTCCAAGAGCCAGCGGCGTATTGTTTCGCCTCTCAGTCAAGGAAATCTCCAGCGGCGTATTGCTTTCGCCTCGCTGCAAGCCAACTCCCAGCGGCGTAATGCTTTGCCTCCGTCGACTTCCAAGTGCCAGCGGCGTATTGCTGCGCCTCTCGGTCAAGGAAATCTCCAGTGGCGTATTGCTTTCGCCTCGCTGCAAGCAAACTCCCAGCGGCGTAATGCTTTGCCTCCGTCGACTTCCAAGTGCCAGCGGCGTATTGCTTCGCCTCTCGGTCAAGGAAATCTCCAGCGGCGTATTGCTTTCGCCTCGCTGCAACTAACTCCCAGCGGCGTATTGCTTTGCCTCCGTCGACTTCCAAGTGCCAGCGGCGTATTGCTTCGCGCCTCGGTCAAGGAAATCTCCAGCGGCGTATTGCTTTCACCTCGCTTCAAGCAAACTTCCAGCGGCGTATTGATTTGCCTCCATCGACTTCCAAGGGCTAGCGGCGTAATGTTTCGTCTCTCGGTCAAGGAAATCTTCAGCGGCGTATTGCTTTCGCCTCGCTGCAAGCAAACTCCCAGCGGCGTATTGCTTCGACTGCGTCGACTTCCAAGAGCCAGCGGCGTATTGTTTCGCCTCTCAGTCAAGGAAATCTCCAGCGGCGTATTGCTTTCGCCTCGCTGCAAGCCAACTCCCAGCGGCGTAATGCTTTGCCTCCGTCGACTTCCAAGTGCCAGCGGCGTATTGCTGCGCCTCTCGGTCAAGGAAATCTCCAGTGGCGTATTGCTTTCGCCTCGCTGCAAGCAAACTCCCAGCGGCGTAATGCTTTGCCTCCGTCGACTTCCAAGTGCCAGCGGCGTATTGCTTCGCCTCTCGGTCAAGGAAATCTCCAGCGGCGTATTGCTTTCGCCTCGCTGCAACTAACTCCCAGCGGCGTATTGCTTTGCCTCCGTCGACTTCCAAGTGCCAGCGGCGTATTGCTTCGCGCCTCGGTCAAGGAAATCTCCAGCGGCGTATTGCTTTCACCTCGCTTCAAGCAAACTTCCAGCGGCGTATTGATTTGCCTCCATCGACTTCCAAGGGCTAGCGGCGTAATGTTTCGTCTCTCGGTCAAGGAAATCTTCAGCGGCGTATTGCTTTCGCCTCGCTGCAAGCAAACTCCCAGCGGCGTATTGCTTCGACTGCGTCGACTTCCAAGTGCCAGCGGCGTAATGCTTCGCCCCTCGGTCAAGGAAATCTCCAGTGGCGTATTGCTTTCGCCTCGCTGCAAGCAAACTCCCAGCGGCGTATTGCGTTGCCTCCGTCAACTTCCAAGTGCCAGCGGCGTATTGCTTCGCGCCTCGGTCTAGGAAATTTCCAGCGGCGTATTGCTTTCGCCTAGCTGCAAGCAAACTGCCAGCGGCGTATTGATTTGCCTCCATCGACTTCCAAGGGCTAGCGGCGTAATGTTTCGTCTCTCGGTCAAGGAAATCTCCAGCGGCGTATTGCTTTCGCCTCGCTGCAAGCAAACTCCCAGCGGCGTATTTCTTTGCCTCCGTCGACTTCCAAGTGCCAGCGGCGTATTGCTTCGCCTCTCGGTCAAGGAAATCTCCAGCGGCGTATTGCTTTCGCCTCGCTGCAACTAACTCCCAGCGGCGTATTGCTTTGCCTCCGTCGACTTCCAAGTGCCAGCGGCGTATTGCTTCGCGCCTCGGTCAAGGAAATCTCCAGCGGCGTATTGCTTTCACCTCGCTTCAAGCAAACTTCCAGCGGCGTATTGATTTGCCTCCATCGACTTCCAAGGGCTAGCGGCGTAATGTTTCGCCCCTCGGTCAAGGAAATCACCAGCGGCCTATTGCTTTCACCTCGCTGCAAGCAAACTCCCAGCGGCGTATTGCTTTGCCTCCGTCGACTTCCAAGTGCCAGCGGCGTATTGTTTCGCCTCTCAGTCAAGGAAATCTCCAGCGGCGTATTGCTTTCGCCCCGCTACATGCAAACTTGCTAATGCTTTGCCTCCGTCGACTTCAAAGTGCCAGCGGCGTAATGCTTCGCCTCTCGGTCAAGGAAATCTCCAGCGGCGTATTGCTTTCGCCTCGCTGCAAGCAAACTCCCAGCGGCGTATTGCTTTGCCTCCGTCGACTTCCGAGTGCCAGCGGCGTAATGCTTCGCCTCTCGGTCAAGGAAATCTCCAGCGGCGTATTGCTTTCGCCTCGCTGCAAGCAAACTCCCAGCGGCGTATTGCTTTGCCTCCGTCGACTTCCGAGTGCCAGCGGCGTATTGCTTCGCCTCTCGGTCAAGGAAATCTCCAGCGGCGTATTGCTTTCGCCTCGCTGCAAGCAAACTCCCAGCGGCGTAGTGCTTTGCCTCCGTCGACTTCCGAGTGCCAGCGGCATATAGCATCGCCTCTCGGTCAAGGAAATCTCCAGCGGCGTATTGCTTTCGCCTCGCTGCAAGCAAACTCCCAGCGGCGTATTGCTTTGCCTCCGTCGACTTCCAAGTGCCAGCGGCGTATTGCATCGCCTCTCGGTCAAGGAAATCTCCAGCGGCGTATTGCTTTCGCCTCGCTGCAAACAAACTCCCAGCGGCGTATTGTTTTCGCCTCGCTGCAAGCAAACTCCCAGCGGCGTAATGTTTTGCCTCCGTCGACTTCCAAGTGCCAGCGGCGTATTTTTTCACCCCTCGGTCAAGGAAATCTCCAGCGGCGTATTGCTTTCACCTTGCTGCGAGCAAACTACCAGCGGCGTATTAGTTTTCCTCCGTCGACTTCCAATTGCCAGCGGCACATTGCTTTGCCTCCGTCGACTTCCAAGTGCCAGCGGCGCATTGCTTCGCCTCTCGGTCAAGGAAATCTCAAGCGGCGTATTGCTTTCGCATCGCTGCAAGCAAAGTCCCAGCGGCGTATTGCTGTGCCTCCGTCGACTTCCAAGTGCCAGCGTGGTATTGTTTCGCCCCTCGGTCAAGGAAATCTCAAGCGGCGTATTGCTTTCACCTCGCTGCAAGCAAACTCCCAGCGGCGTAATGCTTTGCCTCCGTCGACTTCCAAGTGCCAGCGGCGTATTGCTTCGCCCCTCGGTCAAGGAAATCTCCAGCGGCGTATTGCTTTGCCTCCGTCGACTTCCAAGTGCCAGCGGCGTATGGCTTCGCCCATCGGTCAAGGAAATCTCCAGCGGGGTATTGGTTTCGCCTCGCTGCAAGCAAACTCCCAGTGGCTGATTGCTTTGCCTCCGTCGACTTCCAAGTGCCAGCAGCGTATTGTTTCGTCTCTCGGTCAAGGAAATATCCAGCGGCGTATTGCTTTCGCCTCGCTGCAAACAAACTCCCAGCGGCGTATTGTTTTCGCCTCGCTGCAAGCAAACTCCCAGCGGCGTCATGTTTTGCCTCCGTCGACTTCCAAGTGCCAGCGGCGTATGGCTTCGCCCATCGGTCAAGGAAATCTCCAGCGGCGTATTGTTTTCGCCTCGCTGCAAGCAAACTCCCAGTGGCGTATTGCTTTGCCTCCGTCGACTTCCAAGTGCCAGCAGCGTATTGTTTCGTCTCTCGGTCAAGGAAATCTCCAGCGGCGTATTGCTTTCGCCTCGCTGCAAACAAACTCCCAGCGGCGTATTGTTTTCGCCTCGCTGCAAGCAAACTCCCAGCGGCGTAATGTTTTGCCTCCGTCGACTTCCAAGTGCCAGCGGCGTATTTTTTCACCCCTCGGTCAAGGAAATCTCCAGCGGCGTATTGCTTTCACCTTGCTGCGAGCAAACTACCAGCGGCGTATTAGTTTTCCTCCGTCGACATCCAATTGCCAGCGGCACATTGCTTTGCCTCCGTCGACTTCCAAGTGCCAGCGGCGCATTGCTTCGCCTCTCGGTCAAGGAAATCTCAAGCGGCGTATTGCTTTCGCATCGCTGCAAGCAAACTCCCAGCGGCGTATTGCTGTGCCTCCGTCGACTTCCAAGTGCCAGCGTGGTATTGTTTCGCCCCTCGGTCAAGGAAATCTCAAGCGGCGTATTGCTTTCACCTCGCTGCAAGCAAACTCCCAGCGGCGTAATGCTTTGCCTCCGTCGACTTCCAAGTGCCAGCGGCGTATTGCTTCGCCCCTCGGTCAAGGAAATCTCCAGCGGCGTATTGCTTTGCCTCCGTCGACTTCCAAGTGCCCGCGGCGTATGGCTTCGCCCATCGGTCAAGGAAATCTCCAGCGGGGTATTGGTTTCGCCTCGCTGCAAGCAAACTCCCAGTGGCTGATTGCTTTGCCTCCGTCGACTTCCAAGTGCCAGCAGTGTATTGTTTCGTCTCTCGGTCAAGGAAATATCCAGCGGCGTATTGCTTTCGCCTCGCTGCAAACAAACTCCCAGCGGCGTATTGTTTTCGCCTCGCTGCAAGCAAACTCCCAGCGGCGTAATGCTTTGCCTCCGTCGACTTCCAAGTGCCAGCGGCATATTGCATTGCCTCCATCGACGTCCAAGTGCCAGCGGCGTATTGCTTTCGCCTCGCTGCAAGCATAATGCCAGCGGCGTAATGCTTTGCCTCCGTCGACTTCCAAGTGCCATCGGCCTATTGCTTCGCCTCTCGGTCAAGGAAATCTCCAGCGGCGTATTGTTTTCGCCTCGCTGCAAGCAAACTGCCAGCGGGGTATTGCTTTGCCTCCGTCGACTTTCAAGTGCCAGCGGCGTATTGCTTTCACCTCGCTGCAAGCAAACTCCCAGCGGCGTAATGCTTTGCCTCCGTCGACTTCCAAGTGCCAGCGGCGTATTGCTTCGCCCCTCGGTCAAGGAAATCTCCAGCGGCGTATTGCTTTGCCTCCGTCGACTTCCAAGTGCCAGCGGCGTATGGCTTCGCCCATCGGTCAAGGAAATCTCCAGCGGGGTATTGGTTTCGCCTCGCTGCAAGCAAACTCCCAGTGGCTGATTGCTTTGCCTCCGTCGACTTCCAAGTGCCAGCAGCGTATTGTTTCGTCTCTCGGTCAAGGAAATATCCAGCGGCGTATTGCTTTCGCCTCGCTGCAAACAAACTCCCAGCGGCGTATTGTTTTCGCCTCGCTGCAAGCAAACTCCCAGCGGCGTAATGTTTTGCCTCCGTCGACTTCCAAGTGCCAGCGGCGTATGGCTTCGCCCATCGGTCAAGGAAATCTCCAGCGGCGTATTGTTTTCGCCTCGCTGCAAGCAAACTCCCAGTGGCGTATTGCTTTGCCTCCGTCGACTTCCAAGTGCCAGCAGCGTATTGTTTCGCCTCTCGGTCAAGGAAATCTCAAGCGGCGTATTGCTTTCGCATCGCTGCAAGCAAACTCCCAGCGGCGTATTGCTGTGCCTCCGTCGACTTCCAAGTGCCAGCGTGGTATTGTTTCGCCCCTCGGTCAAGGAAATCTCAAGCGGCGTATTGCTTTCACCTCGCTGCAAGCAAACTCCCAGCGGCGTAATGCTTTGCCTCCGTCGACTTCCAAGTGCCAGCGGCGTATTGCTTCGCCCCTCGGTCAAGGAAATCTCCAGCGGCGTATTGCTTTGCCTCCGTCGACTTCCAAGTGCCAGCGGCGTATGGCTTCGCCCATCGGTCAAGGAAATCTCCAGCGGGGTATTGGTTTCGCCTCGCTGCAAGCAAACTCCTAGTGGCTGATTGCTTTGCCTCCGTCGACTTCCAAGTGCCAGCAGTGTATTGTTTCGTCTCTCGGTCAAGGAAATATCCAGCGGCGTATTGCTTTCGCCTCGCTGCAAACAAACTCCCAGCGGCGTAATGTTTTCGCCTCGCTGCAAGCAAACTCCCAGCGGCGTAATGCTTTGCCTCCGTCGACTTCCAAGAGCCAGCGGCGTATTGTTTCGCCTCTCAGTCAAGGAAATCTCCAGCGGCGTATTGCTTTCGCCTCGCTGCAAGCCAACTCCCAGCGGCGTAATGCTTTGCCTCCGTCGACTTCCAAGTGCCAGCGGCGTATTGCTGCGCCTCTCGGTCAAGGAAATCTCCAGTGGCGTATTGCTTTCGCCTCGCTGCAAGCAAACTCCCAGCGGCGTATTGCTTTGCCTCCGTCGACTTCCAAGTGCCAGCGGCGTATTGCTTCGCCTCTCGGTCAAGGAAATCTCCAGCGGCGTATTGCTTTCGCCTCGCTGCAACTAACTCCCAGCGGCGTATTGCTTTGCCTCCGTCGACTTCCAAGTGCCAGCGGCGTATTGCTTCGCGCCTCGGTCAAGGAAATCTCCAGCGGCGTATTGCTTTCACCTCGCTTCAAGCAAACTTCCAGCGGCGTATTGATTTGCCTCCATCGACTTCCAAGGGCTAGCGGCGTAATGTTTCGTCTCTCGGTCAAGGAAATCTTCAGCGGCGTATTGCTTTCGCCTCGCTGCAAGCAAACTCCCAGCGGCGTATTGCTTCGACTGCGTCGACTTCCAAGTGCCAGCGGCGTAATGCTTCGCCCCTCGGTCAAGGAAATCTCCAGTGGCGTATTGCTTTCGCCTCGCTGCAAGCAAACTTCCAGCGGCGTATTGCTTTGCCTCCATCGACTTCCAAGTGCTAGCGGCGTAATGTTTCGTCTCTCGGTCAAGGAAATCTCCAGCGGCGAATTGCTTTCGCCTTGCTGCAAGCAAGCTCCCAGCGGCGTATTGCTTTGCCTCCGTCGACTTCCGAGTGCCAGCGGCGTAATGCTTCGCCTCTCGGTCAAGGAAATCTCCAGCGGCGTATTGCTTTCGCCTCGCTGCAAGCAAACTCCCAGCGGCGTATTGCTTTGCCTCCGTCGACTTCTGAGTGCCAGCGGCGTATAGCATCGCCTCTCGGTCAAGGAAATCTCCAGCGGCGTATTGCTTTCGCCTCGCTGCAAGCAAACTCCCAGCGGCGTATTGCTTTGCCTCCGTCGACTTCCAAGTGCCAGCGGCGTATCGCTTCGCCCCTCGGTCAAGGAAATCTCCAGCGGCGTATTGCTTTCGCCTCGCTGCAAGCAAACTCCCAGCGGCGTATTGCTTTGCCTCCGGCGACTTCCAAGTGCCAGCGTGGTATTGTTCCGCCCCTCGGTCAAGGAAATCTCAAGCGGCGTATTGCTTTCACCTCGCTGCAAGCAAACTCCCAGCGGCGTAATGCTTTGCCTCCGTCGACTTCCAAGTGCCAGCGGCGTATTGCTTCGCCCCTCGGTCAAGGAAATCTCCAGCGGCGTATTGCTTTCGCCTCGCTGCAAGCAAACTCCCAGCGGCGTATTGCTTTGCCTCCGTCGACTTCCAAGTGCCAGCGGCGTATTGCTTCGCCCCTCGGTCAAGGAAATCTCCAGCGGCGTATTGCTTTGCCTCCGTCGACTTCCAAGTGCCAGCGCCATATTGCATTGCCTCCGTCGACTTCCCAGTGCCAGCGGCGTATTGTTTCGCCTCGCTGCAAGCAAACTCGCAGCGGCGTATTGTTTTGCCTCCGTCGACTTCCAAGTGCCAGCGGCGTAATGCTTCGCCCCTCGGTCAAGGGAATCTCCAGCGGCGTATTGCTTTCACCTCGCTGCAAGAAAACAACCAGTGGCGTATTGCTTTGCCTCCGTCTACTTCTGAGTGCCAGCGGCGTATAGCTTCGCCTCTCGGTCATGGAAATCTCCAGCGGCGTATTGCTTTCGCCTCGCTGCAAGCATAATGCCAGCGGCGTATTGCTTTGCCTCCGTCGACTTCCAAGTGCCAGCGGCGTATTGATTCGCCTCTCGGTCAAGGAAATCTCCAGCGGCGTATTGCTTTCGCCTCGCTGCAAGCAAACTGCCAGCGGGGTATTGCTTTGCCTCCGTCGACTTCCAAGAGCCAGCGGCGTATTGTTTCGCCTTTCAGTCAAGGAAATCTCCAGCGGCGTATTGTTTTCGCCTCGCTGCAAGCAAACTCCCAGCGGCGTATTGCTTCGACTGCGTCGACTTCCAAGTGCCAGCGGCGTAATGCTTCGCCCCTCGGTCAAGGAAATCTCCAGTGGCGTATTGCTTTCGCCTCGCTGCAAGCAAACTCCCAGCGGCGTATTGCGTTGCCTCCGTCAACTTCCAAGTGCCAGCGGCGTATTGCTTCGCGCCTCGGTCTAGGAAATTTCCAGCGGCGTATTGCTTTCGCCTCGCTGCAAGCATAATGCCAGCGGCGTAATGCTTTGCCTCCGTCGACTTCCAAGTGCCATCGGCCTATTGCTTCGCCTCTCGGTCAAGGAAATCTCCAGCGGCGTATTGTTTTCGCCTCGCTGCAAGCAAACTGCCAGCGGGGTATTGCTTTGCCTCCGTCGACTTTCAAGTGCCAGCGGCGTATTGCTTTCACCTCGCTGCAAGCAAACTCCCAGCGGCGTAATGCTTTGCCTCCGTCGACTTCCAAGTGCCAGCGGCGTATTGCTTCGCCCCTCGGTCAAGGAAATCTCCAGCGGCATATTGCTTTCACCTCGCTGCAAGCAAACTCCCAGCGGCGTATTGCTTTCGCCTCGCTGCAAGCAAACTCCCAGCGGCGTAATGCTTTGCCTCCGTCGACTTCCAAGAGCCAGCGGCGTATTGTTTCGCCTCTCAGTCAAGGAAATCTCCAGCGGCGTATTGCTTTCGCCTCTCTGCAAGCCAACTCCCAGCGGCGTAATGCTTTGCCTCCGTCGACTTCCAAGTGCCAGCGGCGTATTGCTGCGCCTCTCGGTCAAGGAAATCTCCAGTGGCGTATTGCTTTCGCCTCGCTGCAAGCAAACTCCCAGCGGCGTATTGCTTTGCCTCCGTCGACTTCCAAGTGCCAGCGGCGTATTGCTTCGCCTCTCGGTCAAGGAAATCTCCAGCGGCGTATTGCTTTCGCCTCGCTGCAACTAACTCCCAGCGGCGTATTGCTTTGCCTCCGTCGACTTCCAAGTGCCAGCGGCGTATTGCTTCGCGCCTCGGTCAAGGAAATCTCCAGCGGCGTATTGCTTTCACCTCGCTTCAAGCAAACTTCCAGCGGCGTATTGATTTGCCTCCATCGACTTCCAAGGGCTAGCGGCGTAATGTTTCGTCTCTCGGTCAAGGAAATCTTCAGCGGCGTATTGCTTTCGCCTCGCTGCAAGCAAACTCCCAGCGGCGTATTGCTTCGACTGCGTCGACTTCCAAGTGCCAGCGGCGTAATGCTTCGCCCCTCGGTCAAGGAAATCTCCAGTGGCGTATTGCTTTCGCCTCGCTGCAAGCAAACTTCCAACGGCGTATTGCTTTGCCTCCATCGACTTCCAAGTGCTAGCGGCGTAATGTTTCGTCTCTCGGTCAAGGAAATCTCCAGCGGCGAATTGCTTTCGCCTTGCTGCAAGCAAGCTCCCAGCGGCGTATTGCTTTGCCTCCGTCGACTTCCGAGTGCCAGCGGCGTAATGCTTCGCCTCTCGGTCAAGGAAATCTCCAGCGGCGTATTGCTTTCGCCTCGCTGCAAGCAAACTCCCAGCGGCGTATTGCTTTGCCTCCGTCGACTTCTGAGTGCCAGCGGCGTATAGCATCGCCTCTCGGTCAAGGAAATCTCCAGCGGCGTATTGCTTTCGCCTCGCTGCAAGCAAACTCCCAGCGGCGTATTGCTTTGCCTCCGTCGACTTCCAAGTGCCAGCGGCGTATCGCTTCGCCCCTCGGTCAAGGAAATCTCCAGCGGCGTATTGTTTTCGCCTCGCTGCAAGCAAACTCCCAGCGGCGTATTGCTTTGCCTCCGGCGACTTCCAAGTGCCAGCGTGGTATTGTTCCGCCCCTCGGTCAAGGAAATCTCAAGCGGCGTATTGCTTTCACCTCGCTGCAAGCAAACTCCCAGCGGCGTAATGCTTTGCCTCCGTCGACTTCCAAGTGCCAGCGGCGTATTGCTTCGCCCCTCGGTCAAGGAAATCTCCAGCGGCGTATTGCTTTCGCCTCGCTGCAAGCAAACTCCCAGCGGCGTATTGCTTTGCCTCCGTCGACTTCCAAGTGCCAGCGGCGTATTGCTTCGCCCCTCGGTCAAGGAAATCTCCAGCGGCGTATTGCTTTGCCTCCGTCGACTTCCAAGTGCCAGCGCCATATTGCATTGCCTCCGTCGACTTCCCAGTGCCAGCGGCGTATTGTTTCGCCTCGCTGCAAGCAAACTCGCAGCGGCGTATTGTTTTGCCTCCGTCGACTTCCAAGTGCCAGCGGCGTAATGCTTCGCCCCTCGGTCAAGGGAATCTCCAGCGGCGTATTGCTTTCACCTCGCTGCAAGAAAACAACCAGTGGCGTATTGCTTTGCCTCCGTCTACTTCTGAGTGCCAGCGGCGTATAGCTTCGCCTCTCGGTCATGGAAATCTCCAGCGGCGTATTGCTTTCGCCTCACTGCAAGCATAATGCCAGCGGCGTATTGCTTTGCCTCCGTCGACTTCCAAGTGCCAGCGGCGTATTGATTCGCCTCTCGGTCAAGGAAATCTCCAGCGGCGTATTGCTTTCGCCTCGCTGCAAGCAAACTGCCAGCGGGGTATTGCTTTGCCTCCGTCGACTTCCAAGAGCCAGCGGCGTATTGTTTCGCCTTTCAGTCAAGGAAATCTCCAGCGGCGTATTGTTTTCGCCTCGCTGCAAGCAAACTCCCAGCGGCGTATTGCTTCGACTGCGTCGACTTCCAAGTGCCAGCGGCGTAATGCTTCGCCCCTCGGTCAAGGAAATCTCCAGTGGCGTATTGCTTTCGCCTCGCTGCAAGCAAACTCCCAGCGGCGTATTGCGTTGCCTCCGTCAACTTCCAAGTGCCAGCGGCGTATTGCTTCGCGCCTCGGTCTAGGAAATTTCCAGCGGCGTATTGCTTTCGCCTAGCTGCAAGCAAACTGCCAGCGGGGTATTGCTTTGCCTCTGTCGACTTTCAAGTGCCAGCGTTGTATTGCTTTCACGTCGCTGTAAGCAAACTCCCAGCGGCGTAATGCTTTGCCTCAATCGACTTCCAAGTGCCAGCGGCGTAGTGCTTCGCCCCTCGGTCAAGGAAATCACCAGCGGCCTATTGCTTTCACCTCGCTGCAAGCAAACTCCCAGCGGCGTATTGCTTTGCCTCCGTCGACTTCCAAGTGCCAGCGGCGTATTGTTTCGCCTCTCAGTCAAGGAAATCTCCAGCGGCGTATTGTTTTCGCCCCGCTGCATGCAAACTTGCTAATGCTTTGCCTCCGTCGACTTCAAAGTGCCAGCGGCGTAATGCTTCGCCTCTCGGTCAAGGAAATCTCCAGCGGCGTATTGCTTTCGCCTCGCTGCAAGCAAACTACCAGCGGCGTATTGCTTCGCCTCGGTGCAAGCAAACTCCCAGCGGCGTAATGCTTTACCTCCGTCGACTTCCAAGTGCCAGCGGCGTATCGCTTCGCCCCTCGGTCAAGGAAATCTCCAGCGGCGTATTGCTTTCGCCTCGCTGCAAGCAAACTCCCAGCGGCGTATTGCTTCGCCTCGCTGCAAGCAAACTCCCAGCGGCGTAATGCTTTGCCTCCGTCGACTTCCAAGTGCCAGCGGCGTATCGCTTCGCCCCTCGGTCAAGGAAATCTCCAGCGGCGTATTGCTTTCAAATTGCTGCAAGCAAACTACCAGCGGCGTATTAGTTTGCCTCCGTCGACTTCCAAGTGCCAGCGCCATATTGCATTGCCTCCGTCGACTTCCCAGTGCCAGCGGCGTATTGTTTCGCCTCGCTGCAAGCAAACTCGCAGCGGCGTATTGTTTTGCCTCCGTCGACTTCCAAGTGCCAGCGGCGTAATGCTTCGCCCCTCGGTCAAGGGAATCTCCAGCGGCGTATTGCTTTCACCTCGCTGCAAGAAAACAACCAGTGGCGTATTGCTTTGCCTCCGTCTACTTCTGAGTGCCAGCGGCGTATAGCTTCGCCTCTCGGTCATGGAAATCTCCAGCGGCGTATTGCTTTCGCCTCGCTGCAAGCATAATGCCAGCGGCGTATTGCTTTCGCCTCGCTGCAAGCATAATGCCAGCGGCGTATTGCTTTCGCCTCGCTGCAAGCATAATGCCAGCGGCGTATTGCTTTGCCTCCGTCGACTTCCAAGTGCCAGCGGCGTATTGATTCGCCTCTCGGTCAAGGAAATCTCCAGCGGCGTATTGCTTTCGCCTCGCTGCAAGCAAACTGCCAGCGGGGTATTGCTTTGCCTCCGTCGACTTCCAAGAGCCAGCGGCATATTGTTTCGCCTCTCAGTCAAGGAAATCTCCAGCGGCGTATTGTTTTCGCCTCGCTGCAAGCAAACTCCCAGCGGCGTATTGTTTCGACTGCGTCGACTTCCAAGTGCCAGCGGCGTAATGCTTCGCCTCTCGGTCAAGGAAATCTCCAGCGGCGTATTGCTTTCACCTCGCTGCAAGCAAACTCCCAGCGGCGTAGTGCTTTGCCTCCGTCGACTTCCGAGTGCCAGCGGCGTATAGCATCGCCTCTCGGTCAAGGAAATCTCCAGCGGCGTATTGCTTTCGCCTCGCTGCAAGCAAACTCCCAGCGGCGTATTGCTTTGCCTCCGTCGACTTCCAAGTGCCAGCGGCGTATTGCATCGCCTCTCGGTCAAGGAAATCTCCAGCGGCGTATTGCTTTCGCCTCGCTGCAAGCAAACTACCAGCGGCGTATTGCTTCGCCTCGCTGCAAGCAAACTCCCAGCGGCGTAATGCTTTGCCTCCGTCGACTTCCAAGTGCCAGCGGCGTATCGCTTCGCCCCTCGGTCAAGGAAATCTCCAGCGGCGTATTGTTTTCGCCTCGCTGCAAGCAAACTCCCAGCGGCGTATTGCTTCGCCTCGCTGCAAGCAAACTCGCAGCGGCGTATTGTTTTGCCTCCGTCGACTTCCAAGTGCCAGCGGCGTAATGCTTCGCCCCTCGGTCAAGGGAATCTCCAGCGGCGTATTGCTTTCACCTCGCTGCAAGAAAACAACCAGTGGCGTATTGCTTTGCCTCCGTCTACTTCTGAGTGCCAGCGGCGTAGTGCTTCGCCCCTCGGTTAAGGAAATCACCAGCGGCCTATTGCTTTCACCTCGCTGCAAGCAAACTCCCAGCGGCGTATTGCTTTCGCTTCGCTGCAAGCAAACTCCCAGCGGCGTAATGCTTTGCCTCCGTCGACTTCCAAGAGCCAGCGGCGTATTGTTTCGCCTCTCAGTCAAGGAAATCTCCAGCGGCGTATTGCTTTGCCTCCGTCGACTTCCATGTGCCAGCGGCGTATGGCTTCGCCCATCGGTCAAGGAAATCTCCAGCGGCGTATTGTTTTCGCCTCGCTGCAAGCAAACTCCCAGCGGCGTAATGCTTTGCCTCCGTCGACTTCCCAGTGCCAGCGGCGTAATGCTTCGCCCCTCGGTCAAGGAAATCTCAAGCGGCGTATTGCTTTCGCCTCGCTGGAAGCAAACTCCCAGCGGCGTATTGTTTTGCCTCCGTCGACTTCCAAGTGCCAGCGGCGTATTGCTTCGCCTCTCGGTCAAGTAAATCTCCAACGGCGTATTGCTTTCGCCTCGCTGCAAGCAAACTGCCAGCGGGGTATTGCTTTGCCTCCGTCGACTTTCAAGTGCCAGCGGCACATTGCTTTGCCTCCGTCGACTTCCAAGTGCCAGCGGCGTATTGTTTCGCCCCTCGGTCAAGGAAATCTCAAGCGGCGTATTGCTTTCACCTCGCTGCAAGCAAACTCCCAGCGGCGTATTGCTTTGCCTCCGTCGACTTCCCAGTGCCAGCAGCGTATTGCTTCGCCTCTCGGTCAAGGGAATCTCCAGCGGCGTATTGCTTTCGCCTCGCTGCAAGCAAACTCCCAGCGGCGTATTGCTTTGCCTCCGTCGACTTCCAAGTGCCAGGGGCGTATTGCTTCGCCCCTCGGTCAAGGAAATCTCCAGCGGCGTATTGTTTTCGCCTCGCTGCAAGCAAACTCTCAGTGGCGCATTGCTTTGCCTCCGTCGACATCCAAGTGCCCATGGCGTATTGTTTCGCCTCTCGGTCAAGGAAATCTCCAGCGGCGTATTGTTTCGCCTCTCAGTCAAGGAAATCTCCAGCGGCGTATAGCTTTCGCCCCGCTGCAAGCAAACTCCCAGCGGCGTATTGTTTTGCCTCCGTCGACTTCCGAGTGCCAGGGGCGTATTGCTTCGCCTCTCGGTCAAGGAAATCTCCAGCGGCGTATTGCTTTCGCCTCGCTGCAAGCAAACTCCCATCGGCGTATTGCTTTGCCTCCGTCGACTTCCGAGTGCCAGCGGCGTATAGCATCGCCTCTCGGTCAAGGAAATCTCCAGCGGCGTATTGCTTTCACCTCGCTGCAAGAAAACATCCAGTGGCGTATTGCTTTGCCTCCGTCTACTTCTGAGTGCCAGCGGCGTATAGCGTCGCCTCTCGGTCAAGGAAATCTCCAGCGGCGTATTGCTTTCGCCTCGCTGCAAGCATAATGCCAGCAGCGTATTGCTTTGCCTCCGTCTACTTCCAAGTGCCAGCGGCATATTGCATTGCTTCCGTCGACTTCCATGTGCCAGCGGCGTAATGCTTTCGCCTCGCTGCCATCAAACTCGCAGCGGCGTATTGCTTTGCCTCCGTCGACTTCCAAGTGCCAGCGGCGTATTGCTTCGCCTCTCGGTCAAGGAAATCTCCAGCGGCGTATTGCTTTCGCCTCGCTGCAAGCAAACTGCCAGCGGGGTATTGCTTTGCCTCCGTCGACTTCCAAGAGCCAGCGGCGTATTGTTTCGCCTTTCAGTCAAGGAAATCTCCAGCGGCGTATTGTTTTCGCCTCGCTGCAAGCAAACTCCCAGCGGCGTATTGCTTCGACTGCGTCGACTTCCAAGTGCCAGCGGCGTAATGCTTCGCCCCTCGGTCAAGGAAATCTCCAGTGGCGTATTGCTTTCGCCTCGCTGCAAGCAAACTCCCAGCGGCGTATTGCGTTGCCTCCGTCAACTTCCAAGTGCCAGCGGCGTATTGCTTCGCGCCTCGGTCTAGGAAATTTCCAGCGGCGTATTGCTTTCGCCTAGCTGCAAGCAAACTGCCAGCGGGGTATTGCTTTGCCTCTGTCGACTTTCAAGTGCCAGCGTTGTATTGCTTTCACGTCGCTGTAAGCAAACTCCCAGCGGCGTAATGCTTTGCCTCAATCGACTTCCAAGTGCCAGCGGCGTAGTGCTTCGCCCCTCGGTCAAGGAAATCACCAGCGGCCTATTGCTTTCACCTCGCTGCAAGCAAACTCCCAGCGGCGTATTGCTTTGCCTCCGTCGACTTCCAAGTGCCAGCGGCGTATTGTTTCGCCTCTCAGTCAAGGAAATCTCCAGCGGCGTATTGCTTTCGCCCCGCTGCATGCAAACTTGCTAATGCTTTGCCTCCGTCGACTTCAAAGTGCCAGCGGCGTAATGCTTCGCCTCTCGGTCAAGGAAATCTCCAGCGGCGTATTGCTTTCGCCTCGCTGCAAGCAAACTCCCAGCGGCGTATTGCTTTGCCTCCGTCGACTTCCGAGTGCCAGCGGCGTAATGCTTCGCCTCTCGGTCAAGGAAATCTCCAGCGGCGTATTGCTTTCGCCTCGCTGCAAGCAAACTCCCAGCGGCGTATTGCTTTCGCCTCGCTGCAAGCAAACTCCCAGCGGCGTAGTGCTTTGCCTCCGTCGACTTCCGAGTGCCAGCGGCATATAGCATCGCCTCTCGGTCAAGGAAATCTCCAGCGGCGTATTGCTTTCGCCTCGCTGCAAGCAAACTCCCAGCGGCGTATTGCTTTGCCTCCGTCGACTTCCAAGTGCCAGCGGCGTATTGCATCGCCTCTCGGTCAAGGAAATCTCCAGCGGCGTATTGCTTTCGCCTCGCTGCAAGCAAACTACCAGCGGCGTATTGCTTCGCCTCGGTGCAAGCAAACTCCCAGCGGCGTAATGCTTTGCCTCCGTCGACTTCCAAGTGCCAGCGGCGTATCGCTTCGCCCCTCGGTCAAGGAAATCTCCAGCGGCGTATTGCTTTCGCCTCGCTGCAAGCAAACTCCCAGCGGCGTATTGCTTCGCCTCGCTGCAAGCAAACTCCCAGCGGCGTAATGCTTTGCCTCCGTCGACTTCCAAGTGCCAGCGGCGTATCGCTTCGCCCCTCGGTCAAGGAAATCTCCAGCGGCGTATTGCTTTCAAATTGCTGCAAGCAAACTACCAGCGGCGTATTAGTTTGCCTCCGTCGACTTCCAAGTGCCAGCGCCATATTGCATTGCCT
Organism: Nomada flava; assembly: GCA_951802745.1. Lineage (NCBI taxonomy): Eukaryota > Metazoa > Arthropoda > Insecta > Hymenoptera > Apidae > Nomada > Nomada flava. Next base: position 134,656 of record CATOQN010000066.1, on the reverse strand, counting down.
CCGTCGACTTCCCAGTGCCAGCGGCGTATTGTTTCGCCTCGCTGCAAGCAAACTCGCAGCGGCGTATTGTTTTGCCTCCGTCGACTTCCAAGTGCCAGCGGCGTAATGCTTCGCCCCTCGGTCAAGGAAATCTCCAGCGGCGTATTGTTTTCGCCTCGCTGCAAGCAAACTCCCAGCGGCGTATTGCTTCGCCTCGCTGCAAGCAAACTCGCAGCGGCGTATTGTTTTGCCTCCGTCGACTTCCAAGTGCCAGCGGCGTAATGCTTCGCCCCTCGGTCAAGGGAATCTCCAGCGGCGTATTGCTTTCACCTCGCTGCAAGAAAACAACCAGTGGCGTATTGCTTTGCCTCCGTCTACTTCTGAGTGCCAGCGGCGTAGTGCTTCGCCCCTCGGTTAAGGAAATCACCAGCGGCCTATTGCTTTCACCTCGCTGCAAGCAAACTCCCAGCGGCGTATTGCTTTCGCTTCGCTGCAAGCAAACTCCCAGCGGCGTAATGCTTTGCCTCCGTCGACTTCCAAGAGCCAGCGGCGTATTGTTTCGCCCCTCGGTCAAGGAAATCTCCAGCGGCGTATTGCTTTCAAATTGCTGCAAGCAAACTACCAGCGGCGTATTAGTTTGCCTCCGTCGACTTCCAAGTGCCAGCGCCATATTGCATTGTCTCCGTCGACTTCCCAGTGCCAGCGGCGTATTGTTTCGCCTCGCTGCAAGCAAACTCGCAGCGGCGTATTGTTTTGCCTCCGTCGACTTCCAAGTGCCAGCGGCGTAATGCTTCGCCCCTCGGTCAAGGGAATCTCCAGCGGCGTATTGCTTTCACCTCGCTGCAAGAAAACAACCAGTGGCGTATTGCTTTGCCTCCGTCTACTTCTGAGTGCCAGCGGCGTATAGCTTCGCCTCTCGGTCATGGAAATCTCCAGCGGCGTATTGCTTTCGCCTCGCTGCAAGCATAATGCCAGCGGCGTATTGCTTTCGCCTCGCTGCAAGCATAATGCCAGCGGCGTATTGCTTTCGCCTCGCTGCAAGCATAATGCCAGCGGCGTATTGCTTTGCCTCCGTCGACTTCCAAGTGCCAGCGGCGTATTGATTCGCCTCTCGGTCAAGGAAATCTCCAGCGGCGTATTGCTTTCGCCTCGCTGCAAGCAAACTGCCAGCGGGGTATTGCTTTGCCTCCGTCGACTTCCAAGAGCCAGCGGCATATTGTTTCGTCTCTCAGTCAAGGAAATCTCCAGCGGCGTATTGTTTTCGCCTCGCTGCAAGCAAACTCCCAGCGGCGTATTGTTTCGACTGCGTCGACTTCCAAGTGCCAGCGGCGTAATGCTTCGCCTCTCGGTCAAGGAAATCTCCAGCGGCGTATTGCTTTCGCCTCGCTGCAAGCAAACTCCCAGCGGCGTAGTGCTTTGCCTCCGTCGACTTCCGAGTGCCAGCGGCGTATAGCATCGCCTCTCGGTCAAGGAAATCTCCAGCGGCGTATTGCTTTCGCCTCGCTGCAAGCAAACTCCCAGCGGCGTATTGCTTTGCCTCCGTCGACTTCCAAGTGCCAGCGGCGTATTGCATCGCCTCTCGGTCAAGGAAATCTCCAGCGGCGCATTGCTTTCGCCTCGCTGCAAGCAAACTACCAGCGGCGTATTGCTTCGCCTCGCTGCAAGCAAACTCCCAGCGGCGTAATGCTTTGCCTCCGTCGACTTCCAAGTGCCAGCGGCGTATCGCTTCGCCCCTCGGTCAAGGAAATCTCCAGCGGCGTATTGTTTTCGCCTCGCTGCAAGCAAACTCCCAGTGGCGTATTGCTTCGCCTCGCTGCAAGCAAACTCGCAGCGGCGTATTGTTTTGCCTCCGTCGACTTCCAAGTGCCAGCGGCGTAATGCTTCGCCCCTCGGTCAAGGGAATCTCCAGCGGCGTATTGCTTTCACCTCGCTGCAAGAAAACAACCAGTGGCGTATTGCTTTGCCTCCGTCTACTTCTGAGTGCCAGCGGCGTAGTGCTTCGCCCCTCGGTTAAGGAAATCACCAGCGGCCTATTGCTTTCACCTCGCTGCAAGCAAACTCCCAGCGGCGTATTGCTTTCGCTTCGCTGCAAGCAAACTCCCAGCGGCGTAATGCTTTGCCTCCGTCGACTTCCAAGAGCCAGCGGCGTATTGTTTCGCCTCTCAGTCAAGGAAATCTCCAGCGGCGTATTGCTTTGCCTCCGTCGACTTCCATGTGCCAGCGGCGTATGGCTTCGCCCATCGGTCAAGGAAATCTCCAGCGGCGTATTGTTTTCGCCTCGCTGCAAGCAAACTCCCAGCGGCGTAATGCTTTGCCTCCGTCGACTTCCCAGTGCCAGCGGCGTAATGCTTCGCCCCTCGGTCAAGGAAATCTCAAGCGGCGTATTGCTTTCGCCTCGCTGGAAGCAAACTCCCAGCGGCGTATTGTTTTGCCTCCGTCGACTTCCAAGTGCCAGCGGCGTATTGCTTCGCCTCTCGGTCAAGGAAATCTCCAACGGCGTATTGCTTTCGCCTCGCTGCAAGCAAACTGCCAGCGGGGTATTGCTTTGCCTCCGTCGACTTTCAAGTGCCAGCGGCACATTGCTTTGCCTCCGTCGACTTCCAAGTGCCAGCGGCGTATTGTTTCGCCCCTCGGTCAAGGAAATCTCAAGCGGCGTATTGCTTTCACCTCGCTGCAAGCAAACTCCCAGCGGCGTATTGCTTTGCCTCCGTCGACTTCCCAGTGCCAGCAGCGTATTGCTTCGCCTCTCGGTCAAGGGAATCTCCAGCGGCGTATTGCTTTCGCCTCGCTGCAAGCAAACTCCCAGCGGCGTATTGCTTTGCCTCCGTCGACTTCCAAGTGCCAGGGGCGTATTGCTTCGCCCCTCGGTCAAGGAAATCTCCAGCGGCGTATTGTTTTCGCCTCGCTGCAAGCAAACTCTCAGTGGCGCATTGCTTTGCCTCCGTCGACATCCAAGTGCCCATGGCGTATTGTTTCGCCTCTCGGTCAAGGAAATCTCCAGCGGCGTATTGTTTCGCCTCTCAGTCAAGGAAATCTCCAGCGGCGTATAGCTTTCGCCCCGCTGCAAGCAAACTCCCAGCGGCGTATTGTTTTGCCTCCGTCGACTTCCGAGTGCCAGGGGCGTATTGCTTCGCCTCTCGGTCAAGGAAATCTCCAGCGGCGTATTGCTTTCGCCTCGCTGCAAGCAAACTCCCATCGGCGTATTGCTTTGCCTCCGTCGACTTCCCAGTGCCAGCAGCGTATTGCTTCGCCTCTCGGTCAAGGGAATCTCCAGCGGCGTATTGCTTTCGCCTCGCTGCAAGCAAACTCCCAGCGGCGTATTGCTTTGCCTCCGTCGACTTCCAAGTGCCAGGGGCGTATTGCTTCGCCCCTCGGTCAAGGAAATCTCCAGCGGCGTATTGTTTTCGCCTCGCTGCAAGCAAACTCTCAGTGGCGCATTGCTTTGCCTCCGTCGACATCCAAGTGCCCATGGCGTATTGTTTCGCCTCTCGGTCAAGGAAATCTCCAGCGGCGTATTGTTTCGCCTCTCAGTCAAGGAAATCTCCAGCGGCGTATAGCTTTCGCCCCGCTGCAAGCAAACTCCCAGCGGCGTATTGTTTTGCCTCCGTCGACTTCCGAGTGCCAGGGGCGTATTGCTTCGCCTCTCGGTCAAGGAAATCTCCAGCGGCGTATTGCTTTCGCCTCGCTGCAAGCAAACTCCCATCGGCGTATTGCTTTGCCTCCGTCGACTTCCGAGTGCCAGCGGCGTATAGCATCGCCTCTCGGTCAAGGAAATCTCCAGCGGCGTATTGCTTTCACCTCGCTGCAAGAAAACATCCAGTGGCGTATTGCTTTGCCTCCGTCTACTTCTGAGTGCCAGCGGCGTATAGCGTCGCCTCTCGGTCAAGGAAATCTCCAGCGGCGTATTGCTTTCGCCTCGCTGCAAGCATAATGCCAGCAGCGTATTGCTTTGCCTCCGTCTACTTCCAAGTGCCAGCGGCATATTGCATTGCTTCCGTCGACTTCCATGTGCCAGCGGCGTAATGCTTTCGCCTCGCTGCCATCAAACTCGCAGCGGCGTATTGCTTTGCCTCCGTCGACTTCCAAGTGCCAGCGGCGTATTGCTTCGCCTCTCGGTCAAGGAAATCTCCAGCGGCGTATTGCTTTCGCCTCGCTGCAAGCAAACTGGCAGCGGGGTATTGCTTTGCCTCTGTCGACTTTCAAGTGCCAGCGGCGTAATGCTTTCACCTCGCTGTAAGCAAACTCCCAGCGGCGTAATGCTTTGCCTCCGTCGACTTCCAAGAGCCGGCGGCGTATAGCATCGCCTCTCGGTCAAGGAAATCTCCAACGGCGTATTGCTTTCGCCTCGCTGCAAGCAAACTCCCAGCGGCGTAATGCTTTGCCTCCGTCGACTTCCAAGTGCCAGCGGCGCACAGTGGGACGAGCCCATTGTTCCGTTGGACATCGGTCAAAACACAAAAAAAAAATTTCGAATTTGAAAATTTTACTTTATAGGCAAGAAACTATGAACCTTTTGCAATTATGTGCAACAATTTTTTTTCATTTTTTCTCACTAGATAATCCAGGGCAGCCAATAATAAATGCCTATGTAAAATATTTTTTTTTCTTTATTTGTAGTTTAGTACGTCTACTTAACGATTTTACTTAAAACTTTTGTGCAGTACATAATCTTGCAGGTATAATAGTTCCAAAATTTAAAAAAAAAAACTTAAAATTGAAAATGGAGCTTTGTTTTACTTCATAATAAATGTCATATAAACATTACTTAATTACGCAAATTGACCAGGTTTGCGCGCAAAAAACTCTTCACCATTATATTCTAGAAAGAATATAGATTATAGTTATCCAAGAACATGTTGCGCTTTTTTGCTTTTTCGTGAGATATTTAATATAATTCTCATTGTTGCACTAACTAGAGACTCGAATCTAATCAAACGGGGCGTGTTTGTCATATTTTAAGTAGGATAACTAGACATTATTATATGTACAACTATTAAATAAATCAAATATTGTTATGTTGAAGGAACAATGGAACTTTATTTTTATAAACAATGAAGATTTATTATATACAACTTAGAAATTGCTTTTATACTAATGATTTTCTGATAATGAATCTTTTATCATTGTATATATTTCGGCTCTATCAAAGTGCTATTATTCATATTTTTAAAAGGCTGTTATATGTATTTCGTTACGTATTATTTTAACTCCATTATGTTAAATCCATTTCTTCAATAAAAAGTTCTCTGGCTTCGAACAATGGCACAGCCATGATATTAATATTTTCGAGACTGGCAATACAATGTAGTTTATATTTAGTACATTTGAAGCCAATTCTGGTCTATTGTTGTAATTGTAAAAGAGAAACATTATTCATAGCTCATTCTTTACTCTGCAAGCGGTTAGGTGTATTTAGGTTACTAATCAGCCCTGCCGAACGAAAGGATTATATAAATGACCCAAATAATAAAACCCTTACTAATATGTAGTCCGCATAAACTTTTATTGATGACATAATTATCCGGGGTTCCTGCACAAACGGAACAACTCTAGCGTTTTACTAGCTTGCGCTGAGGGCTGCTCGCTATGACTTCTTAAGAAACAAGAAATTTTAACGATGAGAGAGATACAAACTTTTAGGTCGTGGATCGGTGAATAATAAAAATAAAATATTCAATTTTTTTTCATAAGGCACTCTCGAAACCGGCCATATAAAGTAGTTCACAAATTGTCGAACGATCCCTGTCGAACGAACGGAGTATTTAAATGATCCAAATAATAAAACAACCTAAATTCAATTCATAATAGACTAGTCAATACCGATAATTATTCTTTTGGTTTGTCACCATTGCATTGTTTAATAAAATGTTTCGAATGTCTCATACATATTGCGTATAGACTTGACTTCAAGTTTTGGAACACAAGATCCCCAATCCATAAACAACTGTACGAGCGCAGGAAGTGCACAATTATTAAAGAATTTAAAAATAAAATGGGATTATTGGTCGATTGTATAAAGCAAGGGAAGGGAACATCCAATGACGGCAATACGGCTAGAAAATTTTTTGCAAATGCAGAGTTGTCAGCGTCCATAACGGGTATAGATGTTAGATTAATAAAACGATTTTCCGTAGTATTGCAAGTAATTTTATCCGGTTTACCAATTCAACATGACAAGCTTGCAATTTATAGTAGAGAAACAGCTGAAATGTACGTCTCTTTATATAATTGGTATTATATGCCAGTTACGGTACATAAACTTTTAATTCATGGCTCGGAAATAGCCAAAAATGCAATAGTGCCGATTGGGCAGCTATCTGAAGATGCCCAAGAAGCAAATCATAAATTTTTCCGCTCGTACAGAGAATGGCATTCGAGGAAAATGTCAAGACTAGTAAACAATAGAGACATTTTAAACAATTTATTAATTAATTCTGACCCCATAATTTCACATTTTCGACCTTCAATATATACATTACATAAAGATATGTTGCCAGAAGCCAGAGAACTTCTTATTGAAGAAATGGATTTAACATAATGGAGTTAAAATAATACGTAACGAAATACATATAACAGCCTTTTAAAAATATGAATAATAGCACTTTGATAGAGCCGAAAAATATACAATCATAAAAGATTCATTATCAGAAAATCATTAGTATAAAAGCAATTTCTAAGTTGTATATAATAAATCTTCATTGTTTATAAAAATAAAGTTCCATTGTTCCTTCAACATAACAATATTTGATTTATTTAATAGTTGTACATATAATAATGTCTAGTTATCCTACTTAAAATATGACAAACACGCCTCGTTTGATTAGATTCGAGTCTCTAGTTAGTGCAACAATGAGAATTATATTAAATATCTCACGAAAAAGCAAAAAAGCGCTTTTTGAAGTGAAAAGAGTTTTTTGCGCGCAAACCTGGTCAATTTGCGTAATTAAGTAATGTTTATATGACATTTATTATGAAGTAAAACAAAGCTCCATTTTCAATTTTAAGTTTTTTCTTTTTAATTTTGGAATTATTATAGCCGCAAGATTATGCACTGCACAAAAGTTTTAACTAAAATCGTTAAATAGACGTACTAAACAACAAATAAAGAAATTTTTTTTTTTACATAGGTATTTACAATTGGCTGCCCTGGATTATCTAGTGAGAAAAAATGAAAAAAATTTGTTGCACATAATTGTAAAAGGTTCATAGTTTCTTGCCTATAAAGTAAAATTTTCAAATTCGAAATTTTTTTTTTGCCCCCATGTCCAACAGAACAATAGGCTCGTCCCACTGTGCGGCCTATTGTTCCGCCTCTCGGTCAAGGAAATCTCCAGTGGCGTATTGCTTTCGCCTCGCTGCAAGCAAACTCCCAGCGGCGTATTGCTATCGCCTCGCTGCAAGCAAACTCCCAGCGGCGTAATGCTTTGCCTCCGTCGACTTCCAAGTGCCTGCGGCGTATAGCTTCGCCTCTCGGTCAAGGAAATCTCCAGCGGCGTATTGCTTTCGCCTCGCTGCAAGCAAACTGCCAGCGGGGTATTGCTTTGCCTCCGTCGACTTTCAAGTGCCAGCGGCGTATTGCTTTCACCTCGCTGCAAGCAAACTACCAGCGGCGTATTAGTTAGCCTCCGTCGACTTCCAAGTGCCAGCGGCGTATTGCATTGCCTCCGACGACTTCCAAGTGCCAGCGGCATATTGCTTCGCCTCTCGGTCAAGAAAACCTCCAGCGGCGTATTGCTTTCGCCTCGCTGCAAGTAAACTCCCAGCGGCGTAATGCTTTGCCTCCGTCGACTTCCAAGTGCCAGCGGCGTATTGCTTCGCCCCTCGGTCAAGGAAATCTCCAGCGGCGTATTGCTTTCGCCTCGCTGCAAGCAAACTCCCAGCGGCGTATTGCTTTGCCTCCGTCGACTTCCAACTGCCAGCGGCGTAATGCTTCGCCCCTCGGTCAAGGAAATCTCAAGCGGCGTATTGCTTTCGCATCGCTGCAAGCAAACTCCCAGCGGCGTATTGCGTTGCCTCCGTCAACTTCCAAGTGCCAGCGGCGAATTGTTTCACCTCTCGGTCAAGGCAATCTCCAGCGGCGTATTGCTTTCGCCTCGCTGCAAGCAAACTGCCAGCGGGGTATTGCTTTGCCTCCGTCGACTTTCAAGTGCCTGCGGCGTATAGCTTCGCCTCTCGGTCAAGGAAATCTCCAGCGGCGTATTGCTTTCGCCTCGCTGCAAGCAAACTGCCAGCGGGGTATTGCTTTGCCTCCGTCGACTTTCAAGTGCCAGCGGCGTATTGCTTTCACCTCGCTGCAAGCAAACTACCAGCGGCGTATTAGTTAGCCTCCGTCGACTTCCAAGTGCCAGCGGCGTATTGCATTGCCTCCGACGACTTCCAAGTGCCAGCGGCATATTGCTTCGCCTCTCGGTCAAGAAAACCTCCAGCGGCGTATTGCTTTCGCCTCGCTGCAAGTAAACTCCCAGCGGCGTAATGCTTTGCCTCCGTCGACTTCCAAGTGCCAGCGGCGTATTGCTTCGCCCCTCGGTCAAGGAAATCTCCACCGGCGTATTGCTTTCGCCTCGCTGCAAGCAAATTCCCAGCGGCGTAATGCTTTGCCTCCGTCGACTTCCAAGTGCCAGAGGCGTATTGTTTCGCCCCTCGGTCAAGGGAATCTCCAGCGGCGTATTGCTTTCGCCTCGCTGCAAGCAAACTCCCAGCGGCGTATTGCTTTGCCTCCGTCGACTTCCAACTGCCAGCGGCGTAATGCTTCGCCCCTCGGTCAAGGAAATCTCAAGCGGCGTATTGCTTTCGCATCGCTGCAAGCAAACTCCCAGCGGCGTATTGCGTTGCCTCCGTCAACTTCCAAGTGCCAGCGGCGAATTGTTTCACCTCTCGGTCAAGGCAATCTCCAGCGGCGTATTGCTTTCGCCTCGCTGCAAGCAAACTGCCAGCGGGGTATTGCTTTGCCTCCGTCGACTTTCAAGTGCCAGCGGCGTATTGCTTTCACCTCGCTGCAAGCAAACTACCAGCGGCGTATTAGTTAGCCTCCGTCGACTTCCAAGTGCCAGCGGCGTATTGCATTGCCTCCGTCGACTTCCAAGTGCCAGCGGCGTATTGCTTCGCCCCTCGGTCAAGAAAATCTCCAGCGGCGTATTGCTTTCGCCTCGCTGCAAGTAAACTCCCAGCGGCGTATTGCTTTGCCTCCGTCGACTTCCAAGTGCCAGCGGCGTATTGCTTCGCCCCTCGGTCAAGAAAATCTCCAGCGGCGTATTGCTTTCGCCTCGCTGCAAGTAAACTCCCAGCGGCGTATTGCTTTGCCTCCGTCGACTTTCAAGTGCCAGCGGCGTATTGCTTTCGCCTCGCTGCAAGCAAACTCCCAGCGGCGTATTGCTTCGCCTCCGTCGACTTCCCAATGCCAGCGGCGTATTGCTTCGCCTCTCGTTCAAGGAAATCTCCAGCGGCGTATAGCTTTCGCCTCGCTGCAAGCAAACTGCCAGCGGCGTATTGCTTTGCCTCCGTCGACTTCCAAGTGCCAGGGGCGTATTGCTTCGCCCCTCGGTCAAGGAAATCTCCAGCGGCGTATTGTTTTCGCCTCGCTGCAAGCAAACTCCCAGCGGCGTAATGCTTTGCCTCCGTAGACTTCCAAGTGCCAGCGGCGTATTGTTTCGCCCCTCGGTCAAGGAAATCTCCAGCGGCGTAATGCTTTCACCTTGCTGCAAGCAAACTACCAGCGGCGTATTAGTTTGCCTCCGTCGACTTCCAAGTGCCAGCGGCACATTGCATTGCCTCCGTCGACTTCCAAGTGCCAGCGGCGTATTGCTTCGCCCCTCGGTCAAGGAAATCTCCAGCGGCGTATTGCTTTCACCTTGCTGCAAGCAAATTACCAACGGCGTATTAGTTTGCCTCCGTCGACTTCCAAGTGCCAGCGGCATATTGCAATGCCTCCGTCGACTTCCAAGTGCCAGCGGCGTAATGCTTCGCCTCTCGGTCAAGGAAATCTCCAGCGGCGTATTGCTTTCGCCTCGCTGCATGCAAACTCCCAGCGGCGTATTGTTTTGCCTCCGTCGACTTCCGAGTGCCAGCGGCGTATTGCTTCGCCTGTCGGTCAAGGAAATCTCCAGCGGCGTATTGCTTTCGCCTCGCTGCAAGCAAACTCCCAGCGGCGTATTGCTTTGCCTCCGTCGACTTCCGAGTGCCAGCGGCGTATAGCATCGCCTCTCGGTCAAGGAAATCTCCAACGGCGTATTGCTTTCGCCTCGCTGCAAGCAAACTCCCAGCGGCGTAATGCTTTGCCTCCGTCGACTTCCAAGTGCCAGCGGCGTATTGCTTCGCCTCTCGGTCAAGGAAATCTCCAGCGGCGTATTGCTTTCGCCTCCGTCGACTTCCGAGTGCCAGCGGCGTATTGTTTTCGACTCGCTGCAAGCAAACTCCCAGCGGCGTATTGCTTTGCCTCCGCCGACTTCCGAGTGCCAGCGGCGTATAGCTTCGCCTGTCTGTCAAGGAAATCTCCAGCGGCGTATTGCTTTCGCCTCCGTCGACTTCCAAGTGCCAGCGGCGTATTGTTTTCGACTCGCTGCAAGCAAACTCCCAGCGGCGTATTGCTTTGCCTCCGCCGACTTCCGAGTGCCAGCGGCGTATAGCTTCGCCTGTCTGTCAAGCAAATCTCCAGCGGCGTATTGCTTTCGCCTCGCTGCAAGCAAACTCGCAGCGGCGTATTGCTTTGCCTGCGTCGACATCCCAGTGCCAGCGGCGTATTGCTTCGCCTCTCGGTCAAGGAAATCTCCAGCGGCGTATTGCTTTCGCCTCGCTGCAAGCAAACTCCCAGCGGCGTATTGCTTTGCCTCCGTCGACTTCCAACTGCCAGCGGCGTAATGCTTCGCCCCTCGGTCAAGGAAATCTCAAGCGGCGTATTGCTTTCGCCTCGCTGCAAGCAAACTCCCAGCGGCGTATTGCGTTGCCTCCGTCAACTTCCAAGTGCCAGCGGCGAATTGTTTCACCTCTCGGTCAAGGCAATCTCCAGCGGCGTATTGCTTTCGCATCGCTGCAAGCAAACTCCCAGCGGCGTATTGCTTTCGCCTCGCTGCAAGCAAACTCCCAGCGGCGTAATGCTTTGCCTCCGTCCACTTCCAAGTGCCAGCGGCGTATTGCTTCGCCTCTCGGTCAAGAAAATCTCCAGCGGCGTATTGCTTTCGCCTCGCTGCAAGTAAACTCCCAGCGGCGTATTGCTTAGCCTCCGTCGACTTCCAAGTGCCAGCGGCGTATTGCTTCGCCCCTCGGTCAAGGAAATCTCCAGCGGCGTATTGCTTTGCCTCCGTCGACTTCCAAGTGCCAGGGGCGTATGGCTTCGCCCATCGGTCAAGGAAATCTCCAGCGTCGTATTGTTTTCGCCTCGCTGCAAGCAAACTCCCAGCGGCGTAATGCTTTGCCTCCGTCGACTTCCAAGTGCCAGCGCCGTATTGCTTCGCCCCTCGGTCAAGGAAATCTCCAGCGGCGTATTGCTTTCACCTTGCTGCAAGCAAACTACCAGCGGCGTATTAGTTTGCCTCCGTCGACTTCCAAGTGCCAGCGGCGTATTGCTTCGCCTCTCGGGCAAGGAAATCTCCAACGGCGTATTGCTTTCGCCTCGCTGCAAGCAAACTGCCAGCGGGGTATTGCTTTGCCTCCGTCGACTTTCAAGTGCCAGCGGCGTATTGTTTTCGACTCGCTGCAAGCAAACTCCCAGCGGCGTATTGCTTTGCCTCCGTCGACTTCACAGTGCCAGCGGCGTATTGCTTCGCCTCTCGGTCAAGGAAATCTCCAGCGGCGTATTGCTTTCGCCTCGCTGCAAGCAAACTCCCAGCGGCGTATTGCTTTGCCTCCGTCGACTTCCAACTGCCAGCGGCGTAATGCTTCGCCCCCCGGTCAAGGAAATCTCGAGCGGCGTATTGCTTTCGCCTCGCTGCAAGCAAACTCCCAGCGGCGTATTGCTTTCGCCTCGCTGCAAGCAAACTCCCAGCGGCGTAATGCTTTGCCTCCGTCCACTTCCAAGTGCCAGCGGCGTATTGCTTCGCCCCTCGGTCAAGGAAATCTCCAGCGGCGTATTGCTTTCACCTTGCTGCAAGCAAATTACCAGCGGCGTATTAGTTTGCCTCCGTCGACTTCCAAGTGCCAGCGGCATATTGCAATGCCTCCGTCGACTTCCAAGTGCCAGCGGCGTATTGTTTCGCCTCTCGGTCAAGAAAATCTCCAGCGGCGTATTGCTTTGCCTTCGTCGACTTCCAAGTGCCAGCGGCGTATTGCTTCGCCCCTCGGTCAAGGAAATCTCCAGCGGCGTATTGCTTTCGCCTCGCAGCAAGCAAACTCCCAGCGGCGTATTGCTTTGCCTCCGTCGACTTCCCAGTGCCAGCGGCGTATTGCTTCGCCTCTCGGTCAAGGAAATCTCCAGCGGCGTATTGCTTTCGCCTCGATGCAAGCAAACTCCCAGCGGCGTATTGCGTTGCCTCCGTCAACTTCCAAGTGCCAGCGGCGAATTGTTTCACCTCTCGGTCAAGGCAATCTCCAGCGGCGTATTGCTTTCGCCTCGCTGCAAGCAAACTCCCAGCGGCATATTGGTTTCGCCTCGCTGCAAGTAAAACTCCCAGCGGCGTAATGCTTTGCCTCCGTCGACTTCCAAGTGCCAGCGGCGTATTGCTTCGCCCCTCGGTCAGGGAAATCACCAGCGGCGTATTGCTTTCACCTTGCTGCAAGCAAACTACCAGCGGCGTATTAGTTTGCCTCCGTCGACTTCCAAGTGCCAGCGGCGTATTGCTTCGCCTCTCGGGCAAGGAAATCTCCAACGGCGTATTGCTTTCGCCTCGCTGCAAGCAAACTGCCAGCGGGGTATTGCTTTGCCTCCGTCGACTTTCAAGTGCCAGCGGCGTATTGTTTTCGACTCGCTGCAAGCAAACTCCCAGCGGCGTATTGCTTTGCCTCCGCCGACTTCCGAGTGCCAGCGGCGTATAGCTTCGCCTCTCTGTCAAGCAAATCTCCAGCGGCGTATAGCTTTCGCCTCGCTGCAAGCAAACTCCCAGCGGCGTATTGCTTTGCCTCCGTCAACTTCCAACTGCCAGCGGCGTAATGCTTCGCCCCTCGGTCAAGGAAATCTCAAGCGGCGTATTGCTTTCGCATCGCTGCAAGCAAACTCCCAGCGGCGTATTGCGTTGTCTCCGTCAACTTCCAAGTGCCAGCGGCGAATTGTTTCACCTCTCGGTCAAGGCAATCTCCAGCGGCGTATTGCTTTCTCCTCGCTGCAAGCAAACTCCCAGCGGCGTATTGCTTTCGCCTCGCTGCAAGCAAACTCCCAGCGGCGTAATGCTTTGCCTCCGTCGACTTCCAAGTGCCAGCGGCGTAATGCTTCGCCCCTCGGTCAAGGAAATCACCAGTGACCTATTGCTTTCACCTCGCTGGAAGCAAACCACCAGCGGCGTATTGCTTTCGCTTCGCTGCAAGCAAACTCCCAACGGCGTAATGCTTTGCCTCCGTCGACTTCCAAGAGCCAGCGGCGTATTGTTTCGCCTCTCAGTCAAGGAAATCTCCAGCGGCGTATTGCTTTCGCCCCGCGGCAAGCAAACTCCCAGCGGCGTACTGCTTTGCCTCCGTCGACTTCCGAGTGCCAGCGGCGTATTGCATCGCCTCTCGGTCAAGGAAATCTCCAGCGGCGTATTGCTTTCGCCTCGCTGCATGCAAACTCCCAGCGGCGTATTGTTTTGCCTCCGTCGACTTCCGAGTGCCAGCGGCGTATTGTTTCGCCTCTCGGTCAAGGAAATCTCCAGCGGCGTATTGCTTTCGCCTCGCTGCAAGCAAACTCCCAGCGGCGTATTGTTTTGCCTCCGTCGACTTCCGAGTGCCAGCGGCGTATAGCATCGCCTCTCGGTCAAGGAAATCTCCAGCGGCGTATTGCTTTCTCCTCGCTGCAAGCAAACTCCCAGCGGCGTATTGCTTTCGCCTCGCTGCAAGCAAACTCCCAGCGGCGTAATGCTTTGCCTCCGTCGACTTCCAAGAGCCAGCGGCGTATTGTTTCGCCTCTCAGTCAAGGAAATCTCCAGCGGCGTATTGCTTTCGCCCCGCGGCAAGCAAACTCCCAGCGGCGTACTGCTTTGCCTCCGTCGACATCCGAGTGCCAGCGGCGTAATGCTTCGCCTCTCGGTCAAGGAAATCTCCAGCGGCGTATTGCTTTCGCCTCGCTGCATGCAAACTCCCAGCGGCGTATTGTTTTGCCTCCGTCGTCTTCCGAGTGCCAGCGGCGTATTGCTTCGCCTCTCGGTCAAGGAAATCTCCAGCGGCGTATTGCTTTCGCCTCGATGCAAGCAAACTCCCAGCGGCGTATTGCGTTGCCTCCGTCAACTTCCAAGTGCCAGCGGCGAATTGTTTCACCTCTCGGTCAAGGCAATCTCCAGCGGCGTATTGCTTTCGCCTCGCTGCAAGCAAACTCCCAGCGGCATATTGGTTTCGCCTCGCTGCAAGTAAAACTCCCAGCGGCGTAATGCTTTGCCTCCGTCGACTTCCAAGTGCCAGCGGCGTATTGCTTCGCCCCTCGGTCAGGGAAATCACCAGCGGCGTATTGCTTTCACCTTGCTGCAAGCAAACTACCAGCGGCGTATTAGTTTGCCTCCGTCGACTTCCAAGTGCCAGCGGCGTATTGCTTCGCCTCTCGGGCAAGGAAATCTCCAACGGCGTATTGCTTTCGCCTCGCTGCAAGCAAACTGCCAGCGGGGTATTGCTTTGCCTCCGTCGACTTTCAAGTGCCAGCGGCGTATTGTTTTCGACTCGCTGCAAGCAAACTCCCAGCGGCGTATTGCTTTGCCTCCGCCGACTTCCGAGTGCCAGCGGCGTATAGCTTCGCCTCTCTGTCAAGCAAATCTCCAGCGGCGTATAGCTTTCGCCTCGCTGCAAGCAAACTCCCAGCGGCGTATTGCTTTGCCTCCGTCAACTTCCAACTGCCAGCGGCGTAATGCTTCGCCCCTCGGTCAAGGAAATCTCAAGCGGCGTATTGCTTTCGCATCGCTGCAAGCAAACTCCCAGCGGCGTATTGCGTTGTCTCCGTCAACTTCCAAGTGCCAGCGGCGAATTGTTTCACCTCTCGGTCAAGGCAATCTCCAGCGGCGTATTGCTTTCTCCTCGCTGCAAGCAAACTCCCAGCGGCGTATTGCTTTCGCCTCGCTGCAAGCAAACTCCCAGCGGCGTAATGCTTTGCCTCCGTCGACTTCCAAGTGCCAGCGGCGTAATGCTTCGCCCCTCGGTCAAGGAAATCACCAGTGACCTATTGCTTTCACCTCGCTGGAAGCAAACCACCAGCGGCGTATTGCTTTCGCTTCGCTGCAAGCAAACTCCCAACGGCGTAATGCTTTGCCTCCGTCGACTTCCAAGAGCCAGCGGCGTATTGTTTCGCCTCTCAGTCAAGGAAATCTCCAGCGGCGTATTGCTTTCGCCCCGCGGCAAGCAAACTCCCAGCGGCGTACTGCTTTGCCTCCGTCGACTTCCGAGTGCCAGCGGCGTATTGCATCGCCTCTCGGTCAAGGAAATCTCCAGCGGCGTATTGCTTTCGCCTCGCTGCATGCAAACTCCCAGCGGCGTATTGTTTTGCCTCCGTCGACTTCCGAGTGCCAGCGGCGTATTGCTTCGCCTCTCGGTCAAGGAAATCTCCAGCGGCGTATTGCTTTCGCCTCGCTGCAAGCAAACTCCCAGCGGCGTATTGTTTTGCCTCCGTCGACTTCCGAGTGCCAGCGGCGTATAGCATCGCCTCTCGGTCAAGGAAATCTCCAGCGGCGTATTGCTTTCTCCTCGCTGCAAGCAAACTCCCAGCGGCGTATTGCTTTCGCCTCGCTGCAAGCAAACTCCCAGCGGCGTAATGCTTTGCCTCCGTCGACTTCCAACAGCCAGCGGCGTATTGTTTCGCCTCTCAGTCAAGGAAATCTCCAGCGGCGTATTGCTTTCGCCCCGCGGCAAGCAAACTCCCAGCGGCGTACTGCTTTGCCTCCGTCGACATCCGAGTGCCAGCGGCGTAATGCTTCGCCTCTCGGTCAAGGAAATCTCCAGCGGCGTATTGCTTTCGCCTCGCTGCATGCAAACTCCCAGCGGCGTATTGTTTTGCCTCCGTCGTCTTCCGAGTGCCAGCGGCGTATTGCTTCGCCTCTCGGTCAAGGAAATCTCCAGCGGCGTATTGCTTTCGCCTCGCTGCAAGCAAACTCCCAGCGGCGTATTGCTTTGCCTCCGTCGACTTCCGAGTGCCAGCGGCGTATAGCATCGCCTCTCGGTCAAGGAAATCTCCAACGGCGTATTGCTTTCGCCTCGCTGCAAGCAAACTCCCAGCGGCGTAATGCTTTGCCTCCGTCGACTTCCAAGTGCCAGCGGCGTATTGCTTCGCCTCTCGGTCAAGGAAATCTCCAGTGGCGTATTGCTTTCGCCTCGCTGCAAGCAAACTCCCAGCGGCGTATTGCTTTGCCTCCGTCGACTTCCAAGTGCCAGCGGCGTATTGTTTCGCCTCTCGGTCAAGGAAATCTCCAGCGGCGTATTGCTTTCGCCTCGCTGCAAGCAAACTCCCAGCGGCGTATTGCTTTGCCTCCGTCGACTTCCGAGTGCCAGCGGCGTATAGCATCGCCTCTCGATCAAGGAAATCTCCAACGGCGTATTGCTTTCGCCTCGCTGCAAGCAAACTCCCAGCGGCGTAATGCTTTGCCTCCGTCGCCTTCCAAGTGCCAGCGGCGTATTGCTTCGCCTCTCGGTCAAGGAAATCTCCAGTGGCGTATTGCTTTCGCCTCGCTGCAAGCAAACTCCCAGCGGCGTATTGCTTTGCCTCCGTCGACTTCCAAGTGCCAGCGGCGTATTGCTTCGCCTCTCGGTCAAGGAAATCTCCAGCGGCGTATTGCTTTCGCCTCGCTGCAAGCAAACTCCCAGCGGCGTATTGCTTTGCCTCCGTCGACTTCCAAGTGCCAGCGGCGTATTGCTTCGCCCCTCGGTCAAGAAAATCTCCAGCGGCGTATTGCTTTCGCCTCGCTGCAAGTAAACTCCCAGCGGCGTATTGCTTTGCCTCCGTCGACTTCCAAGTGCCAGCGGCGTATTGCTTCGCCCCTCGGTCAAGGAAATCTCCAGCGGCGTATTGCTTTCGCCTCGCTGCAAGCAAACTCCCAGCGGCGTATTGCTTCGCCTCCGTCGACTTCCCAATGCCAGCGGCGTATTGCTTCGCCTCTCGTTCAAGGAAATCTCCAGCGGCGTATAGCTTTCGCCTCGCTGCAAGCAAACTGCCAGCGGCGTATTGCTTTGCCTCCGTCGACTTCCAAGTGCCAGGGGCGTATTGCTTCGCCCCTCGGTCAAGGAAATCTCCAGCGGCGTATTGTTTTCGCCTCGCTGCAAGCAAACTCCCAGCGGCGTAATGCTTTGCCTCCGTAGACTTCCAAGTGCCAGCGGCGTATTGTTTCGCCCCTCGGTCAAGGAAATCTCCAGCGGCGTAATGCTTTCACCTTGCTGCAAGCAAACTACCAGCGGCGTATTAGTTTGCCTCCGTCGACTTCCAAGTGCCAGCGGCACATTGCATTGCCTCCGTCGACTTCCAAGTGCCAGCGGCGTATTGCTTCGCCCCTCGGTCAAGGAAATCTCCAGCGGCGTATTGCTTTCACCTTGCTGCAAGCAAATTACCAACGGCGTATTAGTTTGCCTCCGTCGACTTCCAAGTGCCAGCGGCATATTGCAATGCCTCCGTCGACTTCCAAGTGCCAGCGGCGTAATGCTTCGCCTCTCGGTCAAGGAAATCTCCAGCGGCGTATTGCTTTCGCCTCGCTGCATGCAAACTCCCAGCGGCGTATTGTTTTGCCTCCGTCGACTTCCGAGTGCCAGCGGCGTATTGCTTCGCCTGTCGGTCAAGGAAATCTCCAGCGGCGTATTGCTTTCGCCTCGCTGCAAGCAAACTCCCAGCGGCGTATTGCTTTGCCTCCGTCGACTTCCGAGTGCCAGCGGCGTATAGCATCGCCTCTCGGTCAAGGAAATCTCCAACGGCGTATTGCTTTCGCCTCGCTGCAAGCAAACTCCCAGCGGCGTAATGCTTTGCCTCCGTCGACTTCCAAGTGCCAGCGGCGTATTGCTTCGCCTCTCGGTCAAGGAAATCTCCAGCGGCGTATTGCTTTCGCCTCGCTGCAAGCAAACTCCCAGCGGCGTATTGCTTTGCCTCCGTCGACTTCCAAGTGC
The DNA here is from genome assembly GCA_951802745.1 of Nomada flava. Lineage (NCBI taxonomy): Eukaryota > Metazoa > Arthropoda > Insecta > Hymenoptera > Apidae > Nomada > Nomada flava. Next base: position 116,500 of record CATOQN010000066.1, on the reverse strand, counting down.
CAGCGGCGTATTGCTTTCGCCTCGCTGCAAGCAAACTCCCAGCGGCGTATTGCTTTGCCTCCGTCGACTTCCCAGTGCCAGCGGTGTATTGCTTCGCCTCTCGGTCAAGGAAATCTCAAGCGGCGTATTGCTTTCACCTCGCTGCAAGCAAACTCCCAGCGGCGTAATGCTTTGCCTCCGTCGACTTCCAAGTGCCAGCGGCGTATTTTTTCGCCCCTCGGTCAAGGAAATCTCCTGCGGCGTATTGCTTTCGCCTCGCTGCAAGCAAACTCCCAGCGGCGTACTGCTTTGCCTCCGTCGACTTCCAAGTGCCAGCGGCGTAATGCTTCTCCCCTCGGTCAAGGAAATCTCCAGCGGCGTAATGCTTTCACCTTGCTGCAAGCAAACTACCAGCGGCGTATTAGTTTGCCTCCGTCGACTTCCAAGTGCCAGCGGCGTATTGTTTTCGACTCGCTGCAAGCAAACTCCCAGCGGCGTATTGCTTTGCCTCCGCCGACTTCCGAGTGCCAGCGGCGTATAGCTTCGCCTGTCTGTCAAGCAAATCTCCAGCGGCGTATTGCTTTCGCCTCGCTGCAAGCAAACTCGCAGCGGCGTATTGCTTTGCCTGCGTCGACATCCCAGTGCCAGCGGCGTATTGCTTCGCCTCTCGGTCAAGGAAATCTCCAGCCGCGTATTGCTTTCGCCTCGCTGCAAGCAAACTCCCAGCGGCGTATTGCTTTGCCTCCGTCGACTTCCAACTGCCAGCGGCGTAATGCTTCGCCCCTCGGTCAAGGAAATCTCAAGCGGCGTATTGCTATCGCCTCGCTGCAAGCAAACTCCCAGCGGCGTATTGCGTTGCCTCCGTCAACTTCCAAGTGCCAGCGGCGAATTGTTTCACCTCTCGGTCAAGGCAATCTCCAGCGGCGTATTGCTTTCGCATCGCTGCAAGCAAACTCCCAGCGGCGTATTGCTTTCGCCTCGCTGCAAGCAAACTCCCAGCGGCGTAATGCTTTGCCTCCGTCCACTTCCAAGTGCCAGCGGCGTATTGCTTCGCCTCTCGGTCAAGAAAATCTCCAGCGGCGTATTGCTTTCGCCTCGCTGCAAGTAAACTCCCAGCGGCGTATTGCTTAGCCTCCGTCGACTTCCAAGTGCCAGCGGCGTATTGCTTCGCCCCTCGGTCAAGGAAATCTCCAGCGGCGTATTGCTTTGCCTCCGTCGACTTCCAAGTGCCAGGGGCGTATGGCTTCGCCCATCGGTCAAGGAAATCTCCAGCGTCGTATTGTTTTCGCCTCGCTGCAAGCAAACTCCCAGCGGCGTAATGCTTTGCCTCCGTCGACTTCCAAGTGCCAGCGCCGTATTGCTTCGCCCCTCGGTCAAGGAAATCTCCAGCGGCGTATTGCTTTCACCTTGCTGCAAGCAAACTACCAGCGGCGTATTAGTTTGCCTCCGTCGACTTCCAAGTGCCAGCGGCGTATTGCTTCGCCTCTCGGGCAAGGAAATCTCCAACGGCGTATTGCTTTCGCCTCGCTGCAAGCAAACTGCCAGCGGGGTATTGCTTTGCCTCCGTCGACTTTCAAGTGCCAGCGGCGTATTGTTTTCGACTCGCTGCAAGCAAACTCCCAGCGGCGTATTGCTTTGCCTCCGTCGACTTCACAGTGCCAGCGGCGTATTGCTTCGCCTCTCGGTCAAGGAAATCTCCAGCGGCGTATTGCTTTCGCCTCGCTGCAAGCAAACTCCCAGCGGCGTATTGCTTTGCCTCCGTCGACTTCCAACTGCCAGCGGCGTAATGCTTCGCCCCCCGGTCAAGGAAATCTCGAGCGGCGTATTGCTTTCGCCTCGCTGCAAGCAAACTCCCAGCGGCGTATTGTTTTCGCCTCGCTGCAAGCAAACTCCCAGCGGCGTAATGCTTTGCCTCCGTCCACTTCCAAGTGCCAGCGGCGTATTGCTTCGCCCCTCGGTCAAGGAAATCTCCAGCGGCGTATTGCTTTCACCTTGCTGCAAGCAAATTACCAGCGGCGTATTAGTTTGCCTCCGTCGACTTCCAAGTGCCAGCGGCATATTGCAATGCCTCCGTCGACTTCCAAGTGCCAGCGGCGTATTGCTTCGCCTCTCGGTCAAGAAAATCTCCAGCGGCGTATTGCTTTGCCTTCGTCGACTTCCAAGTGCCAGCGGCGTATTGCTTCGCCCCTCGGTCAAGGAAATCTCCAGCGGCGTATTGCTTTCGCCTCGCAGCAAGCAAACTCCCAGCGGCGTATTGCTTTGCCTCCGTCGACTTCCCAGTGCCAGCGGCGTATTGCTTCGCCTCTCGGTCAAGGAAATCTCCAGCGGCGTATTGCTTTCGCCTCGATGCAAGCAAACTCCCAGCGGCGTATTGTGTTGCCTCCGTCAACTTCCAAGTGCCAGCGGCGAATTGTTTCACCTCTCGGTCAAGGCAATCTCCAGCGGCGTATTGCTTTCGCCTCGCTGCAAGCAAACTCCCAGGGGCATATTGGTTTCGCCTCGCTGCAAGTAAAACTCCCAGCGGCGTAATGCTTTGCCTCCGTCGACTTCCAAGTGCCAGCGGCGTATTGCTTCGCCCCTCGGTCAAGGAAATCACCAGCGGCGTATTGCTTTCACCTTGCTGCAAGCAAACTACCAGCGGCGTATTAGTTTGCCTCCGTCGACTTCCAAGTGCCAGCGGCGTATTGCTTCGCCTCTCGGGCAAGGAAATCTCCAACGGCGTATTGCTTTCGCCTCGCTGCAAGCAAACTGCCAGCGGGGTATTGCTTTGCCTCCGTCGACTTTCAAGTGCCAGCGGCGTATTGTTTTCGACTCGCTGCAAGCAAACTCCCAGCGGCGTATTGCTTTGCCTCCGCCGACTTCCGAGTGCCAGCGGCGTATAGCTTCGCCTCTCTGTCAAGCAAATCTCCAGCGGCGTATAGCTTTCGCCTCGCTGCAAGCAAACTCCCAGCGGCGTATTGCTTTGCCTCCGTCGACTTCCAACTGCCAGCGGCGTAATGCTTCGCCCCTCGGTCAAGGAAATCTCAAGCGGCGTATTGCTTTCGCATCGCTGCAAGCAAACTCCCAGCGGCGTATTGCGTTGTCTCCGTCAACTTCCAAGTGCCAGCGGCGAATTGTTTCACCTCTCGGTCAAGGCAATCTCCAGCGGCGTATTGCTTTCTCCTCGCTGCAAGCAAACTCCCAGCGGCGTATTGCTTTCGCCTCGCTGCAAGCAAACTCCCAGCGGCGTAATGTTTTGCCTCCGTCGACTTCCAAGTGCCAGCGGCGTAATGCTTCGCCCCTCGGTCAAGGAAATCACCAATGACCTATTGCTTTCACCTCGCTGGAAGCAAACCCCCAGCGGCGTATTGCTTTCGCTTCGCTGCAAGCAAACTCCCAACGGCGTAATGCTTTGCCTCCGTCGACTTCCAAGAGCCAGCGGCGTATTGTTTCGCCTCTCAGTCAAGGAAATCTCCAGCGGCGTATTGCTTTCGCCCCGCGGCAAGCAAACTCCCAGCGGCGTACTGCTTTGCCTCCGTCGACTTCCGAGTGCCAGCGGCGTATTGCATCGCCTCTCGGTCAAGGAAATCTCCAGCGGCGTATTGCTTTCGCCTCGCTGCATGCAAACTCCCAGCGGCGTATTGTTTTGCCTCCGTCGACTTCCGAGTGCCAGCGGCGTATTGCTTCGCCTCTCGGTCAAGGAAATCTCCAGCGGCGTATTGCTTTCGCCTCGCTGCAAGCAAACTCCCAGCGGCGTATTGTTTTGCCTCCGTCGACTTCCGAGTGCCAGCGGCGTATAGCATCGCCTCTCGGTCAAGGAAATCTCCAGCGGCGTATTGCTTTCTCCTCGCTGCAAGCAAACTCCCAGCGGCGTATTGCTTTCGCCTCGCTGCAAGCAAACTCCCAGCGGCGTAATGCTTTGCCTCCGTCGACTTCCAAGAGCCAGCGGCGTATTGTTTCGCCTCTCAGTCAAGGAAATCTCCAGCGGCGTATTGCTTTCGCCCCGCGGCAAGCAAACTCCCAGCGGCGTACTGCTTTGCCTCCGTCGACTTCCGAGTGCCAGCGGCGTAATGCTTCGCCTCTCGGTCAAGGAAATCTCCAGCGGCGTATTGCTTTCGCCTCGCTGCATGCAAACTCCCAGCGGCGTATTGTTTTGCCTCCGTCGTCTTCCGAGTGCCAGCGGCGTATTGCTTCGCCTCTCGGTCAAGGAAATCTCCAGCGGCGTATTGCTTTCGCCTCGCTGCAAGCAAACTCCCAGCGGCGTATTGCTTTGCCTCCGTCGACTTCCGAGTGCCAGCGGCGTATAGCATCGCCTCTCGGTCAAGGAAATCTCCAACGGCGTATTGCTTTCGCCTCGCTGCAAGCAAACTCCCAGCGGCGTAATGCTTTGCCTCCGTCGACTTCCAAGTGCCAGCGGCGTATTGCTTCGCCTCTCGGTCAAGGAAATCTCCAGTGGCGTATTGCTTTCGCCTCGCTGCAAGCAAACTCCCAGCGGCGTATTGCTTTGCCTCCGTCGACTTCCAAGTGCCAGCGGCGTATTGTTTCGCCTCTCGGTCAAGGCAATCTCCAGCGGCGTATTGCTTTCGCCTCGCTGCAAGCAAACTCCCAGCGGCATATTGGTTTCGCCTCGCTGCAAGTAAAACTCCCAGCGGCGTAATGCTTTGCCTCCGTCGACTTCCAAGTGCCAGCGGCGTATTGCTTCGCCCCTCGGTCAGGGAAATCACCAGCGGCGTATTGCTTTCACCTTGCTGCAAGCAAACTACCAGCGGCGTATTAGTTTGCCTCCGTCGACTTCCAAGTGCCAGCGGCGTATTGCTTCGCCTCTCGGGCAAGGAAATCTCCAACGGCGTATTGCTTTCGCCTCGCTGCAAGCAAACTGCCAGCGGGGTATTGCTTTGCCTCCGTCGACTTTCAAGTGCCAGCGGCGTATTGTTTTCGACTCGCTGCAAGCAAACTCCCAGCGGCGTATTGCTTTGCCTCCGCCGACTTCCGAGTGCCAGCGGCGTATAGCTTCGCCTCTCTGTCAAGCAAATCTCCAGCGGCGTATAGCTTTCGCCTCGCTGCAAGCAAACTCCCAGCGGCGTATTGCTTTGCCTCCGTCAACTTCCAACTGCCAGCGGCGTAATGCTTCGCCCCTCGGTCAAGGAAATCTCAAGCGGCGTATTGCTTTCGCATCGCTGCAAGCAAACTCCCAGCGGCGTATTGCGTTGTCTCCGTCAACTTCCAAGTGCCAGCGGCGAATTGTTTCACCTCTCGGTCAAGGCAATCTCCAGCGGCGTATTGCTTTCTCCTCGCTGCAAGCAAACTCCCAGCGGCGTATTGCTTTCGCCTCGCTGCAAGCAAACTCCCAGCGGCGTAATGCTTTGCCTCCGTCGACTTCCAAGTGCCAGCGGCGTAATGCTTCGCCCCTCGGTCAAGGAAATCACCAGTGACCTATTGCTTTCACCTCGCTGGAAGCAAACCACCAGCGGCGTATTGCTTTCGCTTCGCTGCAAGCAAACTCCCAACGGCGTAATGCTTTGCCTCCGTCGACTTCCAAGAGCCAGCGGCGTATTGTTTCGCCTCTCAGTCAAGGAAATCTCCAGCGGCGTATTGCTTTCGCCCCGCGGCAAGCAAACTCCCAGCGGCGTACTGCTTTGCCTCCGTCGACTTCCGAGTGCCAGCGGCGTATTGCATCGCCTCTCGGTCAAGGAAATCTCCAGCGGCGTATTGCTTTCGCCTCGCTGCATGCAAACTCCCAGCGGCGTATTGTTTTGCCTCCGTCGACTTCCGAGTGCCAGCGGCGTATTGCTTCGCCTCTCGGTCAAGGAAATCTCCAGCGGCGTATTGCTTTCGCCTCGCTGCAAGCAAACTCCCAGCGGCGTATTGTTTTGCCTCCGTCGACTTCCGAGTGCCAGCGGCGTATAGCATCGCCTCTCGGTCAAGGAAATCTCCAGCGGCGTATTGCTTTCTCCTCGCTGCAAGCAAACTCCCAGCGGCGTATTGCTTTCGCCTCGCTGCAAGCAAACTCCCAGCGGCGTAATGCTTTGCCTCCGTCGACTTCCAACAGCCAGCGGCGTATTGTTTCGCCTCTCAGTCAAGGAAATCTCCAGCGGCGTATTGCTTTCGCCCCGCGGCAAGCAAACTCCCAGCGGCGTACTGCTTTGCCTCCGTCGACATCCGAGTGCCAGCGGCGTAATGCTTCGCCTCTCGGTCAAGGAAATCTCCAGCGGCGTATTGCTTTCGCCTCGCTGCATGCAAACTCCCAGCGGCGTATTGTTTTGCCTCCGTCGTCTTCCGAGTGCCAGCGGCGTATTGCTTCGCCTCTCGGTCAAGGAAATCTCCAGCGGCGTATTGCTTTCGCCTCGCTGCAAGCAAACTCCCAGCGGCGTATTGCTTTGCCTCCGTCGACTTCCGAGTGCCAGCGGCGTATAGCATCGCCTCTCGGTCAAGGAAATCTCCAACGGCGTATTGCTTTCGCCTCGCTGCAAGCAAACTCCCAGCGGCGTAATGCTTTGCCTCCGTCGACTTCCAAGTGCCAGCGGCGTATTGCTTCGCCTCTCGGTCAAGGAAATCTCCAGTGGCGTATTGCTTTCGCCTCGCTGCAAGCAAACTCCCAGCGGCGTATTGCTTTGCCTCCGTCGACTTCCAAGTGCCAGCGGCGTATTGTTTCGCCTCTCGGTCAAGGAAATCTCCAGCGGCGTATTGCTTTCGCCTCGCTGCAAGCAAACTCCCAGCGGCGTATTGCTTTGCCTCCGTCGACTTCCGAGTGCCAGCGGCGTATAGCATCGCCTCTCGATCAAGGAAATCTCCAACGGCGTATTGCTTTCGCCTCGCTGCAAGCAAACTCCCAGCGGCGTAATGCTTTGCCTCCGTCGCCTTCCAAGTGCCAGCGGCGTATTGCTTCGCCTCTCGGTCAAGGAAATCTCCAGTGGCGTATTGCTTTCGCCTCGCTGCAAGCAAACTCCCAGCGGCGTATTGCTTTGCCTCCGTCGACTTCCAAGTGCCAGCGGCGTATTGCTTCGCCTCTCGGTCAAGGAAATCTCCAGCGGCGTATTGCTTTCGCCTCGCTGCAAGCAAACTCCCAGCGGCGTATTGCTTTGCCTCCGTCGACTTCCAAGTGCCAGCGGCGTATTGCTTCGCCCCTCGGTCAAGAAAATCTCCAGCGGCGTATTGCTTTCGCCTCGCTGCAAGTAAACTCCCAGCGGCGTATTGCTTTGCCTCCGTCGACTTCCAAGTGCCAGCGGCGTATTGCTTCGCCCCTCGGTCAAGGAAATCTCCAGCGGCGTATTGCTTTCGCCTCGCTGCAAGCAAACTCCCAGCGGCGTATTGCTTCGCCTCCGTCGACTTCCCAATGCCAGCGGCGTATTGCTTCGCCTCTCGTTCAAGGAAATCTCCAGCGGCGTATAGCTTTCGCCTCGCTGCAAGCAAACTGCCAGCGGCGTATTGCTTTGCCTCCGTCGACTTCCAAGTGCCAGGGGCGTATTGCTTCGCCCCTCGGTCAAGGAAATCTCCAGCGGCGTATTGTTTTCGCCTCGCTGCAAGCAAACTCCCAGCGGCGTAATGCTTTGCCTCCGTAGACTTCCAAGTGCCAGCGGCGTATTGTTTCGCCCCTCGGTCAAGGAAATCTCCAGCGGCGTAATGCTTTCACCTTGCTGCAAGCAAACTACCAGCGGCGTATTAGTTTGCCTCCGTCGACTTCCAAGTGCCAGCGGCACATTGCATTGCCTCCGTCGACTTCCAAGTGCCAGCGGCGTATTGCTTCGCCCCTCGGTCAAGGAAATCTCCAGCGGCGTATTGCTTTCACCTTGCTGCAAGCAAATTACCAACGGCGTATTAGTTTGCCTCCGTCGACTTCCAAGTGCCAGCGGCATATTGCAATGCCTCCGTCGACTTCCAAGTGCCAGCGGCGTAATGCTTCGCCTCTCGGTCAAGGAAATCTCCAGCGGCGTATTGCTTTCGCCTCGCTGCATGCAAACTCCCAGCGGCGTATTGTTTTGCCTCCGTCGACTTCCGAGTGCCAGCGGCGTATTGCTTCGCCTGTCGGTCAAGGAAATCTCCAGCGGCGTATTGCTTTCGCCTCGCTGCAAGCAAACTCCCAGCGGCGTATTGCTTTGCCTCCGTCGACTTCCGAGTGCCAGCGGCGTATAGCATCGCCTCTCGGTCAAGGAAATCTCCAACGGCGTATTGCTTTCGCCTCGCTGCAAGCAAACTCCCAGCGGCGTAATGCTTTGCCTCCGTCGACTTCCAAGTGCCAGCGGCGTATTGCTTCGCCTCTCGGTCAAGGAAATCTCCAGCGGCGTATTGCTTTCGCCTCGCTGCAAGCAAACTCCCAGCGGCGTATTGCTTTGCCTCCGTCGACTTCCAAGTGCCAGCGGCGTATTGCTTTCGCCTCGCTGCAAGCAAACTCCCAGCGGCGTATTGCTTTGCCTCCGTCGACTTCCCAGTGCCAGCGGTGTATTGCTTCGCCTCTCGGTCAAGGAAATCTCAAGCGGCGTATTGCTTTCACCTCGCTGCAAGCAAACTCCCAGCGGCGTAATGCTTTGCCTCCGTCGACTTCCAAGTGCCAGCGGCGTATTTTTTCGCCCCTCGGTCAAGGAAATCTCCTGCGGCGTATTGCTTTCGCCTCGCTGCAAGCAAACTCCCAGCGGCGTACTGCTTTGCCTCCGTCGACTTCCAAGTGCCAGCGGCGTAATGCTTCTCCCCTCGGTCAAGGAAATCTCCAGCGGCGTAATGCTTTCACCTTGCTGCAAGCAAACTACCAGCGGCGTATTAGTTTGCCTCCGTCGACTTCCAAGTGCCAGCGGCGTATTGTTTTCGACTCGCTGCAAGCAAACTCCCAGCGGCGTATTGCTTTGCCTCCGCCGACTTCCGAGTGCCAGCGGCGTATAGCTTCGCCTGTCTGTCAAGCAAATCTCCAGCGGCGTATTGCTTTCGCCTCGCTGCAAGCAAACTCGCAGCGGCGTATTGCTTTGCCTGCGTCGACATCCCAGTGCCAGCGGCGTATTGCTTCGCCTCTCGGTCAAGGAAATCTCCAGCCGCGTATTGCTTTCGCCTCGCTGCAAGCAAACTCCCAGCGGCGTATTGCTTTGCCTCCGTCGACTTCCAACTGCCAGCGGCGTAATGCTTCGCCCCTCGGTCAAGGAAATCTCAAGCGGCGTATTGCTATCGCCTCGCTGCAAGCAAACTCCCAGCGGCGTATTGCGTTGCCTCCGTCAACTTCCAAGTGCCAGCGGCGAATTGTTTCACCTCTCGGTCAAGGCAATCTCCAGCGGCGTATTGCTTTCGCATCGCTGCAAGCAAACTCCCAGCGGCGTATTGCTTTCGCCTCGCTGCAAGCAAACTCCCAGCGGCGTAATGCTTTGCCTCCGTCCACTTCCAAGTGCCAGCGGCGTATTGCTTCGCCTCTCGGTCAAGAAAATCTCCAGCGGCGTATTGCTTTCGCCTCGCTGCAAGTAAACTCCCAGCGGCGTATTGCTTAGCCTCCGTCGACTTCCAAGTGCCAGCGGCGTATTGCTTCGCCCCTCGGTCAAGGAAATCTCCAGCGGCGTATTGCTTTGCCTCCGTCGACTTCCAAGTGCCAGGGGCGTATGGCTTCGCCCATCGGTCAAGGAAATCTCCAGCGTCGTATTGTTTTCGCCTCGCTGCAAGCAAACTCCCAGCGGCGTAATGCTTTGCCTCCGTCGACTTCCAAGTGCCAGCGCCGTATTGCTTCGCCCCTCGGTCAAGGAAATCTCCAGCGGCGTATTGCTTTCACCTTGCTGCAAGCAAACTACCAGCGGCGTATTAGTTTGCCTCCGTCGACTTCCAAGTGCCAGCGGCGTATTGCTTCGCCTCTCGGGCAAGGAAATCTCCAACGGCGTATTGCTTTCGCCTCGCTGCAAGCAAACTGCCAGCGGGGTATTGCTTTGCCTCCGTCGACTTTCAAGTGCCAGCGGCGTATTGTTTTCGACTCGCTGCAAGCAAACTCCCAGCGGCGTATTGCTTTGCCTCCGTCGACTTCACAGTGCCAGCGGCGTATTGCTTCGCCTCTCGGTCAAGGAAATCTCCAGCGGCGTATTGCTTTCGCCTCGCTGCAAGCAAACTCCCAGCGGCGTATTGCTTTGCCTCCGTCGACTTCCAACTGCCAGCGGCGTAATGCTTCGCCCCCCGGTCAAGGAAATCTCGAGCGGCGTATTGCTTTCGCCTCGCTGCAAGCAAACTCCCAGCGGCGTATTGTTTTCGCCTCGCTGCAAGCAAACTCCCAGCGGCGTAATGCTTTGCCTCCGTCCACTTCCAAGTGCCAGCGGCGTATTGCTTCGCCCCTCGGTCAAGGAAATCTCCAGCGGCGTATTGCTTTCACCTTGCTGCAAGCAAATTACCAGCGGCGTATTAGTTTGCCTCCGTCGACTTCCAAGTGCCAGCGGCATATTGCAATGCCTCCGTCGACTTCCAAGTGCCAGCGGCGTATTGCTTCGCCTCTCGGTCAAGAAAATCTCCAGCGGCGTATTGCTTTGCCTTCGTCGACTTCCAAGTGCCAGCGGCGTATTGCTTCGCCCCTCGGTCAAGGAAATCTCCAGCGGCGTATTGCTTTCGCCTCGCAGCAAGCAAACTCCCAGCGGCGTATTGCTTTGCCTCCGTCGACTTCCCAGTGCCAGCGGCGTATTGCTTCGCCTCTCGGTCAAGGAAATCTCCAGCGGCGTATTGCTTTCGCCTCGATGCAAGCAAACTCCCAGCGGCGTATTGTGTTGCCTCCGTCAACTTCCAAGTGCCAGCGGCGAATTGTTTCACCTCTCGGTCAAGGCAATCTCCAGCGGCGTATTGCTTTCGCCTCGCTGCAAGCAAACTCCCAGGGGCATATTGGTTTCGCCTCGCTGCAAGTAAAACTCCCAGCGGCGTAATGCTTTGCCTCCGTCGACTTCCAAGTGCCAGCGGCGTATTGCTTCGCCCCTCGGTCAAGGAAATCACCAGCGGCGTATTGCTTTCACCTTGCTGCAAGCAAACTACCAGCGGCGTATTAGTTTGCCTCCGTCGACTTCCAAGTGCCAGCGGCGTATTGCTTCGCCTCTCGGGCAAGGAAATCTCCAACGGCGTATTGCTTTCGCCTCGCTGCAAGCAAACTGCCAGCGGGGTATTGCTTTGCCTCCGTCGACTTTCAAGTGCCAGCGGCGTATTGTTTTCGACTCGCTGCAAGCAAACTCCCAGCGGCGTATTGCTTTGCCTCCGCCGACTTCCGAGTGCCAGCGGCGTATAGCTTCGCCTCTCTGTCAAGCAAATCTCCAGCGGCGTATAGCTTTCGCCTCGCTGCAAGCAAACTCCCAGCGGCGTATTGCTTTGCCTCCGTCGACTTCCAACTGCCAGCGGCGTAATGCTTCGCCCCTCGGTCAAGGAAATCTCAAGCGGCGTATTGCTTTCGCATCGCTGCAAGCAAACTCCCAGCGGCGTATTGCGTTGTCTCCGTCAACTTCCAAGTGCCAGCGGCGAATTGTTTCACCTCTCGGTCAAGGCAATCTCCAGCGGCGTATTGCTTTCTCCTCGCTGCAAGCAAACTCCCAGCGGCGTATTGCTTTCGCCTCGCTGCAAGCAAACTCCCAGCGGCGTAATGTTTTGCCTCCGTCGACTTCCAAGTGCCAGCGGCGTAATGCTTCGCCCCTCGGTCAAGGAAATCACCAATGACCTATTGCTTTCACCTCGCTGGAAGCAAACCCCCAGCGGCGTATTGCTTTCGCTTCGCTGCAAGCAAACTCCCAACGGCGTAATGCTTTGCCTCCGTCGACTTCCAAGAGCCAGCGGCGTATTGTTTCGCCTCTCAGTCAAGGAAATCTCCAGCGGCGTATTGCTTTCGCCCCGCGGCAAGCAAACTCCCAGCGGCGTACTGCTTTGCCTCCGTCGACTTCCGAGTGCCAGCGGCGTATTGCATCGCCTCTCGGTCAAGGAAATCTCCAGCGGCGTATTGCTTTCGCCTCGCTGCATGCAAACTCCCAGCGGCGTATTGTTTTGCCTCCGTCGACTTCCGAGTGCCAGCGGCGTATTGCTTCGCCTCTCGGTCAAGGAAATCTCCAGCGGCGTATTGCTTTCGCCTCGCTGCAAGCAAACTCCCAGCGGCGTATTGTTTTGCCTCCGTCGACTTCCGAGTGCCAGCGGCGTATAGCATCGCCTCTCGGTCAAGGAAATCTCCAGCGGCGTATTGCTTTCTCCTCGCTGCAAGCAAACTCCCAGCGGCGTATTGCTTTCGCCTCGCTGCAAGCAAACTCCCAGCGGCGTAATGCTTTGCCTCCGTCGACTTCCAAGAGCCAGCGGCGTATTGTTTCGCCTCTCAGTCAAGGAAATCTCCAGCGGCGTATTGCTTTCGCCCCGCGGCAAGCAAACTCCCAGCGGCGTACTGCTTTGCCTCCGTCGACTTCCGAGTGCCAGCGGCGTAATGCTTCGCCTCTCGGTCAAGGAAATCTCCAGCGGCGTATTGCTTTCGCCTCGCTGCATGCAAACTCCCAGCGGCGTATTGTTTTGCCTCCGTCGTCTTCCGAGTGCCAGCGGCGTATTGCTTCGCCTCTCGGTCAAGGAAATCTCCAGCGGCGTATTGCTTTCGCCTCGCTGCAAGCAAACTCCCAGCGGCGTATTGCTTTGCCTCCGTCGACTTCCGAGTGCCAGCGGCGTATAGCATCGCCTCTCGGTCAAGGAAATCTCCAACGGCGTATTGCTTTCGCCTCGCTGCAAGCAAACTCCCAGCGGCGTAATGCTTTGCCTCCGTCGACTTCCAAGTGCCAGCGGCGTATTGCTTCGCCTCTCGGTCAAGGAAATCTCCAGTGGCGTATTGCTTTCGCCTCGCTGCAAGCAAACTCCCAGCGGCGTATTGCTTTGCCTCCGTCGACTTCCAAGTGCCAGCGGCGTATTGTTTCGCCTCTCGGTCAAGGAAATCTCCAGCGGCGTATTGCTTTCGCCTCGCTGCAAGCAAACTCCCAGCGGCGTATTGCTTTGCCTCCGTCGACTTCCGAGTGCCAGCGGCGTATAGCATCGCCTCTCGATCAAGGAAATCTCCAACGGCGTATTGCTTTCGCCTCGCTGCAAGCAAACTCCCAGCGGCGTATAGCTTTGCCTCCGTCGACTTCCAAGTGCCAGCGGCGTATTGTTTCGCCTCTCGGTCAAGGAAATCTCCAGCGGCGTATTGCTTTCGCCTCGCTGCAAGCAAACTCCCAGCGGCGTATTGCTTTGCCTCCGTCGACTTCCGAGTGCCAGCGGCGTATAGCATCGCCTCTCGATCAAGGAAATCTCCAACGGCGTATTGCTTTCGCCTCGCTGCAAGCAAACTCCCAGCGGCGTAATGCTTTGCCTCCGTCGCCTTCCAAGTGCCAGCGGCGTATTGCTTCGCCTCTCGGTCAAGGAAATCTCCAGTGGCGTATTGCTTTCGCCTCGCTGCAAGCAAACTCCCAGCGGCGTATTGCTTTGCCTCCGTCGACTTCCAAGTGCCAGCGGCGTATTGCTTCGCCTCTCGGTCAAGGAAATCTCCAGCGGCGTATTGCTTTCGCCTCGCTGCAAGCAAACTCCCAGCGGCGTATTGCTTTGCCTCCGTCGACTTCCAAGTGCCAGCGGCGTATTGCTTCGCCCCTCGGTCAAGGAAATCTCCAGCGGCGTATTGCTTTCACCTTGCTGCAAGCAAACTACCAGCGGCGTATTAGTTTGCCTCCGTCGACTTCCAACTGCCAGCGGCGTATTGCTTCGCCTCTCGGGCAAGGAAATCTCCAACGGCGTATTGCTTTCGCCTCGCTGCAAGCAAACTGCCAGCGGGGTATTGCTTTGCCTCCGTCGACTTTCAAGTGCCAGCGGCGTATTGTTTTCGACTCGCTGCAAGCAAACTCCCAGCGGCGTATTGCTTTGCCTCCGTCGACTTCCCAGTGCCAGCGGCGTATTGCTTCACCTCTCGGTCAAGGCAATCTCCAGCGGCGTATTGCTTTCGCCTCGCTGCAAGCAAACTCCCAGCGGCGTATTGCTTTCGCCTCGCTGCAAGCAAACTCCCAGCGGCGTAATGCTTTGCCTCCGTCGACTTCCAAGTGCCAGCGGCGTATTGCTTCGCCCCTCGGTCAAGGAAATCTCCAGCGGCGTATTGCTTTCACCTTGCTGCAAGCAAATTACCAGCGGCGTATTAGTTTGCCTCCGTCGACTTCCAAGTGCCAGCGGCATATTGCAATGCCTCCGTCGACTTCCAAGTGCCAGCGGCGTATTGCTTCGCCTCTCGGTCAAGAAAATCTCCAGCGGCGTATTGCTTTCGCCTCGCTGCAAGTAAACTACCAGCGGCGTATTGCTTTGCCTCCGTCGACTTCCAAGTGCCATTGGCGTATTGCTTCGCCCCTCGGTCAAGGAAATCTCCAGCGGCGTATTGTTTTCGCCTCGCTGCAAGCAAACTCCCAGCGGCGTAATGCTTTGCCTCCGTCGACTTCCAAGTGCCAGCGGCGTATAGCTTCGCCCCTCGGTCAAGGAAATCTCCAGCGGCGTAATGCTTTCGCCTCGTTGCAAGCAAACTGCCAGCGGGGTATTGCTTTGCCTCTGTCGACTTTCAAGTGCCAGCGGCGTGTTGCTTTCACCTCGCTGTAAGCAAACTCCCAGCGGCGTAATGCTTTGCCTCCGTCGACTTCCAAGTGCCAGCGGCGTATTGCTTCGCCCCTCGGTCAAGGAAATCACCAGCGGCCTATTGCTTTCACCTCGCTGCAAGCAAACTCCCAGCGGCGTATTGCTTTCGCTTCGCTGCAAGCAAACTCCCAACGGCGTAATGCTTTGCCTCCGTCGACTTCCAAGAGCCAGCGGCGTATTGTTTCGCCTCTCATTCAAGGAAATCTGCAGCGGCGTATTGCTTTCGCCCCGCGGCAAGCAAACTCCCAGCGGCGTACTGCTTTGCCTCCGTCGACTTCCGAGTGCCAGCGGCGTAATGCTTCGCCTCTCGGTCAAGGAAATCTCCAGCGGCGTATTGCTTTGGCCTCGCTGCAAGCAAACTCCCAGCGGCGTAATGCTTTGCCTCCGTCGACTTCCAAGTGCCAGCGGCGTATTGCTTCGCCTCTCGGTCAAGGAAATCTCCAGTGGCGTATTGCTTTCGCCTCGCTGCAAGTAAACTCCCAGCGGCGTATTGCTTTGCCTCCGTCGACTTCCAAGTGCCAGCGGCGTATTGCTTCGCTTCTCGGTGAAGGAAATCTCCAGCGGCGTATTGCTTTCGCCTCGCTGCAAGCAAACTCCCAGCGGCGTATTGCTTTGCCTCCGTCGACTTCCGAGTGCCAGCGGCGTATAGCATCACCTCTCGGTCAAGGAAATCTCCAACGGCGTATTGTTTTCGCCTCGCTGCAAGCAAACTCCCAGCGGCTTATTGCTTTGCCTCCGTCGACTTCCAACTGCCAGCGGCGTAAAGCTTCGCCCCTCGGTCAAGGAAATCTCAAGCGGCGTATTGCTTTCGCCTCGCTGCAAGCAAACTCCCAGCGGCGTATTGCTTTGCATCCGTCGACTTCCAAGTGCCAGCGGCGTATTGTTTCGCCCCTCGGTCAAGGAAATCTCAAGCGGCGTATTGCTTTCGCCTCGCTGCAAGCAAACTCCCAGCGGCGTATTGCGTTGCCTCCGCCAACTTCCAAGTGCCAGCGGCGAATTGTTTCACCTCTCGGTCAAGGCAATCTCCAGCGGCGTATTGCTTTCGCCTCGCTGCAAGCAAACTCCCAGCGGCGTAT
Organism: Nomada flava; assembly: GCA_951802745.1. Lineage (NCBI taxonomy): Eukaryota > Metazoa > Arthropoda > Insecta > Hymenoptera > Apidae > Nomada > Nomada flava. The sequence goes on along the minus strand of CATOQN010000066.1, from coordinate 100,886 downwards.
TGTTTTGCCTCCGTCGACTTCCAACTGCCAGCGGCGTAATGCTTCGCCCCTCGGTGAAGGAAATCTCAAGCGGCGTATTGCTTTCGCCTCGCTGCAAGCAAACTCCCAGCGGCGTAATGCTTTGCCTCCGTCGACTTCCAAGTGCCAGCGGCGTATTGCTTCGCCTCTCGGTCAAGAAAATCTCCAGCGGCGTATTGCTTTCGCCTCGCTGCAAGCAAACTCCCAGCGGCGTAATGCTTTGCCTCCGTCGCCTTCCAAGTGCCAGCGGCGTATTGTTTCGCCTCTCGGTCAAGGAAATCTCCAGCGGCGTATTGCTTTCGCCTCGCTGCAAGCAAACTCCCAGCGGCGTATTGCTTTGCCTCCGTCGACTTCCGAGTGCCAGCGGCGTATAGCATCGCCTCTCGATCAAGGAAATCTCCAACGGCGTATTGCTTTCGCCTCGCTGCAAGCAAACTCCCAGCGGCGTATAGCTTTGCCTCCGTCGACTTCCAAGTGCCAGCGGCGTATAGCTTCGCCCCTCGGTCAAGGAAATCTCCAGCGGCGTAATGCTTTCGCCTCGTTGCAAGCAAACTGCCAGCGGGGTATTGCTTTGCCTCTGTCGACTTTCAAGTGCCAGCGGCGTGTTGCTTTCACCTCGCTGTAAGCAAACTGCCAGCGGGGTATTGCTTTGCCTCTGTCGACTTTCAAGTGCCAGCGGCGTGTTGCTTTCACCTCGCTGTAAGCAAACTCCCAGCGGCGTAATGCTTTGCCTCCGTCGACTTCCAAGTGCCAGCGGCGTATTGCTTCGCCCCTCGGTCAAGGAAATCACCAGCGGCCTATTGCTTTCACCTCGCTGCAAGCAAACTCCCAGCGGCGTATTGCTTTCGCTTCGCTGCAAGCAAACTCCCAACGGCGTAATGCTTTGCCTCCGTCGACTTCCAAGAGCCAGCGGCGTATTGTTTCGCCTCTCATTCAAGGAAATCTGCAGCGGCGTATTGCTTTCGCCCCGCGGCAAGCAAACTCCCAGCGGCGTACTGCTTTGCCTCCGTCGACTTCCGAGTGCCAGCGGCGTAATGCTTCGCCTCTCGGTCAAGGAAATCTCCAGCGGCGTATTGCTTTGGCCTCGCTGCAAGCAAACTCCCAGCGGCGTAATGCTTTGCCTCCGTCGACTTCCAAGTGCCAGCGGCGTATTGCTTCGCCTCTCGGTCAAGGAAATCTCCAGTGGCGTATTGCTTTCGCCTCGCTGCAAGTAAACTCCCAGCGGCGTATTGCTTTGCCTCCGTCGACTTCCAAGTGCCAGCGGCGTATTGCTTCGCTTCTCGGTGAAGGAAATCTCCAGCGGCGTATTGCTTTCGCCTCGCTGCAAGCAAACTCCCAGCGGCGTATTGCTTTGCCTCCGTCGACTTCCGAGTGCCAGCGGCGTATAGCATCACCTCTCGGTCAAGGCAATCTCCAGCGGCGTATTGCTTTCGCCTCGCTGCAAGCAAACTCCCAGCGGCGTATTGTTTTGCCTCCGTCGACTTCCAACTGCCAGCGGCGTAATGCTTCGCCCCTCGGTGAAGGAAATCTCAAGCGGCGTATTGCTTTCGCCTCGCTGCAAGCAAACTCCCAGCGGCGTAATGCTTTGCCTCCGTCGACTTCCAAGTGCCAGCGGCGTATTGCTTCGCCTCTCGGTCAAGAAAATCTCCAGCGGCGTATTGCTTTCGCCTCGCTGCAAGCAAACTCCCAGCGGCGTAATGCTTTGCCTCCGTCGCCTTCCAAGTGCCAGCGGCGTATTGTTTCGCCTCTCGGTCAAGGAAATCTCCAGCGGCGTATTGCTTTCGCCTCGCTGCAAGCAAACTCCCAGCGGCGTATTGCTTTGCCTCCGTCGACTTCCGAGTGCCAGCGGCGTATAGCATCGCCTCTCGATCAAGGAAATCTCCAACGGCGTATTGCTTTCGCCTCGCTGCAAGCAAACTCCCAGCGGCGTATAGCTTTGCCTCCGTCGACTTCCAAGTGCCAGCGGCGTATTTTTTCGCCCCTCGGTCAAGGAAATCTCCTGCGGCGTATTGCTTTCGCCTCGCTGCAAGCAAACTCCCAGCGGCGTACTGCTTTGCCTCCGTCGACTTCCAAGTGCCAGCGGCGTAATGCTTCTCCCCTCGGTCAAGGAAATCTCCAGCGGCGTAATGCTTTCACCTTGCTGCAAGCAAACTCCCAGCGGCGTATTGTTTTGCCTCCGTCGTCTTCCGAGTGCCAGCGGCGTATTGCTTCGCCTCTCGGTCAAGGAAATCTCCAGCGGCGTATTGCTTTCGCCTCGCTGCAAGCAAACTCCCAGCGGCGTATTGCTTTGCCTCCGTCGACTTCCGAGTGCCAGCGGCGTATAGCATCGCCTCTCGGTCAAGGAAATCTCCAACGGCGTATTGCTTTCGCCTCGCTGCAAGCAAACTCCCAGCGGCGTAATGGTTTGCCTCCGTCGACTTCCAAGTGCCAGCGGCGTATTGCTTCGCCTCTCGGTCAAGGAAATCTCCAGTGGCGTATTGCTTTCGCCTCGCTGCAAGCAAACTCCCAGCGGCGTATTGCTTTGCCTCCGTCGACTTCCAAGTGCCAGCGGCGTATTGTTTCGCCTCTCGGTCAAGGAAATCTCCAGCGGCGTATTGCTTTCGCCTCGCTGCAAGCAAACTCCCAGCGGCGTATTGCTTTGCCTCCGTCGACTTCCGAGTGCCAGCGGCGTATAGCATCGCCTCTCGATCAAGGAAATCTCCAACGGCGTATTGCTTTCGCCTCGCTGCAAGCAAACTCCCAGCGGCGTAATGCTTTGCCTCCGTCGCCTTCCAAGTGCCAGCGGCGTATTGCTTCGCCCCTCGGTCAAGAAAATCTCCAGCGGCGTATTGCTTTCGCCTCGCTGCAAGTAAACTCCCAGCGGCGTATTGCTTTGCCTCCGTCGACTTCCAAGTGCCAGCGGCGTATTGCTTCGCCCCTCGGTCAAGGAAATCTCCAGCGGCGTATTGCTTTCGCCTCGCTGCAAGCAAACTCCCAGCGGCGTATTGCTTCGCCTCCGTCGACTTCCCAATGCCAGCGGCGTATTGCTTCGCCTCTCGTTCAAGGAAATCTCCAGCGGCGTATAGCTTTCGCCTCGCTGCAAGCAAACTGCCAGCGGCGTATTGCTTTGCCTCCGTCGACTTCCAAGTGCCAGGGGCGTATTGCTTCGCCCCTCGGTCAAGGAAATCTCCAGCGGCGTATTGTTTTCGCCTCGCTGCAAGCAAACTCCCAGCGGCGTAATGCTTTGCCTCCGTAGACTTCCAAGTGCCAGCGGCGTATTGTTTCGCCCCTCGGTCAAGGAAATCTCCAGCGGCGTAATGCTTTCACCTTGCTGCAAGCAAACTACCAGCGGCGTATTAGTTTGCCTCCGTCGACTTCCAAGTGCCAGCGGCACATTGCATTGCCTCCGTCGACTTCCAAGTGCCAGCGGCGTATTGCTTCGCCCCTCGGTCAAGGAAATCTCCAGCGGCGTATTGCTTTCACCTTGCTGCAAGCAAATTACCAACGGCGTATTAGTTTGCCTCCGTCGACTTCCAAGTGCCAGCGGCATATTGCAATGCCTCCGTCGACTTCCAAGTGCCAGCGGCGTAATGCTTCGCCTCTCGGTCAAGGAAATCTCCAGCGGCGTATTGCTTTCGCCTCGCTGCAAGCAAACTCCCAGCGGCGTATTGCTTTGCCTCCGTCGACTTCCGAGTGCCAGCGGCGTATAGCATCGCCTCTCGGTCAAGGAAATCTCCAACGGCGTATTGCTTTCGCCTCGCTGCAAGCAAACTCCCAGCGGCGTAATGCTTTGCCTCCGTCGACTTCCAAGTGCCAGCGGCGTATTGCTTCGCCTCTCGGTCAAGGAAATCTCCAGCGGCGTATTGCTTTCGCCTCGCTGCAAGCAAACTCCCAGCGGCGTATTGCTTTGCCTCCGTCGACTTCCAAGTGCCAGCGGCGTATTGCTTTCGCCTCGCTGCAAGCAAACTCCCAGCGGCGTATTGCTTTGCCTCCGTCGACTTCCCAGTGCCAGCGGTGTATTGCTTCGCCTCTCGGTCAAGGAAATCTCAAGCGGCGTATTGCTTTCACCTCGCTGCAAGCAAACTCCCAGCGGCGTAATGCTTTGCCTCCGTCGACTTCCAAGTGCCAGCGGCGTATTTTTTCGCCCCTCGGTCAAGGAAATCTCCTGCGGCGTATTGCTTTCGCCTCGCTGCAAGCAAACTCCCAGCGGCGTACTGCTTTGCCTCCGTCGACTTCCAAGTGCCAGCGGCGTAATGCTTCTCCCCTCGGTCAAGGAAATCTCCAGCGGCGTAATGCTTTCACCTTGCTGCAAGCAAACTACCAGCGGCGTATTAGTTTGCCTCCGTCGACTTCCAAGTGCCAGCGGCGTATTGTTTTCGACTCGCTGCAAGCAAACTCCCAGCGGCGTATTGCTTTGCCTCCGCCGACTTCCGAGTGCCAGCGGCGTATAGCTTCGCCTGTCTGTCAAGCAAATCTCCAGCGGCGTATTGCTTTCGCCTCGCTGCAAGCAAACTCGCAGCGGCGTATTGCTTTGCCTGCGTCGACATCCCAGTGCCAGCGGCGTATTGCTTCGCCTCTCGGTCAAGGAAATCTCCAGCCGCGTATTGCTTTCGCCTCGCTGCAAGCAAACTCCCAGCGGCGTATTGCTTTGCCTCCGTCGACTTCCAACTGCCAGCGGCGTAATGCTTCGCCCCTCGGTCAAGGAAATCTCAAGCGGCGTATTGCTATCGCCTCGCTGCAAGCAAACTCCCAGCGGCGTATTGCGTTGCCTCCGTCAACTTCCAAGTGCCAGCGGCGAATTGTTTCACCTCTCGGTCAAGGCAATCTCCAGCGGCGTATTGCTTTCGCATCGCTGCAAGCAAACTCCCAGCGGCGTATTGCTTTCGCCTCGCTGCAAGCAAACTCCCAGCGGCGTAATGCTTTGCCTCCGTCCACTTCCAAGTGCCAGCGGCGTATTGCTTCGCCTCTCGGTCAAGAAAATCTCCAGCGGCGTATTGCTTTCGCCTCGCTGCAAGTAAACTCCCAGCGGCGTATTGCTTAGCCTCCGTCGACTTCCAAGTGCCAGCGGCGTATTGCTTCGCCCCTCGGTCAAGGAAATCTCCAGCGGCGTATTGCTTTGCCTCCGTCGACTTCCAAGTGCCAGGGGCGTATGGCTTCGCCCATCGGTCAAGGAAATCTCCAGCGTCGTATTATTTTCGCCTCGCTGCAAGCAAACTCCCAGCGGCGTAATGCTTTGCCTCCGTCGACTTCCAAGTGCCAGCGCCGTATTGCTTCGCCCCTCGGTCAAGGAAATCTCCAGCGGCGTATTGCTTTCACCTTGCTGCAAGCAAACTACCAGCGGCGTATTAGTTTGCCTCCGTCGACTTCCAAGTGCCAGCGGCGTATTGCTTCGCCTCTCGGGCAAGGAAATCTCCAACGGCGTATTGCTTTCGCCTCGCTGCAAGCAAACTGCCAGCGGGGTATTGCTTTGCCTCCGTCGACTTTCAAGTGCCAGCGGCGTATTGTTTTCGACTCGCTGCAAGCAAACTCCCAGCGGCGTATTGCTTTGCCTCCGTCGACTTCACAGTGCCAGCGGCGTATTGCTTCGCCTCTCGGTCAAGGAAATCTCCAGCGGCGTATTGCTTTCGCCTCGCTGCAAGCAAACTCCCAGCGGCGTATTGCTTTGCCTCCGTCGACTTCCAACTGCCAGCGGCGTAATGCTTCGCCCCCCGGTCAAGGAAATCTCGAGCGGCGTATTGCTTTCGCCTCGCTGCAAGCAAACTCCCAGCGGCGTATTGCTTTCGCCTCGCTGCAAGCAAACTCCCAGCGGCGTAATGCTTTGCCTCCGTCCACTTCCAAGTGCCAGCGGCGTATTGCTTCGCCCCTCGGTCAAGGAAATCTCCAGCGGCGTATTGCTTTCACCTTGCTGCAAGCAAATTACCAGCGGCGTATTAGTTTGCCTCCGTCGACTTCCAAGTGCCAGCGGCATATTGCAATGCCTCCGTCGACTTCCAAGTGCCAGCGGCGTATTGCTTCGCCTCTCGGTCAAGAAAATCTCCAGCGGCGTATTGCTTTGCCTTCGTCGACTTCCAAGTGCCAGCGGCGTATTGCTTCGCCCCTCGGTCAAGGAAATCTCCAGCGGCGTATTGCTTTCGCCTCGCAGCAAGCAAACTCCCAGCGGCGTATTGCTTTGCCTCCGTCGACTTCCCAGTGCCAGCGGCGTATTGCTTCGCCTCTCGGTCAAGGAAATCTCCAGCGGCGTATTGCTTTCGCCTCGATGCAAGCAAACTCCCAGCGGCGTATTGTGTTGCCTCCGTCAACTTCCAAGTGCCAGCGGCGAATTGTTTCACCTCTCGGTCAAGGCAATCTCCAGCGGCGTATTGCTTTCGCCTCGCTGCAAGCAAACTCCCAGCGGCATATTGGTTTCGCCTCGCTGCAAGTAAAACTCCCAGCGGCGTAATGCTTTGCCTCCGTCGACTTCCAAGTGCCAGCGGCGTATTGCTTCGCCCCTCGGTCAAGGAAATCACCAGCGGCGTATTGCTTTCACCTTGCTGCAAGCAAACTACCAGCGGCGTATTAGTTTGCCTCCGTCGACTTCCAAGTGCCAGCGGCGTATTGCTTCGCCTCTCGGGCAAGGAAATCTCCAACGGCGTATTGCTTTCGCCTCGCTGCAAGCAAACTGCCAGCGGGGTATTGCTTTGCCTCCGTCGACTTTCAAGTGCCAGCGGCGTATTGTTTTCGACTCGCTGCAAGCAAACTCCCAGCGGCGTATTGCTTTGCCTCCGCCGACTTCCGAGTGCCAGCGGCGTATAGCTTCGCCTCTCTGTCAAGCAAATCTCCAGCGGCGTATAGCTTTCGCCTCGCTGCAAGCAAACTCCCAGCGGCGTATTGCTTTGCCTCCGTCGACTTCCAACTGCCAGCGGCGTAATGCTTCGCCCCTCGGTCAAGGAAATCTCAAGCGGCGTATTGCTTTCGCATCGCTGCAAGCAAACTCCCAGCGGCGTATTGCGTTGTCTCCGTCAACTTCCAAGTGCCAGCGGCGAATTGTTTCACCTCTCGGTCAAGGCAATCTCCAGCGGCGTATTGCTTTCTCCTCGCTGCAAGCAAACTCCCAGCGGCGTATTGCTTTCGCCTCGCTGCAAGCAAACTCCCAGCGGCGTAATGTTTTGCCTCCGTCGACTTCCAAGTGCCAGCGGCGTAATGCTTCGCCCCTCGGTCAAGGAAATCACCAATGACCTATTGCTTTCACCTCGCTGGAAGCAAACCCCCAGCGGCGTATTGCTTTCGCTTCGCTGCAAGCAAACTCCCAACGGCGTAATGCTTTGCCTCCGTCGACTTCCAAGAGCCAGCGGCGTATTGTTTCGCCTCTCAGTCAAGGAAATCTCCAGCGGCGTATTGCTTTCGCCCCGCGGCAAGCAAACTCCCAGCGGCGTACTGCTTTGCCTCCGTCGACTTCCGAGTGCCAGCGGCGTATTGCATCGCCTCTCGGTCAAGGAAATCTCCAGCGGCGTATTGCTTTCGCCTCGCTGCATGCAAACTCCCAGCGGCGTATTGTTTTGCCTCCGTCGACTTCCGAGTGCCAGCGGCGTATTGCTTCGCCTCTCGGTCAAGGAAATCTCCAGCGGCGTATTGCTTTCGCCTCGCTGCAAGCAAACTCCCAGCGGCGTATTGTTTTGCCTCCGTCGACTTCCGAGTGCCAGCGGCGTATAGCATCGCCTCTCGGTCAAGGAAATCTCCAGCGGCGTATTGCTTTCTCCTCGCTGCAAGCAAACTCCCAGCGGCGTATTGCTTTCGCCTCGCTGCAAGCAAACTCCCAGCGGCGTAATGCTTTGCCTCCGTCGACTTCCAAGAGCCAGCGGCGTATTGTTTCGCCTCTCAGTCAAGGAAATCTCCAGCGGCGTATTGCTTTCGCCCCGCGGCAAGCAAACTCCCAGCGGCGTACTGCTTTGCCTCCGTCGACTTCCGAGTGCCAGCGGCGTAATGCTTCGCCTCTCGGTCAAGGAAATCTCCAGCGGCGTATTGCTTTCGCCTCGCTGCATGCAAACTCCCAGCGGCGTATTGTTTTGCCTCCGTCGTCTTCCGAGTGCCAGCGGCGTATTGCTTCGCCTCTCGGTCAAGGAAATCTCCAGCGGCGTATTGCTTTCGCCTCGCTGCAAGCAAACTCCCAGCGGCGTATTGCTTTGCCTCCGTCGACTTCCGAGTGCCAGCGGCGTATAGCATCGCCTCTCGGTCAAGGAAATCTCCAACGGCGTATTGCTTTCGCCTCGCTGCAAGCAAACTCCCAGCGGCGTAATGCTTTGCCTCCGTCGACTTCCAAGTGCCAGCGGCGTATTGCTTCGCCTCTCGGTCAAGGAAATCTCCAGTGGCGTATTGCTTTCGCCTCGCTGCAAGCAAACTCCCAGCGGCGTATTGCTTTGCCTCCGTCGACTTCCAAGTGCCAGCGGCGTATTGTTTCGCCTCTCGGTCAAGGAAATCTCCAGCGGCGTATTGCTTTCGCCTCGCTGCAAGCAAACTCCCAGCGGCGTATTGCTTTGCCTCCGTCGACTTCCGAGTGCCAGCGGCGTATAGCATCGCCTCTCGATCAAGGAAATCTCCAACGGCGTATTGCTTTCGCCTCGCTGCAAGCAAACTCCCAGCGGCGTATAGCTTTGCCTCCGTCGACTTCCAAGTGCCAGCGGCGTATTGTTTCGCCTCTCGGTCAAGGAAATCTCCAGCGGCGTATTGCTTTCGCCTCGCTGCAAGCAAACTCCCAGCGGCGTATTGCTTTGCCTCCGTCGACTTCCGAGTGCCAGCGGCGTATAGCATCGCCTCTCGATCAAGGAAATCTCCAACGGCGTATTGCTTTCGCCTCGCTGCAAGCAAACTCCCAGCGGCGTAATGCTTTGCCTCCGTCGCCTTCCAAGTGCCAGCGGCGTATTGCTTCGCCTCTCGGTCAAGGAAATCTCCAGTGGCGTATTGCTTTCGCCTCGCTGCAAGCAAACTCCCAGCGGCGTATTGCTTTGCCTCCGTCGACTTCCAAGTGCCAGCGGCGTATTGCTTCGCCTCTCGGTCAAGGAAATCTCCAGCGGCGTATTGCTTTCGCCTCGCTGCAAGCAAACTCCCAGCGGCGTATTGCTTTGCCTCCGTCGACTTCCAAGTGCCAGCGGCGTATTGCTTCGCCCCTCGGTCAAGGAAATCTCCAGCGGCGTATTGCTTTCACCTTGCTGCAAGCAAACTACCAGCGGCGTATTAGTTTGCCTCCGTCGACTTCCAACTGCCAGCGGCGTATTGCTTCGCCTCTCGGGCAAGGAAATCTCCAACGGCGTATTGCTTTCGCCTCGCTGCAAGCAAACTGCCAGCGGGGTATTGCTTTGCCTCCGTCGACTTTCAAGTGCCAGCGGCGTATTGTTTTCGACTCGCTGCAAGCAAACTCCCAGCGGCGTATTGCTTTGCCTCCGTCGACTTCCCAGTGCCAGCGGCGTATTGCTTCACCTCTCGGTCAAGGCAATCTCCAGCGGCGTATTGCTTTCGCCTCGCTGCAAGCAAACTCCCAGCGGCGTATTGCTTTCGCCTCGCTGCAAGCAAACTCCCAGCGGCGTAATGCTTTGCCTCCGTCGACTTCCAAGTGCCAGCGGCGTATTGCTTCGCCCCTCGGTCAAGGAAATCTCCAGCGGCGTATTGCTTTCACCTTGCTGCAAGCAAATTACCAGCGGCGTATTAGTTTGCCTCCGTCGACTTCCAAGTGCCAGCGGCATATTGCAATGCCTCCGTCGACTTCCAAGTGCCAGCGGCGTATTGCTTCGCCTCTCGGTCAAGAAAATCTCCAGCGGCGTATTGCTTTCGCCTCGCTGCAAGTAAACTACCAGCGGCGTATTGCTTTGCCTCCGTCGACTTCCAAGTGCCAGCGGCGTATTGCTTCGCCCCTCGGTCAAGGAAATCTCCAGCGGCGTATTGCTTTCGCCTCGCTGCAAGCAAACTCCCAGCGGCGTATTGCTTTGCCTCCGTCGACTTCCCAGTGCCAGGGGCGTATTGCTTCGCCCCTCGGTCAAGGAAATCTCCAGCGGCGTATTGTTTTCGCCTCGCTGCAAGCAAACTCCCAGCGGCGTAATGCTTTGCCTCCGTCGACTTCCAAGTGCCAGCGGCGTATAGCTTCGCCCCTCGGTCAAGGAAATCTCCAGCGGCGTAATGCTTTCGCCTCGTTGCAAGCAAACTGCCAGCGGGGTATTGCTTTGCCTCTGTCGACTTTCAAGTGCCAGCGGCGTGTTGCTTTCACCTCGCTGTAAGCAAACTCCCAGCGGCGTAATGCTTTGCCTCCGTCGACTTCCAAGTGCCAGCGGCGTATTGCTTCGCCCCTCGGTCAAGGAAATCACCAGCGGCCTATTGCTTTCACCTCGCTGCAAGCAAACTCCCAGCGGCGTATTGCTTTCGCTTCGCTGCAAGCAAACTCCCAACGGCGTAATGCTTTGCCTCCGTCGACTTCCAAGAGCCAGCGGCGTATTGTTTCGCCTCTCATTCAAGGAAATCTGCAGCGGCGTATTGCTTTCGCCCCGCGGCAAGCAAACTCCCAGCAGCGTACTGCTTTGCCTCCGTCGACTTCCGAGTGCCAGCGGCGTAATGCTTCGCCTCTCGGTCAAGGAAATCTCCAGCGGCGTATTGCTTTGGCCTCGCTGCAAGCAAACTCCCAGCGGCGTAATGCTTTGCCTCCGTCGACTTCCAAGTGCCAGCGGCGTATTGCTTCGCTTCTCGGTGAAGGAAATCTCCAGCGGCGTATTGCTTTCGCCTCGCTGCAAGCAAACTCCCAGCGGCGTATTGCTTTGCCTCCGTCGACTTCCGAGTGCCAGCGGCGTATAGCATCACCTCTCGGTCAAGGAAATCTCCAACGGCGTATTGTTTTCGCCTCGCTGCAAGCAAACTCCCAGCGGCTTATTGCTTTGCCTCCGTCGACTTCCAACTGCCAGCGGCGTAAAGCTTCGCCCCTCGGTCAAGGAAATCTCAAGCGGCGTATTGCTTTCGCCTCGCTGCAAGCAAACTCCCAGCGGCGTATTGCTTTGCATCCGTCGACTTCCAAGTGCCAGCGGCGTATTGTTTCGCCCCTCGGTCAAGGAAACCTCAAGCGGCGTATTGCTTTCGCCTCGCTGCAAGCAAACTCCCAGCGGCGTATTGCGTTGCCTCCGTCAACTTCCAAGTGCCAGCGGCGAATTGTTTCACCTCTCGGTCAAGGCAATCTCCAGCGGCGTATTGCTTTCGCCTCGCTGCAAGCAAACTCCCAGCGGCGTATTGTTTTGCCTCCGTCGACTTCCAACTGCCAGCGGCGTAATGCTTCGCCCCTCGGTGAAGGAAATCTCAAGCGGCGTATTGCTTTCGCCTCGCTGCAAGCAAACTCCCAGCGGCGTAATGCTTTGCCTCCGTCGACTTCCAAGTGCCAGCGGCGTATTGCTTCGCCCCTCGGTCAAGGAAATCTCCAGCGGCGTATTGGTTTCGCCTCGCTGCAAGCAAACTCCCAGCGGCGTATTGCTTTGCCTCCGTCGACTTCCAACTGCCAGCGGCGTAATGCTTCGCCTCTCGGTCAAGGAAATCTCCAGCGGCGTATTGCTTTGGCCTCGCTGCAAGCAAACTCCCAGCGGCGTAATGCTTTGCCTCCGTCGACTTCCAAGTGCCAGCGGCGTATTGCTTCGCCTCTCGGTCAAGGAAATCTCCAGTGGCGTATTGCTTTCGCCTCGCTGCAAGCAAACTCCCAGCGGCGTATTGCTTTGCCTCCGTCGACTTCCAAGTGCCAGCGGCGTATTGCTTCGCTTCTCGGTGAAGGAAATCTCCAACGGCGTATTGCTTTCGCCTCGCTGCAAGCAAACTCCCAGCGGCGTATTGCTTTGCCTCCGTCGACTTCCGAGTGCCAGCGGCGTATAGCATCACCTCTCGGTCAAGGAAATCTCCAACGGCGTATTGTTTTCGCCTCGCTGCAAGCAAACTCCCAGCGGCGTATTGCTTTGCCTCCGTGGACTTCCAACTGCCAGCGGCGTAATGCTTCGCCCCTCGGTGAAGGAAATCTCAAGCGGCGTATTGCTTTCGCCTCGCTGCAAGCAAACTCCCAGCGGCGTAATGCTTTGCCTCCGTCGACTTCCAAGTGCCAGCGGCGTATTGCTTCGCCCCTCGGTCAAGGAAATCTCCAGCGGCGTATTGCTTTCGCCTCGCTGCAAGCTAACTCCCAGCGGCGTATTGCTTTGCCTCCGTCGACTTCCAAGTGCCAGCGGCGTATTGCTTCGCCCCTCGGTCAAGGAAATCTCCAGCGGCGTATTGCTTTGCCTCCGCCGACTTCCGAGTGCCAGCGGCGTATAGCTTCGGCTCTCTGTCAAGCAAATCTCCAGCGGCGTATTGCTTTCGCCTCGCTGCAAGCAAACTCCCAGCTGCGTAATGCTTTGCCTCCGTCGACTTCCAAGTGCCAGCGGCGTAATGCTTCGCCCCTCGGTCAAGGAAATCACCAGTGACCTATTGCTTTCACCTCGCTGCAAGCAAACCCCCAGCGGCGTATTGCTTTCGCTTCGCTGCAAGCAAACTCCCAACGGCGTAATGCTTTGCCTCCGTCGACTTCCAAGAGCCAGCGGCGTATTGTTTCGCCTCTCAGTCAAGGAAATCTCCAGCGGCGTATTGCTTTCGCCCCGCGGCAAGCAAACTCCCAGCGGCGTACTGCTTTGCCTCCGTCGACTTCCGAGTGCCAGCGGCGTAATGCTTCGCCTCTCGGTCAAGGAAATCTCCAGCGGCGTATTGCTTTCGCCTCGCTGCATGCAAACTCCCAGCGGCGTACTGCTTTGCCTCCGTGGACTTCCGAGTGCCAGCGGCGTATAGCATCGCCTCTCGGTCAAGGAAATCTCCAACGGCGTATTGCTTTCGCCTCGCTGCAAGCAAACTCCCAGCGACGTAATGCTTTGCCTCCGTCGACTTCCAAGTGCCAGCGGCGTATTGCTTCGCCTCTCGGTCAAGGAAATCTCCAGTGGCGTATCGCTTTCGCCTCGCTGCAAGCAAACTCCCAGCGGCGTATTGCTTTGCCTCCGTCGACTTCCAAGTGCCAGCGGCGTATTGCTTCGCCTCTCGGTCAAGGAAATCTCCAGCGGCGTATTGCTTTCGCCTCGCTGCAAGCAAACTCCCAGCGGCGTATTGCTTTGCCTCCGTCGACTTCCGAGTGCCAGGGGCGTATAGCATCGCCTCTCGGTCAAGGAAATCTCCAACGGCGTATTGCTTTCGCCTCGCTGCAAGCAAACTCCCAGCGGCGTATTGCTTTGCCTCCGTCGACTTCAAAGTGCCAGCGGCGTATTGCTTTGCCTCCGTCGACTTCAAAGTGCCAGCGGCGTATTGCTTCGCCCCTCGGTCAAGGAAATCTCCAGCGGCGTATTGCTTTCGCCTCGCTGCAAGCAAACTCCCAACGGCGTATTGCTTTGCCTCCGTCGACTTCCCAGTGCCAGCGGCGTATTGCTTCGCCTCTCGGTCAAGGAAATCTCCAGCGGCGTATTGCTTTCGCCTCGCTGCAAGCAAACTCCCAGCGGTGTATTGCTTTGCCTCCGTCGACTTCCAAGTGCCTGGGGCGTATTGCTTTCACCTCGCTGCAAGCAAACTACCAGCGGCATATTAGTTAGCCTCCGTCGACTTCCAAGTGCCAGCGGCGTATTGCATTGCCTCCGTCGACTTCCAAGTGCCAGCGGCGTATTGCTTCGCCTCTCGGTCAAGAAAACCTCCAGCGGCGTATTGCTTTCGCCTCGCTGCAAGTAAACTCCCAGCGGCGTATTGCTTTGCCTCCGTCGACTTCCAAGTGCCAGCGGCGTATTGCTTCGCCCCTCGGTCAAGGAAATCTCCAGCGGCGTATTGCTTTCGCCTCGCTGCAAGCAAACTCCCAGCGGCGTATTAGTTTGCTTCCGTCGACTTCCAACTGCCAGCGGCGTATTGTTTCGCCTCTGGGGCAAGGAAATCTCCAACGGCGTATTGCTTTCGCCTCGCTGCAAGCAAACTGCCAGCGGGGTATTGCTTTGCCTCCGTCGACTTTCAAGTGCCAGCGGCGTATTGTTTTCGACTCGCTGCAAGCAAACTCCCAGCGGCGTATTGTTTTGCCTCCGCCGACTTCCGAGTGCCAGCGGCGTATAGCTTCGCCTCTGTGTCAAGGAAATCTCCAGCGGCGTATTGCTTTCGCCTCGCTGCAAGCAAACTCCCAGCGGCGTATTGCGTTGCCTCCGTTAACTTCCAAGGGCCAGCGGCGAATTGTTTCACCTCTCGGTCAAGGCAATCTCCAGCGGCGTATTGCTTTCTCCTCGCTGCAAGCAAACTCCCAGCGGCGTAATGCTTTCGCCTCGCTGCAAGCAAACTCCCAGCGGCGTAATGCTTTGCCTCCGTCGACTTCCAAGTGCCAGCGGCGTAATGCTTCGCCCCTCGGTCAAGGAAATCACCAGTGACCTATTGCTTTCACCTCGCTGCAAGCAAACCCCCAGCGGCGTATTGCTTTCGCTTCGCTGCAAGCAAACTCCCAACGGCGTAATGCTTTGCCTCCGTCGACTTCCAAGAGCCAGCGGCGTATTGTTTCGCCTCTCAGTCAAGGAAATCTCCAGCGGCGTATTGCTTTCGCCCCGCGGCAAGCAAACTCCCAGCGGCGTACTGCTTTGCCTCCGTCGACTTCCGAGTGCCAGCGGCGTAATGCTTCGCCTCTCGGTCAAGGAAATCTCCAGCGGCGTATTGCTTTCGCCTCGCTGCATGCAAACTCCCAGCGGCGTACTGCTTTGCCTCCGTGGACTTCCGAGTGCCAGCGGCGTATAGCATCGCCTCTCGGTCAAGGAAATCTCCAACGGCGTATTGCTTTCGCCTCGCTGCAAGCAAACTCCCAGCGGCGTAATGCTTTGCCTCCGTCGACTTCCAAGTGCCAGCCTCGTATTGCTTCGCCTCTCGGTCAAGGAAATCTCCAGTGGCGTATTGCTTTCGCCTCGCTGCAAGCAAACTCCCAGCGGCGTATTGCTTTGCCTCCGTCGACTTCCAAGTGCCAGCGGCGTATTGCTTCGCCTCTCGGTCAAGGAAATCTCCAGCGGCGTATTGCTTTCGCCTCGCTGCAAGCAAACTCCCAGCGGTGTATTGCTTTGCCTCCGTCGACTTCCAAGTGCCAGCGGCGTATTGCTTCGCCTCTCGGTCAAGGAAATCTCCAGCGGCGTATTGCTTTCGCCTCGCTGCAAGCAAACTCCCAGCGGTGTATTGCTTTGCCTCCGTCGACTTCCAAGTGCCTGGGGCGTATTGCTTTCACCTCGCTGCAAGCAAACTACCAGCGGCATATTAGTTAGCCTCCGTCGACTTCCAAGTGCCAGCGGCGTATTGCATTGCCTCCGTCGACTTCCAAGTGCCAGCGGCGTATTGCTTCGCCTCTCGGTCAAGAAAACCTCCAGCGGCGTATTGCTTTCGCCTCGCTGCAAGTAAACTCCCAGCGGCGTATTGCTTTGCCTCCGTCGACTTCCAAGTGCCAGCGGCGTATTGCTTCGCCCCTCGGTCAAGGAAATCTCCACCGACGTATTGCTTTCGCCTCGCTGCAAGCAAATTCCCAGCGGCGTATTGCTTTGCCTCCGTCGACTTCCAAGTGCCAGCGGCGTATTGCTTCGCCCCTCGGTCAAGGAAATCTCCACCGACGTATTGCTTTCGCCTCGCTGCAAGCAAATTCCCAGCGGCGTATTGCTTTGCCTCCGTCGACTTCCAAGTGCCAGCGGCGTATTGCTTCGCCCCTCGGTCAAGGAAATCTCCAGCGGCGTATTGTTTTCGCCTCGCTGCAAGCAAACTCCCAGCGGCGTAATGCTTTGCCTCCGTCGACTTCCAAGTGCCAGCGGCGTATTGCTTTGCCTCCGTCGACTTCCAAGTGCCAGGGGCGTATGGCTTCGCCAATCGGTCAAGGAAATCTCCAGCGTCGTATTGTTTTCGCCTCGCTGCAAGCAAACTCCCAGCGGCGTAATGCTTTGCCTCCGTCGACTTCCAAGTGCCAGCGGCGTATTGCTTCGCCCCTCGGTCAAGGAAATCACCAGCGGCCTATTGCTTTCACCTCGCTGCAAGCAAACTCCCAGCGGCGTATTGCTTTCGCTTCGCTGCAAGCAAACTCCCAACGGCGTAATGCTTTGCCTCCGTCGACTTCCAAGAGCCAGCGGCGTATTGTTTCGCCTCTCATTCAAGGAAATCTGCAGCGGCGTATTGCTTTCGCCCCGCGGCAAGCAAACTCCCAGCGGCGTACTGCTTTGCCTCCGTCGACTTCCGAGTGCCAGCCGCGTAATGCTTCGCCTCTCGGTCAAGGAAATCTCCAGCGGCGTATTGCTTTGGCCTCGCTGCAAGCAAACTCCCAGCGGCGTAATGCTTTGCCTCCGTCGACTTCCAAGTGCCAGCGGCGTATTGCTTCGCCTCTCGGTCAAGGAAATCTCCAGTGGCGTATTGCTTTCGCCTCGCTGCAAGCAAACTCCCAGCGGCGTATTGCTTTGCCTCCGTCGACTTCCGAGTGCCAGCGGCGTATAGCATCACCTCTCGGTCAAGGAAATCTCCAACGGCGTATTGTTTTCGCCTCGCTGCAAGCAAACTCCCAGCGGCGTATTGCTTTGCCTCCGTCGACTTCCAACTGCCAGCGGCGTAATGCTTCGCCCCTCGGTCAAGGAAATCTCAAGCGGCGTATTGCTTTCGCCTCGCTGCAAGCAAACTCCCAGCGGCGTATTGCTTTGCCTCCGTCGACTTCCAAGTGCCAGCGGCGTATTGTTTCGCCCCTCGGTCAAGGAAATCTCAAGCGGCGTATTGCTTTCGCCTCGCTGCAAGCAAACTCCCAGCGGCGTATTGCGTTGCCTCCGTCAACTTCCAAGTGCCAGCGGCGAATTGTTTCACCTCTCGGTCAAGGCAATCTCCAGCGGCGTATTGCTTTCGCCTCGCTGCAAGCAAACTCCCAGCGGCGTATTGCTTTCGCCTCGCTGCAAGCAAACTCCCAGCGGTGTATTGCTTTGCCTCCGTCGACTTCCAACTGCCAGCGGCGTAATGCTTCGCCCCTCGGTGTAGGAAATCTCAAGCGGCGTATTGCTTTCGCCTCGCTGCAAGCAAACTCCCAGCGGCGTATTGCTTTGCCTCCGTCGACTTCCAACTGCCAGCGGCGTAATGCTTCGCCCCTCGGTCTAGGAAATCTCAAGCGGCGTATTGCTTTCGCCTCGCTGCAAGCAAACTCCCAGCGGCGTATTGCTTTGCCTCCGTCGACTTCCAAGTGCCAGCGGCGTATTGTTTCGCCCCTCGGTCAAGGAAATCTCAAGCGGCGTATTGCTTTCGCCTCGCTGCAAGCAAACTCCCAGCGGCGTATTGCTTTGCCTCCGTCGACTTCCAACTGCCAGCGGCGTAATGCTTCGCCCCTCGGTGTAGGAAATCTCAAGCGGCGTATTGCTTTCGCCTCGCTGCAAGCAAACTCCCAGCGGCGTAATGCTTTGCCTCCGTCGACTTCCAACTGCCAGCGGCGTAATGCTTCGCCCCTCGGTCAAGGAAATCTCAAGCGGCGTATTGCTTTCGCCTCGCTGCAAGCAAACTCCCAGCGGCGTATTGCTTTGCCTCCGTCGACTTCCAAGTGCCAGCGGCGTATTGTTTCGCCCCTCGGTCAAGGAAATCTCAAGCGGCGTATTGCTTTCGCCTCGCTGCAAGCAAACTCCCAGCGGCGTATTGCGTTGCCTCCGTCAACTTCCAAGTGCCAGCGGCGAATTGTTTCACCTCTCGGTCAAGGCAATCTCCAGCGGCGTATTGCTTTCGCCTCGCTGCAAGCAAACTCCCAGCGGCGTATTGCTTTCGCCTCGCTGCAAGCAAACTCCCAGCGGCGTAATGCTTTGCCTCCGTCGACTTCCAAGTGCCAGCGGCGTATTGCTTCGCCCTTCGGTCAAGGAAATCTCAAGCGGCGTATTGCTTTCGCCTCGCTGCAAGCAAACTCCCAGCGGCGTATTGCTTTGCCTCCGTCGACTTCCAAGTGCCAGCGGCGTATTGTTTCGCCCCTCGGTCAAGGAAATCTCAAGCGGCGTATTGCTTTCGCCCCGCGGCAAGCAAACTCCCAGCGGCGTATTGCTTTCGCTTCGCTGCAAGCAAACTCCCAACGGCGTAATGCTTTGCCTCCGTCGACTTCCAAGAGCCAGCGGCGTATTGTTTCGCCTCTCATTCAAGGAAATCTGCAGCGGCGTATTGCTTTCGCCCCGCGACAAGCAAACTCCCAGCGGCGTACTGCTTTGCCTCCGTCGACTTCCGAGTGCCAGCGGCGTAATGCTTCGCCTCTCGGTCAAGGAAATCTCCAGCGGCGTATTGCTTTGGCCTCGCTGCAAGCAAACTCCCAGCGGCGTAATGCTTTGCCTCCGTCGACTTCCAAGTGCCAGCGGCGTATTGCTTCGCCTCTCGGTCAAGGAAATCTCCAGTGGCGTATTGCTTTCGCCTCGCTGCAAGCAAACTCCCAGCGGCGTATTGCTTTCGCCTCGCTGCAAGCAAACTCCCAGCGGCGTAATGCTTTGCCTCCGTCGACTTCCAAGTGCCAGCGGCGTATTGCTTCGCCCTTCGGTCAAGGAAATCTCAAGCGGCGTATTGCTTTCGCCTCGCTGCAAGCAAACTCCCAGCGGCGTATTGCTTTGCCTCCGTCGACTTCCAAGTGCCAGCGGCGTATTGTTTCGCCCCTCGGTCAAGGAAATCTCAAGCGGCGTATTGCTTTCGCCCCGCGGCAAGCAAACTCCCAGCGGCGTATTGCTTTCGCTTCGCTGCAAGCAAACTCCCAACGGCGTAATGCTTTGCCTCCGTCGACTTCCAAGAGCCAGCGGCGTATTGTTTCGCCTCTCATTCAAGGAAATCTGCAGCGGCGTATTGCTTTCGCCCCGCGACAAGCAAACTCCCAGCGGCGTACTGCTTTGCCTCCGTCGACTTCCGAGTGCCAGCGGCGTAATGCTTCGCCTCTCGGTCAAGGAAATCTCCAGCGGCGTATTGCTTTGGCCTCGCTGCAAGCAAACTCCCAGCGGCGTAATGCTTTGCCTCCGTCGACTTCCAAGTGCCAGCGGCGTATTGCTTCGCCTCTCGGTCAAGGAAATCTCCAGTGGCGTATTGCTTTCGCCTCGCTGCAAGCAAACTCCCAGCGGCGTATTGCTTTGCCTCCGTCGACTTCCGAGTGCCAGCGGCGTATAGCATCACCTCTCGGTCAAGGAAATCTCCAACGGCGTATTGTTTTCGCCTCGCTGCAAGCAAACTCCCAGCGGCGTATTGCTTTGCCTCCGTCGACTTCCAACTGCCAGCGGCGTAATGCTTCGCCCCTCGGTCAAGGAAATCTCAAGCGGCGTATTGCTTTCGCCTCGCTGCAAGCAAACTCCCAGCGGCGTATTGCTTTGCATCCGTCGACTTCCAAGTGCCAGCGGCGTATTGTTTCGCCCCTCGGTCAAGGAAACCTCAAGCGGCGTATTGCTTTCGCCTCGCTGCAAGCAAACTCCCAGCGGCGTATTGCGTTGCCTCCGTCAACTTCCAAGTGCCAGC
The DNA here is from genome assembly GCA_951802745.1 of Nomada flava. NCBI lineage: Eukaryota > Metazoa > Arthropoda > Insecta > Hymenoptera > Apidae > Nomada > Nomada flava. Next base: position 81,431 of record CATOQN010000066.1, on the reverse strand, counting down.
GGCGAATTGTTTCACCTCTCGGTCTAGGAAATCTCAAGCGGCGTATTGCTTTCGCCTCGCTGCAAGCAAACTCCCAGCGGCGTATTGCTTTGCCTCCGTCGACTTCCAAGTGCCAGCGGCGTATTGTTTCGCCCCTCGGTCAAGGAAATCTCAAGCGGCGTATTGCTTTCGCCTCGCTGCAAGCAAACTCCCAGCGGCGTATTGCTTTGCCTCCGTCGACTTCCAACTGCCAGCGGCGTAATGCTTCGCCCCTCGGTGTAGGAAATCTCAAGCGGCGTATTGCTTTCGCCTCGCTGCAAGCAAACTCCCAGCGGCGTAATGCTTTGCCTCCGTCGACTTCCAACTGCCAGCGGCGTAATGCTTCGCCCCTCGGTCAAGGAAATCTCAAGCGGCGTATTGCTTTCGCCTCGCTGCAAGCAAACTCCCAGCGGCGTATTGCTTTGCCTCCGTCGACTTCCAAGTGCCAGCGGCGTATTGTTTCGCCCCTCGGTCAAGGAAATCTCAAGCGGCGTATTGCTTTCGCCTCGCTGCAAGCAAACTCCCAGCGGCGTATTGCGTTGCCTCCGTCAACTTCCAAGTGCCAGCGGCGAATTGTTTCACCTCTCGGTCAAGGCAATCTCCAGCGGCGTATTGCTTTCGCCTCGCTGCAAGCAAACTCCCAGCGGCGTATTGCTTTCGCCTCGCTGCAAGCAAACTCCCAGCGGCGTAATGCTTTGCCTCCGTCGACTTCCAAGTGCCAGCGGCGTATTGCTTCGCCCTTCGGTCAAGGAAATCTCAAGCGGCGTATTGCTTTCGCCTCGCTGCAAGCAAACTCCCAGCGGCGTATTGCTTTGCCTCCGTCGACTTCCAAGTGCCAGCGGCGTATTGTTTCGCCCCTCGGTCAAGGAAATCTCAAGCGGCGTATTGCTTTCGCCCCGCGGCAAGCAAACTCCCAGCGGCGTATTGCTTTCGCTTCGCTGCAAGCAAACTCCCAACGGCGTAATGCTTTGCCTCCGTCGACTTCCAAGAGCCAGCGGCGTATTGTTTCGCCTCTCATTCAAGGAAATCTGCAGCGGCGTATTGCTTTCGCCCCGCGACAAGCAAACTCCCAGCGGCGTACTGCTTTGCCTCCGTCGACTTCCGAGTGCCAGCGGCGTAATGCTTCGCCTCTCGGTCAAGGAAATCTCCAGCGGCGTATTGCTTTGGCCTCGCTGCAAGCAAACTCCCAGCGGCGTAATGCTTTGCCTCCGTCGACTTCCAAGTGCCAGCGGCGTATTGCTTCGCCTCTCGGTCAAGGAAATCTCCAGTGGCGTATTGCTTTCGCCTCGCTGCAAGCAAACTCCCAGCGGCGTATTGCTTTGCCTCCGTCGACTTCCGAGTGCCAGCGGCGTATAGCATCACCTCTCGGTCAAGGAAATCTCCAACGGCGTATTGTTTTCGCCTCGCTGCAAGCAAACTCCCAGCGGCGTATTGCTTTGCCTCCGTCGACTTCCAACTGCCAGCGGCGTAATGCTTCGCCCCTCGGTCAAGGAAATCTCAAGCGGCGTATTGCTTTCGCCTCGCTGCAAGCAAACTCCCAGCGGCGTATTGCTTTGCATCCGTCGACTTCCAAGTGCCAGCGGCGTATTGTTTCGCCCCTCGGTCAAGGAAACCTCAAGCGGCGTATTGCTTTCGCCTCGCTGCAAGCAAACTCCCAGCGGCGTATTGCGTTGCCTCCGTCAACTTCCAAGTGCCAGCGGCGAATTGTTTCACCTCTCGGTCAAGGCAATCTCCAGCGGCGTATTGCTTTCGCCTCGCTGCAAGCAAACTCCCAGCGGCGTATTGTTTTGCCTCCGTCGACTTCCAACTGCCAGCGGCGTAATGCTTCGCCCCTCGGTGAAGGAAATCTCAAGCGGCGTATTGCTTTCGCCTCGCTGCAAGCAAACTCCCAGCGGCGTAATGCTTTGCCTCCGTCGACTTCCAAGTGCCAGCGGCGTATTGCTTCGCCCCTCGGTCAAGGAAATCTCCAGCGGCGTATTGGTTTCGCCTCGCTGCAAGCAAACTCCCAGCGGCGTATTGCTTTGCCGCCGTCGACTTCCAACTGCCAGCGGCGTAATGCTTCGCCTCTCGGTCAAGGAAATCTCCAGCGGCGTATTGCTTTGGCCTCGCTGCAAGCAAACTCCCAGCGGCGTAATGCTTTGCCTCCGTCGACTTCCAAGTGCCAGCGGCGTATTGCTTCGCCTCTCGGTCAAGGAAATCTCCAGTGGCGTATTGCTTTCGCCTCGCTGCAAGCAAACTCCCAGCGGCGTATTGCTTTGCCTCCGTCGACTTCCAAGTGCCAGCGGCGTATTGCTTCGCTTCTCGGTGAAGGAAATCTCCAACGGCGTATTGCTTTCGCCTCGCTGCAAGCAAACTCCCAGCGGCGTATTGCTTTGCCTCCGTCGACTTCCGAGTGCCAGCGGCGTATAGCATCACCTCTCGGTCAAGGAAATCTCCAACGGCGTATTGTTTTCGCCTCGCTGCAAGCAAACTCCCAGCGGCGTATTGCTTTGCCTCCGTGGACTTCCAACTGCCAGCGGCGTAATGCTTCGCCCCTCGGTGAAGGAAATCTCAAGCGGCGTATTGCTTTCGCCTCGCTGCAAGCAAACTCCCAGCGGCGTAATGCTTTGCCTCCGTCGACTTCCAAGTGCCAGCGGCGTATTGCTTCGCCCCTCGGTCAAGGAAATCTCCAGCGGCGTATTGCTTTCGCCTCGCTGCAAGCTAACTCCCAGCGGCGTATTGCTTTGCCTCCGTCGACTTCCAAGTGCCAGCGGCGTATTGCTTCGCCCCTCGGTCAAGGAAATCTCCAGCGGCGTATTGCTTTGCCTCCGCCGACTTCCGAGTGCCAGCGGCGTATAGCTTCGGCTCTCTGTCAAGCAAATCTCCAGCGGCGTATTGCTTTCGCCTCGCTGCAAGCAAACTCCCAGCTGCGTAATGCTTTGCCTCCGTCGACTTCCAAGTGCCAGCGGCGTAATGCTTCGCCCCTCGGTCAAGGAAATCACCAGTGACCTATTGCTTTCACCTCGCTGCAAGCAAACCCCCAGCGGCGTATTGCTTTCGCTTCGCTGCAAGCAAACTCCCAACGGCGTAATGCTTTGCCTCCGTCGACTTCCAAGAGCCAGCGGCGTATTGTTTCGCCTCTCAGTCAAGGAAATCTCCAGCGGCGTATTGCTTTCGCCCCGCGGCAAGCAAACTCCCAGCGGCGTACTGCTTTGCCTCCGTCGACTTCCGAGTGCCAGCGGCGTAATGCTTCGCCTCTCGGTCAAGGAAATCTCCAGCGGCGTATTGCTTTCGCCTCGCTGCATGCAAACTCCCAGCGGCGTACTGCTTTGCCTCCGTGGACTTCCGAGTGCCAGCGGCGTATAGCATCGCCTCTCGGTCAAGGAAATCTCCAACGGCGTATTGCTTTCGCCTCGCTGCAAGCAAATTCCCAGCGACGTAATGCTTTGCCTCCGTCGACTTCCAAGTGCCAGCGGCGTATTGCTTCGCCTCTCGGTCAAGGAAATCTCCAGTGGCGTATCGCTTTCGCCTCGCTGCAAGCAAACTCCCAGCGGCGTATTGCTTTGCCTCCGTCGACTTCCAAGTGCCAGCGGCGTATTGCTTCGCCTCTCGGTCAAGGAAATCTCCAGCGGCGTATTGCTTTCGCCTCGCTGCAAGCAAACTCCCAGCGGCGTATTGCTTTGCCTCCATCGACTTCCGAGTGCCAGGGGCGTATAGCATCGCCTCTCGGTCAAGGAAATCTCCAACGGCGTATTGCTTTCGCCTCGCTGCAAGCAAACTCCCAGCGGCGTATTGCTTTGCCTCCGTCGACTTCAAAGTGCCAGCGGCGTATTGCTTTGCCTCCGTCGACTTCAAAGTGCCAGCGGCGTATTGCTTCGCCCCTCGGTCAAGGAAATCTCCAGCGGCGTATTGCTTTCGCCTCGCTGCAAGCAAACTCCCAACGGCGTATTGCTTTGCCTCCGTCGACTTCCCAGTGCCAGCGGCGTATTGCTTCGCCTCTCGGTCAAGGAAATCTCCAGCGGCGTATTGCTTTCGCCTCGCTGCAAGCAAACTCCCGGCGGTGTATTGCTTTGCCTCCGTCGACTTCCAAGTGCCTGGGGCGTATTGCTTTCACCTCGCTGCAAGCAAACTACCAGCGGCATATTAGTTAGCCTCCGTCGACTTCCAAGTGCCAGCGGCGTATTGCATTGCCTCCGTCGACTTCCAAGTGCCAGCGGCGTATTGCTTCGCCTCTCGGTCAAGAAAACCTCCAGCGGCGTATTGCTTTCGCCTCGCTGCAAGTAAACTCCCAGCGGCGTATTGCTTTGCCTCCGTCGACTTCCAAGTGCCAGCGGCGTATTGCTTCGCCCCTCGGTCAAGGAAATCTCCAGCGGCGTATTGCTTTCGCCTCGCTGCAAGCAAACTCCCAGCGGCGTATTGCTTTGCCTCCGTCGACTTCCAAGTGTCAGCGGCGTATTGCTTTGCCTCCGTCGACTTCCAAGTGCCAGGGGCGTATGGCTTCGCCAATCGGTCAAGGAAATCTCCAGCGTCGTATTGTTTTCGCCTCGCTGCAAGCAAACTCCCAGCGGCGTAATGCTTTGCCTCCGTCGACTTCCAAGTGCCAGCGGCGTATTGCTTCGCCCCTCGGTCAAGGTAATCTCCAGCGGCGTATTGCTTTCACCTTGCTGCAAGCAAACTACCAGCGGCGTATTAGTTTGCTTCCGTCGACTTCCAACTGCCAGCGGCGTATTGTTTCGCCTCTGGGGCAAGGAAATCTCCAACGGCGTATTGCTTTCGCCTCGCTGCAAGCAAACTGCCAGCGGGGTATTGCTTTGCCTCCGTCGACTTTCAAGTGCCAGCGGCGTATTGTTTTCGACTCGCTGCAAGCAAACTCCCAGCGGCGTATTGCTTTGCCTCCGTCGACTTCCAAGTGCCAGCGGCGTATTGCTTCGCCTCTCGGTCAAGGAAATCTCCAGCGGCGTATTGCTTTCGCCTCGCTGCAAGCAAACTCCCAGCGGTGTATTGCTTTGCCTCCGTCGACTTCCAAGTGCCAGCGGCGTATTGCTTCGCCTCTCGGTCAAGGAAATCTCCAGCGGCGTATTGCTTTCGCCTCGCTGCAAGCAAACTCCCAGCGGTGTATTGCTTTGCCTCCGTCGACTTCCAAGTGCCTGGGGCGTATTGCTTTCACCTCGCTGCAAGCAAACTACCAGCGGCATATTAGTTAGCCTCCGTCGACTTCCAAGTGCCAGCGGCGTATTGCATTGCCTCCGTCGACTTCCAAGTGCCAGCGGCGTATTGCTTCGCCTCTCGGTCAAGAAAACCTCCAGCGGCGTATTGCTTTCGCCTCGCTGCAAGTAAACTCCCAGCGGCGTATTGCTTTGCCTCCGTCGACTTCCAAGTGCCAGCGGCGTATTGCTTCGCCCCTCGGTCAAGGAAATCTCCACCGACGTATTGCTTTCGCCTCGCTGCAAGCAAATTCCCAGCGGCGTATTGCTTTGCCTCCGTCGACTTCCAAGTGCCAGCGGCGTATTGCTTCGCCCCTCGGTCAAGGAAATCTCCACCGACGTATTGCTTTCGCCTCGCTGCAAGCAAATTCCCAGCGGCGTATTGCTTTGCCTCCGTCGACTTCCAAGTGCCAGCGGCGTATTGCTTCGCCCCTCGGTCAAGGAAATCTCCAGCGGCGTATTGTTTTCGCCTCGCTGCAAGCAAACTCCCAGCGGCGTAATGCTTTGCCTCCGTCGACTTCCAAGTGCCAGCGGCGTATTGCTTTGCCTCCGTCGACTTCCAAGTGCCAGGGGCGTATGGCTTCGCCAATCGGTCAAGGAAATCTCCAGCGTCGTATTGTTTTCGCCTCGCTGCAAGCAAACTCCCAGCGGCGTAATGCTTTGCCTCCGTCGACTTCCAAGTGCCAGCGGCGTATTGCTTCGCCCCTCGGTCAAGGAAATCACCAGCGGCCTATTGCTTTCACCTCGCTGCAAGCAAACTCCCAGCGGCGTATTGCTTTCGCTTCGCTGCAAGCAAACTCCCAACGGCGTAATGCTTTGCCTCCGTCGACTTCCAAGAGCCAGCGGCGTATTGTTTCGCCTCTCATTCAAGGAAATCTGCAGCGGCGTATTGCTTTCGCCCCGCGGCAAGCAAACTCCCAGCGGCGTACTGCTTTGCCTCCGTCGACTTCCGAGTGCCAGCCGCGTAATGCTTCGCCTCTCGGTCAAGGAAATCTCCAGCGGCGTATTGCTTTGGCCTCGCTGCAAGCAAACTCCCAGCGGCGTAATGCTTTGCCTCCGTCGACTTCCAAGTGCCAGCGGCGTATTGCTTCGCCTCTCGGTCAAGGAAATCTCCAGTGGCGTATTGCTTTCGCCTCGCTGCAAGCAAACTCCCAGCGGCGTATTGCTTTGCCTCCGTCGACTTCCGAGTGCCAGCGGCGTATAGCATCACCTCTCGGTCAAGGAAATCTCCAACGGCGTATTGTTTTCGCCTCGCTGCAAGCAAACTCCCAGCGGCGTATTGCTTTGCCTCCGTCGACTTCCAACTGCCAGCGGCGTAATGCTTCGCCCCTCGGTCAAGGAAATCTCAAGCGGCGTATTGCTTTCGCCTCGCTGCAAGCAAACTCCCAGCGGCGTATTGCTTTGCCTCCGTCGACTTCCAAGTGCCAGCGGCGTATTGTTTCGCCCCTCGGTCAAGGAAATCTCAAGCGGCGTATTGCTTTCGCCTCGCTGCAAGCAAACTCCCAGCGGCGTATTGCGTTGCCTCCGTCAACTTCCAAGTGCCAGCGGCGAATTGTTTCACCTCTCGGTCAAGGCAATCTCCAGCGGCGTATTGCTTTCGCCTCGCTGCAAGCAAACTCCCAGCGGCGTATTGCTTTCGCCTCGCTGCAAGCAAACTCCCAGCGGTGTATTGCTTTGCCTCCGTCGACTTCCAACTGCCAGCGGCGTAATGCTTCGCCCCTCGGTGTAGGAAATCTCAAGCGGCGTATTGCTCTCGCCTCGCTGCAAGCAAACTCCCAGCGGCGTATTGCTTTGCCTCCGTCGACTTCCAACTGCCAGCGGCGTAATGCTTCGCCCCTCGGTCTAGGAAATCTCAAGCGGCGTATTGCTTTCGCCTCGCTGCAAGCAAACTCCCAGCGGCGTATTGCTTTGCCTCCGTCGACTTCCAAGTGCCAGCGGCGTATTGTTTCGCCCCTCGGTCAAGGAAATCTCAAGCGGCGTATTGCTTTCGCCTCGCTGCAAGCAAACTCCCAGCGGCGTATTGCTTTGCCTCCGTCGACTTCCAACTGCCAGCGGCGTAATGCTTCGCCCCTCGGTGTAGGAAATCTCAAGCGGCGTATTGCTTTCGCCTCGCTGCAAGCAAACTCCCAGCGGCGTAATGCTTTGCCTCCGTCGACTTCCAACTGCCAGCGGCGTAATGCTTCGCCCCTCGGTCAAGGAAATCTCAAGCGGCGTATTGCTTTCGCCTCGCTGCAAGCAAACTCCCAGCGGCGTATTGCTTTGCCTCCGTCGACTTCCAAGTGCCAGCGGCGTATTGTTTCGCCCCTCGGTCAAGGAAATCTCAAGCGGCGTATTGCTTTCGCCTCGCTGCAAGCAAACTCCCAGCGGCGTATTGCGTTGCCTCCGTCAACTTCCAAGTGCCAGCGGCGAATTGTTTCACCTCTCGGTCAAGGCAATCTCCAGCGGCGTATTGCTTTCGCCTCGCTGCAAGCAAACTCCCAGCGGCGTATTGCTTTCGCCTCGCTGCAAGCAAACTCCCAGCGGCGTAATGCTTTGCCTCCGTCGACTTCCAAGTGCCAGCGGCGTATTGCTTCGCCCTTCGGTCAAGGAAATCTCAAGCGGCGTATTGCTTTCGCCTCGCTGCAAGCAAACTCCCAGCGGCGTATTGCTTTGCCTCCGTCGACTTCCAAGTGCCAGCGGCGTATTGTTTCGCCCCTCGGTCAAGGAAATCTCAAGCGGCGTATTGCTTTCGCCCCGCGGCAAGCAAACTCCCAGCGGCGTATTGCTTTCGCTTCGCTGCAAGCAAACTCCCAACGGCGTAATGCTTTGCCTCCGTCGACTTCCAAGAGCCAGCGGCGTATTGTTTCGCCTCTCATTCAAGGAAATCTGCAGCGGCGTATTGCTTTCGCCCCGCGACAAGCAAACTCCCAGCGGCGTACTGCTTTGCCTCCGTCGACTTCCGAGTGCCAGCGGCGTAATGCTTCGCCTCTCGGTCAAGGAAATCTCCAGCGGCGTATTGCTTTGGCCTCGCTGCAAGCAAACTCCCAGCGGCGTAATGCTTTGCCTCCGTCGACTTCCAAGTGCCAGCGGCGTATTGCTTCGCCTCTCGGTCAAGGAAATCTCCAGTGGCGTATTGCTTTCGCCTCGCTGCAAGCAAACTCCCAGCGGCGTATTGCTTTGCCTCCGTCGACTTCCGAGTGCCAGCGGCGTATAGCATCACCTCTCGGTCAAGGAAATCTCCAACGGCGTATTGTTTTCGCCTCGCTGCAAGCAAACTCCCAGCGGCGTATTGCTTTGCCTCCGTCGACTTCCAACTGCCAGCGGCGTAATGCTTCGCCCCTCGGTCAAGGAAATCTCAAGCGGCGTATTGCTTTCGCCTCGCTGCAAGCAAACTCCCAGCGGCGTATTGCTTTGCATCCGTCGACTTCCAAGTGCCAGCGGCGTATTGTTTCGCCCCTCGGTCAAGGAAACCTCAAGCGGCGTATTGCTTTCGCCTCGCTGCAAGCAAACTCCCAGCGGCGTAATGCTTTGCCTCCGTCGACTTCCAAGTGCCAGCGGCGTATTGCTTCGCCCCTCGGTCAAGGAAATCTCCAGCGGCGTATTGGTTTCGCCTCGCTGCAAGCAAACTCCCAGCGGCGTATTGCTTTGCCTCCGTCGACTTCCAACTGCCAGCGGCGTAATGCTTCGCCTCTCGGTCAAGGAAATCTCCAGCGGCGTATTGCTTTGGCCTCGCTGCAAGCAAACTCCCAGCGGCGTAATGCTTTGCCTCCGTCGACTTCCAAGTGCCAGCGGCGTATTGCTTCGCCTCTCGGTCAAGGAAATCTCCAGTGGCGTATTGCTTTCGCCTCGCTGCAAGCAAACTCCCAGCGGCGTATTGCTTTGCCTCCGTCGACTTCCAAGTGCCAGCGGCGTATTGCTTCGCTTCTCGGTGAAGGAAATCTCCAACGGCGTATTGCTTTCGCCTCGCTGCAAGCAAACTCCCAGCGGCGTATTGCTTTGCCTCCGTCGACTTCCGAGTGCCAGCGGCGTATAGCATCACCTCTCGGTCAAGGAAATCTCCAACGGCGTATTGTTTTCGCCTCGCTGCAAGCAAACTCCCAGCGGCGTATTGCTTTGCCTCCGTGGACTTCCAACTGCCAGCGGCGTAATGCTTCGCCCCTCGGTGAAGGAAATCTCAAGCGGCGTATTGCTTTCGCCTCGCTGCAAGCAAACTCCCAGCGGCGTAATGCTTTGCCTCCGTCGACTTCCAAGTGCCAGCGGCGTATTGCTTCGCCCCTCGGTCAAGGAAATCTCCAGCGGCGTATTGCTTTCGCCTCGCTGCAAGCTAACTCCCAGCGGCGTATTGCTTTGCCTCCGTCGACTTCCAAGTGCCAGCGGCGTATTGCTTCGCCCCTCGGTCAAGGAAATCTCCAGCGGCGTATTGCTTTGCCTCCGCCGACTTCCGAGTGCCAGCGGCGTATAGCTTCGGCTCTCTGTCAAGCAAATCTCCAGCGGCGTATTGCTTTCGCCTCGCTGCAAGCAAACTCCCAGCTGCGTAATGCTTTGCCTCCGTCGACTTCCAAGTGCCAGCGGCGTAATGCTTCGCCCCTCGGTCAAGGAAATCACCAGTGACCTATTGCTTTCACCTCGCTGCAAGCAAACCCCCAGCGGCGTATTGCTTTCGCTTCGCTGCAAGCAAACTCCCAACGGCGTAATGCTTTGCCTCCGTCGACTTCCAAGAGCCAGCGGCGTATTGTTTCGCCTCTCAGTCAAGGAAATCTCCAGCGGCGTATTGCTTTCGCCCCGCGGCAAGCAAACTCCCAGCGGCGTACTGCTTTGCCTCCGTCGACTTCCGAGTGCCAGCGGCGTAATGCTTCGCCTCTCGGTCAAGGAAATCTCCAGCGGCGTATTGCTTTCGCCTCGCTGCATGCAAACTCCCAGCGGCGTACTGCTTTGCCTCCGTGGACTTCCGAGTGCCAGCGGCGTATAGCATCGCCTCTCGGTCAAGGAAATCTCCAACGGCGTATTGCTTTCGCCTCGCTGCAAGCAAACTCCCAGCGACGTAATGCTTTGCCTCCGTCGACTTCCAAGTGCCAGCGGCGTATTGCTTCGCCTCTCGGTCAAGGAAATCTCCAGTGGCGTATCGCTTTCGCCTCGCTGCAAGCAAACTCCCAGCGGCGTATTGCTTTGCCTCCGTCGACTTCCAAGTGCCAGCGGCGTATTGCTTCGCCTCTCGGTCAAGGAAATCTCCAGCGGCGTATTGCTTTCGCCTCGCTGCAAGCAAACTCCCAGCGGCGTATTGCTTTGCCTCCGTCGACTTCCGAGTGCCAGGGGCGTATAGCATCGCCTCTCGGTCAAGGAAATCTCCAACGGCGTATTGCTTTCGCCTCGCTGCAAGCAAACTCCCAGCGGCGTATTGCTTTGCCTCCGTCGACTTCAAAGTGCCAGCGGCGTATTGCTTTGCCTCCGTCGACTTCAAAGTGCCAGCGGCGTATTGCTTCGCCCCTCGGTCAAGGAAATCTCCAGCGGCGTATTGCTTTCGCCTCGCTGCAAGCAAACTCCCAACGGCGTATTGCTTTGCCTCCGTCGACTTCCCAGTGCCAGCGGCGTATTGCTTCGCCTCTCGGTCAAGGAAATCTCCAGCGGCGTATTGCTTTCGCCTCGCTGCAAGCCAACTCCCAGCGGTGTATTGCTTTGCCTCCGTCGACTTCCAAGTGCCTGGGGCGTATTGCTTTCACCTCGCTGCAAGCAAACTACCAGCGGCATATTAGTTAGCCTCCGTCGACTTCCAAGTGCCAGCGGCGTATTGCATTGCCTCCGTCGACTTCCAAGTGCCAGCGGCGTATTGCTTCGCCTCTCGGTCAAGAAAACCTCCAGCGGCGTATTGCTTTCGCCTCGCTGCAAGTAAACTCCCAGCGGCGTATTGCTTTGCCTCCGTCGACTTCCAAGTGCCAGCGGCGTATTGCTTCGCCCCTCGGTCAAGGAAATCTCCAGCGGCGTATTGCTTTCGCCTCGCTGCAAGCAAACTCCCAGCGGCGTATTGCTTTGCCTCCGTCGACTTCCAAGTGTCAGCGGCGTATTGCTTTGCCTCCGTCGACTTCCAAGTGCCAGGGGCGTATGGCTTCGCCAATCGGTCAAGGAAATCTCCAGCGTCGTATTGTTTTCGCCTCGCTGCAAGCAAACTCCCAGCGGCGTAATGCTTTGCCTCCGTCGACTTCCAAGTGCCAGCGGCGTATTGCTTCGCCCCTCGGTCAAGGTAATCTCCAGCGGCGTATTGCTTTCACCTTGCTGCAAGCAAACTACCAGCGGCGTATTAGTTTGCTTCCGTCGACTTCCAACTGCCAGCGGCGTATTGTTTCGCCTCTGGGGCAAGGAAATCTCCAACGGCGTATTGCTTTCGCCTCGCTGCAAGCAAACTGCCAGCGGGGTATTGCTTTGCCTCCGTCGACTTTCAAGTGCCAGCGGCGTATTGTTTTCGACTCGCTGCAAGCAAACTCCCAGCGGCGTATTGTTTTGCCTCCGCCGACTTCCGAGTGCCAGCGGCGTATAGCTTCGCCTCTGTGTCAAGGAAATCTCCAGCGGCGTATTGCTTTCGCCTCGCTGCAAGCAAACTCCCAGCGGCGTATTGCGTTGCCTCCGTCAACTTCCAAGGGCCAGCGGCGAATTGTTTCACCTCTCGGTCAAGGCAATCTCCAGCGGCGTATTGCTTTCTCCTCGCTGCAAGCAAACTCCCAGCGGCGTAATGCTTTCGCCTCGCTGCAAGCAAACTCCCAGCGGCGTAATGCTTTGCCTCCGTCGACTTCCAAGTGCCAGCGGCGTAATGCTTCGCCCCTCGGTCAAGGAAATCACCAGTGACCTATTGCTTTCACCTCGCTGCAAGCAAACCCCCAGCGGCGTATTGCTTTCGCTTCGCTGCAAGCAAACTCCCAACGGCGTAATGCTTTGCCTCCGTCGACTTCCAAGAGCCAGCGGCGTATTGTTTCGCCTCTCAGTCAAGGAAATCTCCAGCGGCGTATTGCTTTCGCCCCGCGGCAAGCAAACTCCCAGCGGCGTACTGCTTTGCCTCCGTCGACTTCCGAGTGCCAGCGGCGTAATGCTTCGCCTCTCGGTCAAGGAAATCTCCAGCGGCGTATTGCTTTCGCCTCGCTGCATGCAAACTCCCAGCGGCGTACTGCTTTGCCTCCGTGGACTTCCGAGTGCCAGCGGCGTATAGCATCGCCTCTCGGTCAAGGAAATCTCCAACGGCGTATTGCTTTCGCCTCGCTGCAAGCAAACTCCCAGCGGCGTAATGCTTTGCCTCCGTCGACTTCCAAGTGCCAGCCTCGTATTGCTTCGCCTCTCGGTCAAGGAAATCTCCAGTGGCGTATTGCTTTCGCCTCGCTGCAAGCAAACTCCCAGCGGCGTATTGCTTTGCCTCCGTCGACTTCCAAGTGCCAGCGGCGTATTGCTTCGCCTCTCGGTCAAGGAAATCTCCAGCGGCGTATTGCTTTCGCCTCGCTGCAAGCAAACTCCCAGCGGTGTATTGCTTTGCCTCCGTCGACTTCCAAGTGCCAGCGGCGTATTGCTTCGCCTCTCGGTCAAGGAAATCTCCAGCGGCGTATTGCTTTCGCCTCGCTGCAAGCAAACTCCCAGCGGCGTATTGCTTTGCCTCCGTCGACTTCCAAGTGCCTGGGGCGTATTGCTTTCACCTCGCTGCAAGCAAACTACCAGCGGCATATTAGTTAGCCTCCGTCGACTTCCAAGTGCCAGCGGCGTATTGCATTGCCTCCGTCGACTTCCCAGTGCCAGCGGCGTATTGCTTCGCCTCTCGGTCAAGGAAATCTCCAGCGGCGTATTGCTTTCGCCTCGCTGCAAGCCAACTCCCAGCGGTGTATTGCTTTGCCTCCGTCGACTTCCAAGTGCCTGGGGCGTATTGCTTTCACCTCGCTGCAAGCAAACTACCAGCGGCATATTAGTTAGCCTCCGTCGACTTCCAAGTGCCAGCGGCGTATTGCATTGCCTCCGTCGACTTCCAAGTGCCAGCGGCGTATTGCTTCGCCTCTCGGTCAAGAAAACCTCCAGCGGCGTATTGCTTTCGCCTCGCTGCAAGTAAACTCCCAGCGGCGTATTGCTTTGCCTCCGTCGACTTCCAAGTGCCAGCGGCGTATTGCTTCGCCCCTCGGTCAAGGAAATCTCCAGCGGCGTATTGCTTTCGCCTCGCTGCAAGCAAACTCCCAGCGGCGTATTGCTTTGCCTCCGTCGACTTCCAAGTGTCAGCGGCGTATTGCTTTGCCTCCGTCGACTTCCAAGTGCCAGGGGCGTATGGCTTCGCCAATCGGTCAAGGAAATCTCCAGCGTCGTATTGTTTTCGCCTCGCTGCAAGCAAACTCCCAGCGGCGTAATGCTTTGCCTCCGTCGACTTCCAAGTGCCAGCGGCGTATTGCTTCGCCCCTCGGTCAAGGTAATCTCCAGCGGCGTATTGCTTTCACCTTGCTGCAAGCAAACTACCAGCGGCGTATTAGTTTGCTTCCGTCGACTTCCAACTGCCAGCGGCGTATTGTTTCGCCTCTGGGGCAAGGAAATCTCCAACGGCGTATTGCTTTCGCCTCGCTGCAAGCAAACTGCCAGCGGGGTATTGCTTTGCCTCCGTCGACTTTCAAGTGCCAGCGGCGTATTGTTTTCGACTCGCTGCAAGCAAACTCCCAGCGGCGTATTGTTTTGCCTCCGCCGACTTCCGAGTGCCAGCGGCGTATAGCTTCGCCTCTGTGTCAAGGAAATCTCCAGCGGCGTATTGCTTTCGCCTCGCTGCAAGCAAACTCCCAGCGGCGTATTGCGTTGCCTCCGTCAACTTCCAAGGGCCAGCGGCGAATTGTTTCACCTCTCGGTCAAGGCAATCTCCAGCGGCGTATTGCTTTCTCCTCGCTGCAAGCAAACTCCCAGCGGCGTAATGCTTTCGCCTCGCTGCAAGCAAACTCCCAGCGGCGTAATGCTTTGCCTCCGTCGACTTCCAAGTGCCAGCGGCGTAATGCTTCGCCCCTCGGTCAAGGAAATCACCAGTGACCTATTGCTTTCACCTCGCTGCAAGCAAACCCCCAGCGGCGTATTGCTTTCGCTTCGCTGCAAGCAAACTCCCAACGGCGTAATGCTTTGCCTCCGTCGACTTCCAAGAGCCAGCGGCGTATTGTTTCGCCTCTCAGTCAAGGAAATCTCCAGCGGCGTATTGCTTTCGCCCCGCGGCAAGCAAACTCCCAGCGGCGTACTGCTTTGCCTCCGTCGACTTCCGAGTGCCAGCGGCGTAATGCTTCGCCTCTCGGTCAAGGAAATCTCCAGCGGCGTATTGCTTTCGCCTCGCTGCATGCAAACTCCCAGCGGCGTACTGCTTTGCCTCCGTGGACTTCCGAGTGCCAGCGGCGTATAGCATCGCCTCTCGGTCAAGGAAATCTCCAACGGCGTATTGCTTTCGCCTCGCTGCAAGCAAACTCCCAGCGGCGTAATGCTTTGCCTCCGTCGACTTCCAAGTGCCAGCCTCGTATTGCTTCGCCTCTCGGTCAAGGAAATCTCCAGTGGCGTATTGCTTTCGCCTCGCTGCAAGCAAACTCCCAGCGGCGTATTGCTTTGCCTCCGTCGACTTCCAAGTGCCAGCGGCGTATTGCTTCGCCTCTCGGTCAAGGAAATCTCCAGCGGCGTATTGCTTTCGCCTCGCTGCAAGCAAACTCCCAGCGGTGTATTGCTTTGCCTCCGTCGACTTCCAAGTGCCAGCGGCGTATTGCTTCGCCTCTCGGTCAAGGAAATCTCCAGCGGCGTATTGCTTTCGCCTCGCTGCAAGCAAACTCCCAGCGGCGTATTGCTTTGCCTCCGTCGACTTCCAAGTGCCTGGGGCGTATTGCTTTCACCTCGCTGCAAGCAAACTACCAGCGGCATATTAGTTAGCCTCCGTCGACTTCCAAGTGCCAGCGGCGTATTGCATTGCCTCCGTCGACTTCCAAGTGCCAGCGGCGTATTGCTTCGCCTCTCGGTCAAGAAAACCTCCAGCGGCGTATTGCTTTCGCCTCGCTGCAAGTAAACTCCCAGCGGCGTATTGCTTTGCCTCCGTCGACTTCCAAGTGCCAGCGGCGTATTGCTTCGCCCCTCGGTCAAGGAAATCTCCACCGACGTATTGCTTTCGCCTCGCTGCAAGCAAATTCCCAGCGGCGTATTGCTTTGCCTCCGTCGACTTCCAAGTGCCAGCGGCGTATTGCTTCGCCCCTCGGTCAAGGAAATCTCAAGCGGCGTATTGCTTTCGCCTCGCTGCAAGCAAACTCCCAGCGGCGTATTGCTTTGCCTCCGTCGACTTCCAAGTGCCAGCGGCGTATTGTTTCGCCCCTCGGTCAAGGAAATCTCAAGCGGCGTATTGCTTTCGCCCCGCGGCAAGCAAACTCCCAGCGGCGTATTGCTTTCGCTTCGCTGCAAGCAAACTCCCAACGGCGTAATGCTTTGCCTCCGTCGACTTCCAAGAGCCAGCGGCGTATTGTTTCGCCTCTCATTCAAGGAAATCTGCAGCGGCGTATTGCTTTCGCCCCGCGACAAGCAAACTCCCAGCGGCGTACTGCTTTGCCTCCGTCGACTTCCGAGTGCCAGCGGCGTAATGCTTCGCCTCTCGGTCAAGGAAATCTCCAGCGGCGTATTGCTTTGGCCTCGCTGCAAGCAAACTCCCAGCGGCGTAATGCTTTGCCTCCGTCGACTTCCAAGTGCCAGCGGCGTATTGCTTCGCCTCTCGGTCAAGGAAATCTCCAGTGGCGTATTGCTTTCGCCTCGCTGCAAGCAAACTCCCAGCGGCGTATTGCTTTGCCTCCGTCGACTTCCGAGTGCCAGCGGCGTATAGCATCACCTCTCGGTCAAGGAAATCTCCAACGGCGTATTGTTTTCGCCTCGCTGCAAGCAAACTCCCAGCGGCGTATTGCTTTGCCTCCGTCGACTTCCAACTGCCAGCGGCGTAATGCTTCGCCCCTCGGTCAAGGAAATCTCAAGCGGCGTATTGCTTTCGCCTCGCTGCAAGCAAACTCCCAGCGGCGTAATGCTTTGCCTCCGTCGACTTCCAAGTGCCAGCGGCGTATTGTTTCGCCCCTCGGTCAAGGAAATCTCAAGCGGCGTATTGCTTTCGCCTCGCTGCAAGCAAACGCCCAGCGGCGTATTGCGTTGCCTCCGTCAACTTCCAAGTGCCAGCGGCGAATTGTTTCACCTCTCGGTCAAGGCAATCTCCAGCGGCGTATTGCTTTCGCCTCGCTGCAAGCAAACTCCCAGCGGCGTATTGCTTTGCCTCCGTCGACTTCCAACTGCCAGCGGCGTAATGCTTCGCCCCTCGGTCAAGGAAATCTCAAGCGGCGTATTGCTTTCGCCTCGCTGCAAGCAAACTCCCAGCGGCGTATAGCTTTGCCTCCGTCGACTTCCAAGTGCCAGCGGCGTATTGCTTCGCCCCTCGGTCAAGGAAATCTCCAGCGGCGTATTGCTTTCGCCTCGCTGCAAGCAAACTCCCAGCGGCGTATTGCTTTCGCCTCGCTGCAAGCAAACTCCCAGCGGCGTATTGCTTTGCCTCCGTCGACTTCCAAGTGCCAGCGGCGTATTGTTTCGCCCCTCGGTCAAGGAAATCTCAAGCGGCGTATTGCTTTCGCCTCGCTGCAAGCAAACTCCCAGCGGCGTATTGCGTTGCCTCCGTCAACTTCCAAGTGCCAGCGGCGAATTGTTTCACCTCTCGGTCAAGGCAATCTCCAGCGGCGTATTGCTTTCGCCTCGCTGCAAGCAAACTCCCAGCGGCGTATTGCTTTCGCCTCGCTGCAAGCAAACTCCCAGCGGCGTAATGCTTTGCCTCCGTCGACTTCCAAGTGCCAGCGGCGTATTGCTTCGCCCTTCGGTCAAGGAAATCTCCAGCGGCGTATTTTTTTCACCTTGCTGCAAGCAAATTACCAGCTGCGTATTAGTTTGCCTCCGTCGACTTCCAAGTGCCAGCGGCATATTGCAATGCCTCCGTCGACTTCCAAGTGCCAGCGGCGTATTGCTTCGCCTCTCGGTCAAGAAAATCTCCAGCGGCGTATTGCTATCGCCTCGCTGCAAGCAAACTCCCAGCGGCGTAATGCTTTGCCTCCGTCGACTTCCAAGTGCCAGCGGCGTATTGCTTCGCCCCTCGGTCAAGGAAATCTCCAGCGGCGTATTGCTTTCGCCTCGCTGCAAGCAAAGTCCCAGCGGCGTATTGCTTTGCCTCCGTCGACTTCCCAGTGCCAGCGGCGTATTGCTTCGCCTCTCGGTCAAGGAAATCTCCAGCGGCGTATTGCTTTCGCCTCGCTGCAAGCAAACTCCCAGCGGCGTATTGCTTTCGCCTCGCTGCAAGCAAACTCCCAGCGGCGTAATGCTTTGCCTCCGTCGACTTCCAAGAGCCAGCGGCGTATTGTTTCGCCTCTCAGTCAAGGAAATCTCCAGCGGCGTATTGCTTTCGCCCCGCGGCAAGCAAACTCCCAGCGGCGTACTGCTTTGCCTCCGTCGACTTCCGAGTGCCAGCGGCGTAATGCTTCGCCTCTCGGTCAAGGAAATCTCCAGCGGCGTATTGCTTTCGCCTCGCTGCATGCAAACTCCCAGCGGCGTATTGTTTTGCCTCCGTCGACTTCCGAGTGCCAGCGGCGTATTGCTTCGCCTCTCGGTCAAGGAAATCTCCAGCGGCGTATTGCTTTCGCCTCGCTGCAAGCAAACTCCCAGCGGCGTATTGCTTTGCCTCCGTCGACTTCCGAGTGCCAGCGGCGTATTGCTTCGCCTCTCGGTCAAGGAAATCTCCAGCGGCGTATTGCTTTCGCCTCGCTGCAAGCAAACTCCCAGCGGCGTATTGCTTTGCCTCCGTCGACTTCCGAGTGCCAGCGGCGTATAGCATCGCCTCTCGGTCAAGGAAATCTCCAACGGCGTATTGCTTTCGCCTCGCTGCAAGCAAACTCCCAGCGGCGTAATGCTTTGCCTCCGTCGACTTCCAAGTGCCAGCGGCGTATTGCTTCGCCTCTCGGTCAAGGAAATCTCCAGTGGCGTATTGCTTTCGCCTCGCTGCAAGCAAACTCCCAGCGGCGTATTGCTTTGCCTCCGTCGACTTCCAAGTGCCAGCGGCGTATTGCTTCGCCCCTCGGTCAAGGAAATCTCCAGCGGCGTATTGCTTTCGCCTCGCTGCAAGCAAACTCCCAGCGGCGTATTGCTTTCGCCTCGCTGCAAGCAAACTCCCAGCGGTGTATTGCTTTGCCTCCGTCGACTTCCAACTGCCAGCGGCGTAATGCTTCGCCCCTCGGTGTAGGAAATCTCAAGCGGCGTATTGCTTTCGCCTCGCTGCAAGCAAACTCCCAGCGGCGTATTGCTTTGCCTCCGTCGACTTCCAACTGCCAGCGGCGTAATGCTTCGCCCCTCGGTCAAGGAAATCTCAAGCGGCGTATTGCTTTCGCCTCGCTGCAAGCAAACTCCCAGCGGCGTATTGCTTTGCCTCCGTCGACTTCCAAGTGCCAGCGGCGTATTGTTTCGCCCCTCGGTCAAGGAAATCTCAAGCGGCGTATTGCTTTCGCCCCGCGGCAAGCAAACTCCCAGCGGCGTATTGCTTTCGCTTCGCTGCAAGCAAACTCCCAACGGCGTAATGCTTTGCCTCCGTCGACTTCCAAGAGCCAGCGGCGTATTGTTTCGCCTCTCATTCAAGGAAATCTGCAGCGGCGTATTGCTTTCGCCCCGCGACAAGCAAACTCCCAGCGGCGTACTGCTTTGCCTCCGTCGACTTCCGAGTGCCAGCGGCGTAATGCTTCGCCTCTCGGTCAAGGAAATCTCCAGCGGCGTATTGCTTTGGCCTCGCTGCAAGCAAACTCCCAGCGGCGTAATGCTTTGCCTCCGTCGACTTCCGAGTGCCAGCGGCGTATAGCATCACCTCTCGGTCAAGGAAATCTCCAACGGCGTATTGTTTTCGCCTCGCTGCAAGCAAACTCCCAGCGGCGTATTGCTTTGCCTCCGTCGACTTCCAACTGCCAGCGGCGTATTGTTTCGCCCCTCGGTCAAGGAAATCTCAAGCGGCGTATTGCTTTCGCCTCGCTGCAAGCAAACTCCCAGCGGCGTATTGCGTTTCCTCCGTCAACTGCCAAGTGCCAGCGGCGAATTGTTTCACCTCTCGGTCAAGGCAATCTCCAGCGGCGTATTGCTTTCGCCTCGCTGCAAGCAAACTCCCAGCGGCGTATTGCTTTCGCCTCGCTGCAAGCAAACTCCCAGCGGTGTATTGCTTTGCCTCCGTCGACTTCCAACTGCCAGCGGCGTAATGCTTCGCCCCTCGGTGTAGGAAATCTCAAGCGGCGTATTGCTTTCGCCTCGCTGCAAGCAAACTCCCAGCGGCGTATTGCTTTGCCTCCGTCGACTTCCAACTGCCAGCGGCGTAATGCTTCGCCCCTCGGTCAAGGTAATCTCAAGCGGCGTATTGCTTTCGCCTCGCTGCAAGCAAACTCCCAGCGGCGTATTGCTTTGCCTCCGTCGACTTCCAAGTGCCAGCGGCGTATTGTTTCGCCCCTCGGTCAAGGAAATCTCAAGCGGCGTATTGCTTTCGCCTCGCTGCAAGCAAACTCCCAGCGGCGTATTGCGTTGCCTCCGTCAACTTCCAAGTGCCAGCGGCGAATTGTTTCACCTCTCGGTCAAGGCAATCTCCAGCGGCGTATTGCTTTCGCCTCGCTGCAAGCAAACTCCCAGCGGCGTATTGCTTTCGCCTCGCTGCAAGCAAACTCCCAGCGGCGTAATGCTTTGCCTCCGTCGACTTCCAAGTGCCAGCGGCGTATTGCTTCGCCCTTCGGTCAAGGAAATCTCCAGCGGCGTATTTTTTTCACCTTGCTGCAAGCAAATTACCAGCTGCGTATTAGTTTGCCTCCGTCGACTTCCAAGTGCCAGCGGCATATTGCAATGCCTCCGTCGACTTCCAAGTGCCAGCGGCGTATTGCTTCGCCTCTCGGTCAAGAAAATCTCCAGCGGCGTATTGCTATCGCCTCGCTGCAAGCAAACTCCCAGCGGCGTAATGCTTTGCCTCCGTCGACTTCCAAGTGCCAGCGGCGTATTGCTTCGCCCCTCGGTCAAGGAAATCTCCAGCGGCGTATTGCTTTCGCCTCGCTGCAAGCAAAGTCCCAGCGGCGTATTGCTTTGCCTCCGTCGACTTCCCAGTGCCAGCGGCGTATTGCTTCGCCTCTCGGTCAAGGAAATCTCCAGCGGCGTATTGCTTTCGCCTCGCTGCAAGCAAACTCCCAGCGGCGTATTGCTTTCGCCTCGCTGCAAGCAAACTCCCAGCGGCGTAATGCTTTGCCTCCGTCGACTTCCAAGAGCCAGCGGCGTATTGTTTCGCCTCTCAGTCAAGGAAATCTCCAGCGGCGTATTGCTTTCGCCCCGCGGCAAGCAAACTCCCAGCGGCGTACTGCTTTGCCTCCGTCGACTTCCGAGTGCCAGCGGCGTAATGCTTCGCCTCTCGGTCAAGGAAATCTCCAGCGGCGTATTGCTTTCGCCTCGCTGCATGCAAACTCCCAGCGGCGTATTGTTTTGCCTCCGTCGACTTCCGAGTGCCAGCGGCGTATTGCTTCGCCTCTCGGTCAAGGAAATCTCCAGCGGCGTATTGCTTTCGCCTCGCTGCAAGCAAACTCCCAGCGGCGTATTGCTTTGCCTCCGTCGACTTCCGAGTGCCAGCGGCGTATTGCTTCGCCTCTCGGTCAAGGAAATCTCCAGCGGCGTATTGCTTTCGCCTCGCTGCAAGCAAACTTCCAGCGGCGTATTGCTTTGCCTCCGTCGACTTCCGAGTGCCAGCGGCGTATAGCATCGCCTCTCGGTCAAGGAAATCTCCAACGGCGTATTGCTTTCGCCTCGCTGCAAGCAAACTCCCAGCGGCGTAATGCTTTGCCTCCGTCGACTTCCAAGTGCCAGCGGCGTATTGCTTCGCCTCTCGGTCAAGGAAATCTCCAGTGGCGTATTGCTTTCGCCTCGCTGCAAGCAAACTCCCAGCGGCGTATTGCTTTGCCTCCGTCGACTTCCAAGTGCCAGCGGCGTATTGCTTCGCCCCTCGGTCAAGGAAATCTCCAGCGGCGTATTGCTTTCGCCTCGCTGCAAGCAAACTCCCAGCGGCGTATTGCTTTCGCCTCGCTGCAAGCAAACCCCCAGCGGTGTATTGCTTTGCCTCCGTCGACTTCCAACTGCCAGCGGCGTAATGCTTCGCCCCTCGGTGTAGGAAATCTCAAGCGGCGTATTGCTTTCGCCTCGCTGCAAGCAAACTCCCAGCGGCGTATTGCTTTGCCTCCGTCGACTTCCAACTGCCAGCGGCGTAATGCTTCGCCCCTCGGTCAAGGAAATCTCAAGCGGCGTATTGCTTTCGCCTCGCTGCAAGCAAACTCCCAGCGGCGTATTGCTTTGCCTCCGTCGACTTCCAAGTGCCAGCGGCGTATTGTTTCGCCCCTCGGTCAAGGAAATCTCAAGCGGCGTATTGCTTTCGCCCCGCGGCAAGCAAACTCCCAGCGGCGTATTGCTTTCGCTTCGCTGCAAGCAAACTCCCAACGGCGTAATGCTTTGCCTCCGTCGACTTCCAAGAGCCAGCGGCGTATTGTTTCGCCTCTCATTCAAGGAAATCTGCAGCGGCGTATTGCTTTCGCCCCGCGACAAGCAAACTCCCAGCGGCGTACTGCTTTGCCTCCGTCGACTTCCGAGTGCCAGCGGCGTAATGCTTCGCCTCTCGGTCAAGGAAATCTCCAGCGGCGTATTGCTTTGGCCTCGCTGCAAGCAAACTCCCAGCGGCGTAATGCTTTGCCTCCGTCGACTTCCAAGTGCCAGCGGCGTATTGCTTCGCCTCTCGGTCAAGGAAATCTCCAGTGGCGTATTGCTTTCGCCTCGCTGCAAGCAAACTCCCAGCGGCGTATTGCTTTGCCTCCGTCGACTTCCGAGTGCCAGCGGCGTATAGCATCACCTCTCGGTCAAGGAAATCTCCAACGGCGTATTGTTTTCGCCTCGCTGCAAGCAAACTCCCAGCGGCGTATTGCTTTGCCTCCGTCGACTTCCAACTGCCAGCGGCGTAATGCTTCGCCCCTCGGTCAAGGAAATCTCAAGCGGCGTATTGCTTTCGCCTCGCTGCAAGCAAACTCCCAGCGGCGTAATGCTTTGCCTCCGTCGACTTCCAAGTGCCAGCGGCGTATTGTTTCGCCCCTCGGTCAAGGAAATCTCAAGCGGCGTATTGCTTTCGCCTCGCTGCAAGCAAACGCCCAGCGGCGTATTGCGTTGCCTCCGTCAACTTCCAAGTGCCAGCGGCGAATTGTTTCACCTCTCGGTCAAGGCAATCTCCAGCGGCGTATTGCTTTCGCCTCGCTGCAAGCAAACTCCCAGCGGCGTATTGCTTTGCCTCCGTCGACTTCCAACTGCCAGCGGCGTAATGCTTCGCCCCTCGGTCAAGGAAATCTCAAGCGGCGTATTGCTTTCGCCTCGCTGCAAGCAAACTCCCAGCGGCGTATTGCTTTGCCTCCGTCGACTTCCAAGTGCCAGCGGCGTATTGCTTCGCCCCTCGGTCAAGGAAATCTCCAGCGGCGTATTGCTTTCGCCTCGCTGCAAGCAAACTCCCAGCGGCGTATTGCTTTCGCCTCGCTGCAAGCAAACTCCCAGCGGCGTATTGCTTTGCCTCCGTCGACTTCCAAGTGCCAGCGGCGTATTGTTTCGCCCCTCGGTCAAGGAAATCTCAAGCGGCGTATTGCTTTCGCCTCGCTGCAAGCAAACTCCCAGCGGCGTATTGCGTTGCCTCCGTCAACTTCCAAGTGCCAGCGGCGAATTGTTTCACCTCTCGGTCAAGGCAATCTCCAGCGGCGTATTGCTTTCGCCTCGCTGCAAGCAAACTCCCAGCGGCGTATTGCTTTCGCCTCGCTGCAAGCAAACTCCCAGCGGCGTAATGCTTTGCCTCTGTCGACTTCCAAGTGCCAGCGGCGTATTGCTTCGCCCTTCGGTCAAGGAAATCTCCAGCGGCGTATTTTTTTCACCTTGCTGCAAGCAAATTACCAGCTGCGTATTAGTTTGCCTCCGTCGACTTCCAAGTGCCAGCGGCATATTGCAATGCCTCCGTCGACTTCCAAGTGCCAGCGGCGTATTGCTTCGCCTCTCGGTCAAGAAAATCTCCAGCGGCGTATTGCTATCGCCTCGCTGCAAGCAAACTCCCAGCGGCGTAATGCTTTGCCTCCGTCGACTTCCAAGTGCCAGCGGCGTATTGCTTCGCCCCTCGGTCAAGGAAATCTCCAGCGGCGTATTGCTTTCGCCTCGCTGCAAGCAAAGTCCCAGCGGCGTATTGCTTTGCCTCCGTCGACTTCCCAGTGCCAGCGGCGTATTGCTTCGCCTCTCGGTCAAGGAAATCTCCAGCGGCGTATTGCTTTCGCCTCGCTGCAAGCAAACTCCCAGCGGCGTATTGCTTTCGCCTCGCTGCAAGCAAACTCCCAGCGGCGTAATGCTTTGCCTCCGTCGACTTCCAAGAGCCAGCGGCGTATTGTTTCGCCTCTCAGTCAAGGAAATCTCCAGCGGCGTATTGCTTTCGCCCCGCGGCAAGCAAACTCCCAGCGGCGTACTGCTTTGCCTCCGTCGACTTCCGAGTGCCAGCGGCGTAATGCTTCGCCTCTCGGTCAAGGAAATCTCCAGCGGCGTATTGCTTTCGCCTCGCTGCATGCAAACTCCCAGCGGCGTATTGTTTTGCCTCCGTCGACTTCCGAGTGCCAGCGGCGTATTGCTTCGCCTCTCGGTCAAGGAAATCTCCAGCGGCGTATTGCTTTCGCCTCGCTGCAAGCAAACTCCCAGCGGCGTATTGCTTTGCCTCCGTCGACTTCCGAGTGCCAGCGGCGTATTGCTTCGCCTCTCGGTCAAGGAAATCTCCAGCGGCGTATTGCTTTCGCCTCGCTGCAAGCAAACTCCCAGCGGCGTATTGCTTTGCCTCCGTCGACTTCCGAGTGCCAGCGGCGTATAGCATCGCCTCTCGGTCAAGGAAATCTCCAACGGCGTATTGCTTTCGCCTCGCTGCAAGCAAACTCCCAGCGGCGTAATGCTTTGCCTCCGTCGACTTCCAAGTGCCAGCGGCGTATTGCTTCGCCTCTCGGTCAAGGAAATCTCCAGTGGCGTATTGCTTTCGCCTCGCTGCAAGCAAACTCCCAGCGGCGTATTGCTTTGCCTCCGTCGACTTCCAAGTGCCAGCGGCGTATTGCTTCGCCCCTCGGTCAAGGAAATCTCCAGCGGCGTATTGCTTTCGCCTCGCTGCAAGCAAACTCCCAGCGGCGTATTGCTTTCGCCTCGCTGCAAGCAAACTCCCAGCGGTGTATTGCTTTGCCTCCGTCGACTTCCAACTGCCAGCGGCGTAATGCTTCGCCCCTCGGTGTAGGAAATCTCAAGCGGCGTATTGCTTTCGCCTCGCTGCAAGCAAACTCCCAGCGGCGTATTGCTTTGCCTCCGTCGACTTCCAAGTGCCAGCGGCGTATTGTTTCGCCCCTCGGTCAAGGAAATCTCAAGCGGCGTATTGCTTTCGCCTCGCTGCAAGCAAACTCCCAGCGGCGTATTGCGTTGCCTCCGTCAACTTCCAAGTGCCAGCGGCGAATTGTTTCACCTCTCGGTCAAGGCAATCTCCAGCGGCGTATTGCTTTCGCCTCGCTGCAAGCAAACTCCCAGCGGCGTATTGCTTTCGCCTCGCTGCAAGCAAACTCCCAGCGGCGTAATGCTTTGCCTCCGTCGACTTCCAAGTGCCAGCGGCGTATTGCTTCGCCCTTCGGTCAAGGAAATCTCCAGCGGCGTATTTTTTTCACCTTGCTGCAAGCAAATTACCAGCTGCGTATTAGTTTGCCTCCGTCGACTTCCAAGTGCCAGCGGCATATTGCAATGCCTCCGTCGACTTCCAAGTGCCAGCGGCGTATTGCTTCGCCTCTCGGTCAAGAAAATCTCCAGCGGCGTATTGCTATCGCCTCGCTGCAAGCAAACTCCCAGCGGCGTAATGCTTTGCCTCCGTCGACTTCCAAGTGCCAGCGGCGTATTGCTTCGCCCCTCGGTCAAGGAAATCTCCAGCGGCGTATTGCTTTCGCCTCGCTGCAAGCAAAGTCCCAGCGGCGTATTGCTTTGCCTCCGTCGACTTCCCAGTGCCAGCGGCGTATTGCTTCGCCTCTCGGTCAAGGAAATCTCCAGCGGCGTATTGCTTTCGCCTCGCTGCAAGCAAACTCCCAGCGGCGTATTGCTTTCGCCTCGCTGCAAGCAAACTCCCAGCGGCGTAATGCTTTGCCTCCGTCGACTTCCAAGAGCCAGCGGCGTATTGTTTCGCCTCTCAGTCAAGGAAATCTCCAGCGGCGTATTGCTTTCGCCCCGCGGCAAGCAAACTCCCAGCGGCGTACTGCTTTGCCTCCGTCGACTTCCGAGTGCCAGCGGCGTAATGCTTCGCCTCTCGGTCAAGGAAATCTCCAGCGGCGTATTGCTTTCGCCTCGCTGCATGCAAACTCCCAGCGGCGTATTGTTTTGCCTCCGTCGACTTCCGAGTGCCAGCGGCGTATTGCTTCGCCTCTCGGTCAAGGAAATCTCCAGCGGCGTATTGCTTTCGCCTCGCTGCAAGCAAACTCCCAGCGGCGTATTGCTTTGCCTCCGTCGACTTCCGAGTGCCAGCGGCGTATTGCTTCGCCTCTCGGTCAAGGAAATCTCCAGCGGCGTATTGCTTTCGCCTCGCTGCAAGCAAACTCCCAGCGGCGTATTGCTTTGCCTCCGTCGACTTCCGAGTGCCAGCGGCGTATAGCATCGCCTCTCGGTCAAGGAAATCTCCAACGGCGTATTGCTTTCGCCTCGCTGCAAGCAAACTCCCAGCGGCGTAATGCTTTGCCTCCGTCGACTTCCAAGTGCCAGCGGCGTATTGCTTCGCCTCTCGGTCAAGGAAATCTCCAGTGGCGTATTGCTTTCGCCTCGCTGCAAGCAAACTCCCAGCGGCGTATTGCTTTGCCTCCGTCGACTTCCAAGTGCCAGCGGCGTATTGCTTCGCCCCTCGGTCAAGGAAATCTCCAGCGGCGTATTGCTTTCGCCTCGCTGCAAGCAAACTCCCAGCGGCGTATTGCTTTCGCCTCGCTGCAAGCAAACTCCCAGCGGTGTATTGCTTTGCCTCCGTCGACTTCCAACTGCCAGCGGCGTAATGCTTCGCCCCTCGGTGTAGGAAATCTCAAGCGGCGTATTGCTTTCGCCTCGCTGCAAGCAAACTCCCAGCGGCGTATTGCTTTGCCTCCGTCGACTTCCAACTGCCAGCGGCGTAATGCTTCGCCCCTCGGTCAAGGAAATCTCAAGCGGCGTATTGCTTTCGCCTCGCTGCAAGCAAACTCCCAGCGGCGTATTGCTTTGCCTCCGTCGACTTCCAAGTGCCAGCGGCGTATTGTTTCGCCCCTCGGTCAAGGAAATCTCAAGCGGCGTATTGCTTTCGCCCCGCGGCAAGCAAACTCCCAGCGGCGTATTGCTTTCGCTTCGCTGCAAGCAAACTCCCAACGGCGTAATGCTTTGCCTCCGTCGACTTCCAAGAGCCAGCGGCGTATTGTTTCGCCTCTCATTCAAGGAAATCTGCAGCGGCGTATTGCTTTCGCCCCGCGACAAGCAAACTCCCAGCGGCGTACTGCTTTGCCTCCGTCGACTTCCGAGTGCCAGCGGCGTAATGCTTCGCCTCTCGGTCAAGGAAATCTCCAGCGGCGTATTGCTTTGGCCTCGCTGCAAGCAAACTCCCAGCGGCGTAATGCTTTGCCTCCGTCGACTTCCAAGTGCCAGCGGCGTATTGCTTCGCCTCTCGGTCAAGGAAATCTCCAGTGGCGTATTGCTTTCGCCTCGCTGCAAGCAAACTCCCAGCGGCGTATTGCTTTGCCTCCGTCGACTTCCGAGTGCCAGCGGCGTATAGCATCACCTCTCGGTCAAGGAAATCTCCAACGGCGTATTGTTTTCGCCTCGCTGCAAGCAAACTCCCAGCGGCGTATTGCTTTGCCTCCGTCGACTTCCAACTGCCAGCGGCGTAATGCTTCGCCCCTCGGTCAAGGAAATCTCAAGCAGCGTATTGCTTTCGCCTCGCTGCAAGCAAACTCCCAGCGGCGTAATGCTTTGCCTCCGTCGACTTCCAAGTGCCAGCGGCGTATTGTTTCGCCCCTCGGTCAAGGAAATCTCAAGCGGCGTATTGCTTTCGCCTCGCTGCAAGCAAACGCCCAGCGGCGTATTGCGTTGCCTCCGTCAACTTCCAAGTGCCAGCGGCGAATTGTTTCACCTCTCGGTCAAGGCAATCTCCAGCGGCGTATTGCTTTCGCCTCGCTGCAAGCAAACTCCCAGCGGCGTATTGCTTTGCCTCCGTCGACTTCCAACTGCCAGCGGCGTAATGCTTCGCCCCTCGGTCAAGGAAATCTCAAGCGGCGTATTGCTTTCGCCTCGCTGCAAGCAAACTCCCAGCGGCGTATTGCTTTGCCTCCGTCGACTTCCAAGTGCCAGCGGCGTATTGCTTCGCCCCTCGGTCAAGGAAATCTCCAGCGGCGTATTGCTTTCGCCTCGCTGCAAGCAAACTCCCAGCGGCGTATTGCTTTCGCCTCGCTGCAAGCAAACTCCCAGCGGCGTATTGCTTTGCCTCCGTCGACTTCCAAGTGCCAGCGGCGTATTGTTTCGCCCCTCGGTCAAGGAAATCTCAAGCGGCGTATTGCTTTCGCCTCGCTGCAAGCAAACTCCCAGCGGCGTATTGCGTTTCCTCCGTCAACTTCCAAGTGCCAGCGGCGAATTGTTTCACCTCTCGGTCAAGGCAATCTCCAGCGGCGTATTGCTTTCGCCTCGCTGCAAGCAAACTCCCAGCGGCGTATTGCTTTGCCTCCGTCGACTTCCGAGTGCCAGCGGCGTATTGCTTCGCCTCTCGGTCAAGGAAATCTCCAGCGGCGTATTGCTTTCGCCTCGCTGCAAGCAAACTCCCAGCGGCGTATTGCTTTGCCTCCGTCGACTTCCGAGTGCCAGCGGCGTATAGCATCGCCTCTCGGTCAAGGAAATCTCCAACGGCGTATTGCTTTCGCCTCGCTGCAAGCAAACTCCCAGCGGCGTAATGCTTTGCCTCCGTCGACTTCCAAGTGCCAGCGGCGTATTGCTTCGCCTCTCGGTCAAGGAAATCTCCAGTGGCGTATTGCTTTCGCCTCGCTGCAAGCAAACTCCCAGCGGCGTATTGCTTTGCCTCCGTCGACTTCCAAGTGCCAGCGGCGTATTGCTTCGCCCCTCGGTCAAGGAAATCTCCAGCGGCGTATTGCTTTCGCCTCGCTGCAAGCAAACTCCCAGCGGCGTATTGCTTTCGCCTCGCTGCAAGCAAACTCCCAGCGGTGTATTGCTTTGCCTCCGTCGACTTCCAACTGCCAGCGGCGTAATGCTTCGCCCCTCGGTGTAGGAAATCTCAAGCGGCGTATTGCTTTCGCCTCGCTGCAAGCAAACTCCCAGCGGCGTATTGCTTTGCCTCCGTCGACTTCCAAGTGCCAGCGGCGTATTGTTTCGCCCCTCGGTCAAGGAAATCTCAAGCGGCGTATTGCTTTCGCCTCGCTGCAAGCAAACTCCCAGCGGCGTATTGCGTTGCCTCCGTCAACTTCCAAGTGCCAGCGGCGAATTGTTTCACCTCTCGGTCAAGGCAATCTCCAGCGGCGTATTGCTTTCGCCTCGCTGCAAGCAAACTCCCAGCGGCGTATTGCTTTCGCCTCGCTGCAAGCAAACTCCCAGCGGCGTAATGCTTTGCCTCCGTCGACTTCCAAGTGCCAGCGGCGTATTGCTTCGCCCTTCGGTCAAGGAAATCTCCAGCGGCGTATTTTTTTCACCTTGCTGCAAGCAAATTACCAGCTGCGTATTAGTTTGCCTCCGTCGACTTCCAAGTGCCAGCGGCATATTGCAATGCCTCCGTCGACTTCCAAGTGCCAGCGGCGTATTGCTTCGCCTCTCGGTCAAGAAAATCTCCAGCGGCGTATTGCTATCGCCTCGCTGCAAGCAAACTCCCAGCGGCGTAATGCTTTGCCTCCGTCGACTTCCAAGTGCCAGCGGCGTATTGCTTCGCCCCTCGGTCAAGGAAATCTCCAGCGGCGTATTGCTTTCGCCTCGCTGCAAGCAAAGTCCCAGCGGCGTATTGCTTTGCCTCCGTCGACTTCCCAGTGCCAGCGGCGTATTGCTTCGCCTCTCGGTCAAGGAAATCTCCAGCGGCGTATTGCTTTCGCCTCGCTGCAAGCAAACTCCCAGCGGCGTATTGCTTTCGCCTCGCTGCAAGCAAACTCCCAGCGGCGTAATGCTTTGCCTCCGTCGACTTCCAAGAGCCAGCGGCGTATTGTTTCGCCTCTCAGTCAAGGAAATCTCCAGCGGCGTATTGCTTTCGCCCCGCGGCAAGCAAACTCCCAGCGGCGTACTGCTTTGCCTCCGTCGACTTCCGAGTGCCAGCGGCGTAATGCTTCGCCTCTCGGTCAAGGAAATCTCCAGCGGCGTATTGCTTTCGCCTCGCTGCATGCAAACTCCCAGCGGCGTATTGTTTTGCCTCCGTCGACTTCCGAGTGCCAGCGGCGTATTGCTTCGCCTCTCGGTCAAGGAAATCTCCAGCGGCGTATTGCTTTCGCCTCGCTGCAAGCAAACTCCCAGCGGCGTATTGCTTTGCCTCCGTCGACTTCCGAGTGCCAGCGGCGTATTGCTTCGCCTCTCGGTCAAGGAAATCTCCAGCGGCGTATTGCTTTCGCCTCGCTGCAAGCAAACTCCCAGCGGCGTATTGCTTTGCCTCCGTCGACTTCCGAGTGCCAGCGGCGTATAGCATCGCCTCTCGGTCAAGGAAATCTCCAACGGCGTATTGCTTTCGCCTCGCTGCAAGCAAACTCCCAGCGGCGTAATGCTTTGCCTCCGTCGACTTCCAAGTGCCAGCGGCGTATTGCTTCGCCTCTCGGTCAAGGAAATCTCCAGTGGCGTATTGCTTTCGCCTCGCTGCAAGCAAACTCCCAGCGGCGTATTGCTTTGCCTCCGTCGACTTCCAAGTGCCAGCGGCGTATTGCTTCGCCCCTCGGTCAAGGAAATCTCCAGCGGCGTATTGCTTTCGCCTCGCTGCAAGCAAACTCCCAGCGGCGTATTGCTTTCGCCTCGCTGCAAGCAAACTCCCAGCGGTGTATTGCTTTGCCTCCGTCGACTTCCAACTGCCAGCGGCGTAATGCTTCGCCCCTCGGTGTAGGAAATCTCAAGCGGCGTATTGCTTTCGCCTCGCTGCAAGCAAACTCCCAGCGGCGTATTGCTTTGCCTCCGTCGACTTCCAACTGCCAGCGGCGTAATGCTTCGCCCCTCGGTCAAGGAAATCTCAAGCGGCGTATTGCTTTCGCCTCGCTGCAAGCAAACTCCCAGCGGCGTATTGCTTTGCCTCCGTCGACTTCCAAGTGCCAGCGGCGTATTGTTTCGCCCCTCGGTCAAGGAAATCTCAAGCGGCGTATTGCTTTCGCCCCGCGGCAAGCAAACTCCCAGCGGCGTATTGCTTTCGCTTCGCTGCAAGCAAACTCCCAACGGCGTAATGCTTTGCCTCCGTCGACTTCCAAGAGCCAGCGGCGTATTGTTTCGCCTCTCATTCAAGGAAATCTGCAGCGGCGTATTGCTTTCGCCCCGCGACAAGCAAACTCCCAGCGGCGTACTGCTTTGCCTCCGTCGACTTCCGAGTGCCAGCGGCGTAATGCTTCGCCTCTCGGTCAAGGAAATCTCCAGCGGCGTATTGCTTTGGCCTCGCTGCAAGCAAACTCCCAGCGGCGTAATGCTTTGCCTCCGTCGACTTCCAAGTGCCAGCGGCGTATTGCTTCGCCTCTCGGTCAAGGAAATCTCCAGTGGCGTATTGCTTTCGCCTCGCTGCAAGCAAACTCCCAGCGGCGTATTGCTTTGCCTCCGTCGACTTCCGAGTGCCAGCGGCGTATAGCATCACCTCTCGGTCAAGGAAATCTCCAACGGCGTATTGTTTTCGCCTCGCTGCAAGCAAACTCCCAGCGGCGTATTGCTTTGCCTCCGTCGACTTCCAACTGCCAGCGGCGTAATGCTTCGCCCCTCGGTCAAGGAAATCTCAAGCAGCGTATTGCTTTCGCCTCGCTGCAAGCAAACTCCCAGCGGCGTAATGCTTTGCCTCCGTCGACTTCCAAGTGCCAGCGGCGTATTGTTTCGCCCCTCGGTCAAGGAAATCTCAAGCGGCGTATTGCTTTCGCCTCGCTGCAAGCAAACGCCCAGCGGCGTATTGCGTTGCCTCCGTCAACTTCCAAGTGCCAGCGGCGAATTGTTTCACCTCTCGGTCAAGGCAATCTCCAGCGGCGTATTGCTTTCGCCTCGCTGCAAGCAAACTCCCAGCGGCGTATTGCTTTGCCTCCGTCGACTTCCAACTGCCAGCGGCGTAATGCTTCGCCCCTCGGTCAAGGAAATCTCAAGCGGCGTATTGCTTTCGCCTCGCTGCAAGCAAACTCCCAGCGGCGTATTGCTTTGCCTCCGTCGACTTCCAAGTGCCAGCGGCGTATTGCTTCGCCCCTCGGTCAAGGAAATCTCCAGCGGCGTATTGCTTTCGCCTCGCTGCAAGCAAACTCCCAGCGGCGTATTGCTTTCGCCTCGCTGCAAGCAAACTCCCAGCGGCGTATTGCTTTGCCTCCGTCGACTTCCAAGTGCCAGCGGCGTATTGTTTCGCCCCTCGGTCAAGGAAATCTCAAGCGGCGTATTGCTTTCGCCTCGCTGCAAGCAAACTCCCAGCGGCGTATTGCGTTTCCTCCGTCAACTTCCAAGTGCCAGCGGCGAATTGTTTCACCTCTCGGTCAAGGCAATCTCCAGCGGCGTATTGCTTTCGCCTCGCTGCAAGCAAACTCCCAGCGGCGTATTGCTTTGCCTCCGTCGACTTCCGAGTGCCAGCGGCGTATAGCATCGCCTCTCGGTCAAGGAAATCTCCAACGGCGTATTGCTTTCGCCTCGCTGCAAGCAAACTCCCAGCGGCGTAATGCTTTGCCTCCGTCGACTTCCAAGTGCCAGCGGCGTATTGCTTCGCCTCTCGGTCAAGGAAATCTCCAGTGGCGTATTGCTTTCGCCTCGCTGCAAGCAAACTCCCAGCGGCGTATTGCTTTGCCTCCGTCGACTTCCAAGTGCCAGCGGCGTATTGCTTCGCCCCTCGGTCAAGGAAATCTCCAGCGGCGTATTGCTTTCGCCTCGCTGCAAGCAAACTCCCAGCGGCGTATTGCTTTCGCCTCGCTGCAAGCAAACTCCCAGCGGTGTATTGCTTTGCCTCCGTCGACTTCCAACTGCCAGCGGCGTAATGCTTCGCCCCTCGGTGTAGGAAATCTCAAGCGGCGTATTGCTTTCGCCTCGCTGCAAGCAAACTCCCAGCGGCGTATTGCTTTGCCTCCGTCGACTTCCAACTGCCAGCGGCGTAATGCTTCGCCCCTCGGTCAAGGAAATCTCAAGCGGCGTATTGCTTTCGCCTCGCTGCAAGCAAACTCCCAGCGGCGTATTGCTTTGCCTCCGTCGACTTCCAAGTGCCAGCGGCGTATTGTTTCGCCCCTCGGTCAAGGAAATCTCAAGCGGCGTATTGCTTTCGCCCCGCGGCAAGCAAACTCCCAGCGGCGTATTGCTTTCGCTTCGCTGCAAGCAAACTCCCAACGGCGTAATGCTTTGCCTCCGTCGACTTCCAAGAGCCAGCGGCGTATTGTTTCGCCTCTCATTCAAGGAAATCTGCAGCGGCGTATTGCTTTCGCCCCGCGACAAGCAAACTCCCAGCGGCGTACTGCTTTGCCTCCGTCGACTTCCGAGTGCCAGCGGCGTAATGCTTCGCCTCTCGGTCAAGGAAATCTCCAGCGGCGTATTGCTTTGGCCTCGCTGCAAGCAAACTCCCAGCGGCGTAATGCTTTGCCTCCGTCGACTTCCAAGTGCCAGCGGCGTATTGCTTCGCCTCTCGGTCAAGGAAATCTCCAGTGGCGTATTGCTTTCGCCTCGCTGCAAGCAAACTCCCAGCGGCGTATTGCTTTGCCTCCGTCGACTTCCGAGTGCCAGCGGCGTATAGCATCACCTCTCGGTCAAGGAAATCTCCAACGGCGTATTGTTTTCGCCTCGCTGCAAGCAAACTCCCAGCGGCGTATTGCTTTGCCTCCGTCGACTTCCAACTGCCAGCGGCGTAATGCTTCGCCCCTCGGTCAAGGAAATCTCAAGCGGCGTATTGCTTTCGCCTCGCTGCAAGCAAACTCCCAGCGGCGTAATGCTTTGCCTCCGTCGACTTCCAAGTGCCAGCGGCGTATTGTTTCGCCCCTAGGTCAAGGAAATCTCAAGCGGCGTATTGCTTTCGCCTCGCTGCAAGCAAACGCCCAGCGGCGTATTGCGTTGCCTCCGTCAACTTCCAAGTGCCAGCGGCGAATTGTTTCACCTCTCGGTCAAGGCAATCTCCAGCGGCGTATTGCTTTCGCCTCGCTGCAAGCAAACTCCCAGCGGCGTATTGCTTTGCCTCCGTCGACTTCCAACTGCCAGCGGCGTAATGCTTCGCCCCTCGGTCAAGGAAATCTCAAGCGGCGTATTGCTTTCGCCTCGCTGCAAGCAAACTCCCAGCGGCGTATTGCTTTGCCTCCGTCGACTTCCAAGTGCCAGCGGCGTATTGCTTCGCCCCTCGGTCAAGGAAATCTCCAGCGGCGTATTGCTTTCGCCTCGCTGCAAGCAAACTCCCAGCGGCGTATTGCTTTCGCCTCGCTGCAAGCAAACTCCCAGCGGTGTATTGCTTTGCCTCCGTCGACTTCCAACTGCCAGCGGCGTAATGCTTCGCCCCTCGGTGTAGGAAATCTCAAGCGGCGTATTGCTTTCGCCTCGCTGCAAGCAAACTCCCAGCGGCGTATTGCTTTGCCTCCGTCGACTTCCAAGTGCCAGCGGCGTATTGTTTCGCCCCTCGGTCAAGGAAATCTCAAGCGGCGTATTGCTTTCGCCTCGCTGCAAGCAAACTCCCAGCGGCGTATTGCGTTGCCTCCGTCAACTTCCAAGTGCCAGCGGCGAATTGTTTCACCTCTCGGTCAAGGCAATCTTCAGCGGCGTATTGCTATCGCCTCGCTGCAAGCAAACTCCCAGCGGCGTATTTCTTTCGCCTCGCTGCAAGCAAACTCCCAGCGGCGTAATGCTTTGCCTCCGTCGACTTCCAAGTGCCAGCGGCGTATTGCTTCGCCCTTCGGTCAAGGAAATCTCCAGCGGCGTATTTTTGTCACCTTGCTGCAAGCAAATTACCAGCTGCGTATTAGTTTGCCTCCGTCGACTTCCAAGTGCCAGCGGCATATTGCAATGCCTCCGTCGACTTCCAAGTGCCAGCGGCGTATTGCTTCGCCTCTCGGTCAAGAAAATCTCCATCGGCGTATTGCTATCGCCTCGCTGCAAGCAAACTCCCAGCGGCGTAATGCTTTGCCTCCGTCGACTTCCAAGTGCCAGCGGCGTATTGCTTCGCTCCTCGGTCAAGGAAATCTCCAGCGGCGTATTGCTTTCGCCTCGCTGCAAGCAAACTCCCAGCGGCGTATTGCTTTGCCTCCGTCGACTTCCCAGTGCCAGCGGCGTATTGCTTCGCCTCTCGGTCAAGGAAATCTCCAGCGGCGTATTGCTTTCGCCTCGCTGCAAGCAAACTCCCAGCGGCGTATTGCTTTCGCCTCGCTGCAAGCAAACTCCCAGCGGCGTATTGCTTTCGCCTCGCTGCAAGCAAACTCCCAGCGGCGTAATGCTTTGCCTCCGTCGACTTCCAAGAGCCAGCGGCGTATTGTTTCGCCTCTCAGTCAAGGAAATCTCCAGCGGCGTATTGCTTTCGCCCCGCGGCAAGCAAACTCCCAGCGGCGTACTGCTTTGCCTCCGTCGACTTCCGAGTGCCAGCGGCGTAATGCTTCGCCTCTCGGTCAAGGAAATCTCCAGCGGCGTATTGCTTTCGCCTCGCTGCATGCAAACTCCCAGCGGCGTATTGTTTTGCCTCCGTCGACTTCCGAGTGCCAGCGGCGTATTGTTTCGCCTCTCGGTCAAGGAAATCTCCAGCGGCGTATTGCTTTCGCCTCGCTGCAAGCAAACTCCCAGCGGCGTATTGCTTTGCCTCCGTCGACTTCCGAGTGCCAGCGGCGTATAGCATCGCCTCTCGGTCAAGGAAATCTCCAACGGCGTATTGCTTTCGCCTCGCTGCAAGCAAACTCCCAGCGGCGTATTGCTTTGCCTCCGTCGACTTCCAAGAGCCAGCGGCGTATTGTTTCGCCTCTCAGTCAAGGAAATCTCCAGCGGCGTATTGCTTTCGCCCCGCGGCAAGCAAACTCCCAGCGGCGTACTGCTTTGCCTCCGTCGACTTCCGAGTGCCAGCGGCGAATTGTTTCACCTCTCGGTCAAGGCAATCTCCAACGGCGTATTGCTTTCGCCTCGCTGCAAGCAAACTCCCAGCGGCGTAATGCTTTGCCTCCGTCGACTTCCAAGTGCCAGCGGCGTATTGCTTCGCCTCTCGGTCAAGGAAATCTCCAGTGGCGTATTGCTTTCGCCTCGCTGCAAGCAAACTCCCAGCGGCGTATTGCTTTGCCTCCGTCGACTTCCAAGTGCCAGCGGCGTATTGCTTCGCCCCTCGGTCAAGGAAATCTCCAGCGGCGTATTGCTTTCGCCTCGCTGCAAGCAAACTCCCAGCGGCGTATTGCTTTCGCCTCGCTGCAAGCAAACTCCCAGCGGTGTATTGCTTTGCCTCCGTCGACTTCCAACTGCCAGCGGCGTAATGCTTCGCCCCTCGGTGTAGGAAATCTCAAGCGGCGTATTGCTTTCGCCTCGCTGCAAGCAAACTCCCAGCGGCGTATTGCTTTGCCTCCGTCGACTTCCAAGTGCCAGCGGCGTATTGTTTCGCCCCTCGGTCAAGGAAATCTCAAGCGGCGTATTGCTTTCGCCTCGCTGCAAGCAAACTCCCAGCGGCGTATTGCGTTGCCTCCGTCAACTTCCAAGTGCCAGCGGCGAATTGTTTCACCTCTCGGTCAAGGCAATCTCCAGCGGCGTATTGCTTTCGCCTCGCTGCAAGCAAACTCCCAGCGGCGTATTGCTTTCGCCTCGCTGCAAGCAAACTCCCAGCGGCGTAATGCTTTGCCTCCGTCGACTTCCAAGTGCCAGCGGCGTATTGCTTCGCCCTTCGGTCAAGGAAATCTCCAGCGGCGTATTTTTTTCACCTTGCTGCAAGCAAATTACCAGCTGCGTATTAGTTTGCCTCCGTCGACTTCCAAGTGCCAGCGGCATATTGCAATGCCTCCGTCGACTTCCAAGTGCCAGCGGCGTATTGCTTCGCCTCTCGGTCAAGAAAATCTCCAGCGGCGTATTGCTATCGCCTCGCTGCAAGCAAACTCCCAGCGGCGTAATGCTTTGCCTCCGTCGACTTCCAAGTGCCAGCGGCGTATTGCTTCGCCCCTCGGTCAAGGAAATCTCCAGCGGCGTATTGCTTTCGCCTCGCTGCAAGCAAAGTCCCAGCGGCGTATTGCTTTGCCTCCGTCGACTTCCCAGTGCCAGCGGCGTATTGCTTCGCCTCTCGGTCAAGGAAATCTCCAGCGGCGTATTGCTTTCGCCTCGCTGCAAGCAAACTCCCAGCGGCGTATTGCTTTCGCCTCGCTGCAAGCAAACTCCCAGCGGCGTAATGCTTTGCCTCCGTCGACTTCCAAGAGCCAGCGGCGTATTGTTTCGCCTCTCAGTCAAGGAAATCTCCAGCGGCGTATTGCTTTCGCCCCGCGGCAAGCAAACTCCCAGCGGCGTACTGCTTTGCCTCCGTCGACTTCCGAGTGCCAGCGGCGTAATGCTTCGCCTCTCGGTCAAGGAAATCTCCAGCGGCGTATTGCTTTCGCCTCGCTGCATGCAAACTCCCAGCGGCGTATTGTTTTGCCTCCGTCGACTTCCGAGTGCCAGCGGCGTATTGCTTCGCCTCTCGGTCAAGGAAATCTCCAGCGGCGTATTGCTTTCGCCTCGCTGCAAGCAAACTCCCAGCGGCGTATTGCTTTGCCTCCGTCGACTTCCGAGTGCCAGCGGCGTATTGCTTCGCCTCTCGGTCAAGGAAATCTCCAGCGGCGTATTGCTTTCGCCTCGCTGCAAGCAAACTCCCAGCGGCGTATTGCTTTGCCTCCGTCGACTTCCGAGTGCCAGCGGCGTATAGCATCGCCTCTCGGTCAAGGAAATCTCCAACGGCGTATTGCTTTCGCCTCGCTGCAAGCAAACTCCCAGCGGCGTAATGCTTTGCCTCCGTCGACTTCCAAGTGCCAGCGGCGTATTGCTTCGCCTCTCGGTCAAGGAAATCTCCAGTGGCGTATTGCTTTCGCCTCGCTGCAAGCAAACTCCCAGCGGCGTATTGCTTTGCCTCCGTCGACTTCCAAGTGCCAGCGGCGTATTGCTTCGCCCCTCGGTCAAGGAAATCTCCAGCGGCGTATTGCTTTCGCCTCGCTGCAAGCAAACTCCCAGCGGCGTATTGCTTTCGCCTCGCTGCAAGCAAACTCCCAGCGGTGTATTGCTTTGCCTCCGTCGACTTCCAACT
This sequence comes from Nomada flava, assembly GCA_951802745.1. NCBI lineage: Eukaryota > Metazoa > Arthropoda > Insecta > Hymenoptera > Apidae > Nomada > Nomada flava. Next base: position 43,802 of record CATOQN010000066.1, on the reverse strand, counting down.
GCCAGCGGCGTAATGCTTCGCCCCTCGGTGTAGGAAATCTCAAGCGGCGTATTGCTTTCGCCTCGCTGCAAGCAAACTCCCAGCGGCGTATTGCTTTGCCTCCGTCGACTTCCAACTGCCAGCGGCGTAATGCTTCGCCCCTCGGTCAAGGAAATCTCAAGCGGCGTATTGCTTTCGCCTCGCTGCAAGCAAACTCCCAGCGGCGTATTGCTTTGCCTCCGTCGACTTCCAAGTGCCAGCGGCGTATTGTTTCGCCCCTCGGTCAAGGAAATCTCAAGCGGCGTATTGCTTTCGCCCCGCGGCAAGCAAACTCCCAGCGGCGTATTGCTTTCGCTTCGCTGCAAGCAAACTCCCAACGGCGTAATGCTTTGCCTCCGTCGACTTCCAAGAGCCAGCGGCGTATTGTTTCGCCTCTCATTCAAGGAAATCTGCAGCGGCGTATTGCTTTCGCCCCGCGACAAGCAAACTCCCAGCGGCGTACTGCTTTGCCTCCGTCGACTTCCGAGTGCCAGCGGCGTAATGCTTCGCCTCTCGGTCAAGGAAATCTCCAGCGGCGTATTGCTTTGGCCTCGCTGCAAGCAAACTCCCAGCGGCGTAATGCTTTGCCTCCGTCGACTTCCAAGTGCCAGCGGCGTATTGCTTCGCCTCTCGGTCAAGGAAATCTCCAGTGGCGTATTGCTTTCGCCTCGCTGCAAGCAAACTCCCAGCGGCGTATTGCTTTGCCTCCGTCGACTTCCGAGTGCCAGCGGCGTATAGCATCACCTCTCGGTCAAGGAAATCTCCAACGGCGTATTGTTTTCGCCTCGCTGCAAGCAAACTCCCAGCGGCGTATTGCTTTGCCTCCGTCGACTTCCAACTGCCAGCGGCGTAATGCTTCGCCCCTCGGTCAAGGAAATCTCAAGCAGCGTATTGCTTTCGCCTCGCTGCAAGCAAACTCCCAGCGGCGTAATGCTTTGCCTCCGTCGACTTCCAAGTGCCAGCGGCGTATTGTTTCGCCCCTCGGTCAAGGAAATCTCAAGCGGCGTATTGCTTTCGCCTCGCTGCAAGCAAACGCCCAGCGGCGTATTGCGTTGCCTCCGTCAACTTCCAAGTGCCAGCGGCGAATTGTTTCACCTCTCGGTCAAGGCAATCTCCAGCGGCGTATTGCTTTCGCCTCGCTGCAAGCAAACTCCCAGCGGCGTATTGCTTTGCCTCCGTCGACTTCCAACTGCCAGCGGCGTAATGCTTCGCCCCTCGGTCAAGGAAATCTCAAGCGGCGTATTGCTTTCGCCTCGCTGCAAGCAAACTCCCAGCGGCGTATTGCTTTGCCTCCGTCGACTTCCAAGTGCCAGCGGCGTATTGCTTCGCCCCTCGGTCAAGGAAATCTCCAGCGGCGTATTGCTTTCGCCTCGCTGCAAGCAAACTCCCAGCGGCGTATTGCTTTCGCCTCGCTGCAAGCAAACTCCCAGCGGCGTATTGCTTTGCCTCCGTCGACTTCCAAGTGCCAGCGGCGTATTGTTTCGCCCCTCGGTCAAGGAAATCTCAAGCGGCGTATTGCTTTCGCCTCGCTGCAAGCAAACTCCCAGCGGCGTATTGCGTTTCCTCCGTCAACTTCCAAGTGCCAGCGGCGAATTGTTTCACCTCTCGGTCAAGGCAATCTCCAGCGGCGTATTGCTTTCGCCTCGCTGCAAGCAAACTCCCAGCGGCGTATTGCTTTGCCTCCGTCGACTTCCGAGTGCCAGCGGCGTATTGCTTCGCCTCTCGGTCAAGGAAATCTCCAGCGGCGTATTGCTTTCGCCTCGCTGCAAGCAAACTCCCAGCGGCGTATTGCTTTGCCTCCGTCGACTTCCGAGTGCCAGCGGCGTATAGCATCGCCTCTCGGTCAAGGAAATCTCCAACGGCGTATTGCTTTCGCCTCGCTGCAAGCAAACTCCCAGCGGCGTAATGCTTTGCCTCCGTCGACTTCCAAGTGCCAGCGGCGTATTGCTTCGCCTCTCGGTCAAGGAAATCTCCAGTGGCGTATTGCTTTCGCCTCGCTGCAAGCAAACTCCCAGCGGCGTATTGCTTTGCCTCCGTCGACTTCCAAGTGCCAGCGGCGTATTGCTTCGCCCCTCGGTCAAGGAAATCTCCAGCGGCGTATTGCTTTCGCCTCGCTGCAAGCAAACTCCCAGCGGCGTATTGCTTTCGCCTCGCTGCAAGCAAACTCCCAGCGGTGTATTGCTTTGCCTCCGTCGACTTCCAACTGCCAGCGGCGTAATGCTTCGCCCCTCGGTGTAGGAAATCTCAAGCGGCGTATTGCTTTCGCCTCGCTGCAAGCAAACTCCCAGCGGCGTATTGCTTTGCCTCCGTCGACTTCCAAGTGCCAGCGGCGTATTGTTTCGCCCCTCGGTCAAGGAAATCTCAAGCGGCGTATTGCTTTCGCCTCGCTGCAAGCAAACTCCCAGCGGCGTATTGCGTTGCCTCCGTCAACTTCCAAGTGCCAGCGGCGAATTGTTTCACCTCTCGGTCAAGGCAATCTCCAGCGGCGTATTGCTTTCGCCTCGCTGCAAGCAAACTCCCAGCGGCGTATTGCTTTCGCCTCGCTGCAAGCAAACTCCCAGCGGCGTAATGCTTTGCCTCCGTCGACTTCCAAGTGCCAGCGGCGTATTGCTTCGCCCTTCGGTCAAGGAAATCTCCAGCGGCGTATTTTTTTCACCTTGCTGCAAGCAAATTACCAGCTGCGTATTAGTTTGCCTCCGTCGACTTCCAAGTGCCAGCGGCATATTGCAATGCCTCCGTCGACTTCCAAGTGCCAGCGGCGTATTGCTTCGCCTCTCGGTCAAGAAAATCTCCAGCGGCGTATTGCTATCGCCTCGCTGCAAGCAAACTCCCAGCGGCGTAATGCTTTGCCTCCGTCGACTTCCAAGTGCCAGCGGCGTATTGCTTCGCCCCTCGGTCAAGGAAATCTCCAGCGGCGTATTGCTTTCGCCTCGCTGCAAGCAAAGTCCCAGCGGCGTATTGCTTTGCCTCCGTCGACTTCCCAGTGCCAGCGGCGTATTGCTTCGCCTCTCGGTCAAGGAAATCTCCAGCGGCGTATTGCTTTCGCCTCGCTGCAAGCAAACTCCCAGCGGCGTATTGCTTTCGCCTCGCTGCAAGCAAACTCCCAGCGGCGTAATGCTTTGCCTCCGTCGACTTCCAAGAGCCAGCGGCGTATTGTTTCGCCTCTCAGTCAAGGAAATCTCCAGCGGCGTATTGCTTTCGCCCCGCGGCAAGCAAACTCCCAGCGGCGTACTGCTTTGCCTCCGTCGACTTCCGAGTGCCAGCGGCGTAATGCTTCGCCTCTCGGTCAAGGAAATCTCCAGCGGCGTATTGCTTTCGCCTCGCTGCATGCAAACTCCCAGCGGCGTATTGTTTTGCCTCCGTCGACTTCCGAGTGCCAGCGGCGTATTGCTTCGCCTCTCGGTCAAGGAAATCTCCAGCGGCGTATTGCTTTCGCCTCGCTGCAAGCAAACTCCCAGCGGCGTATTGCTTTGCCTCCGTCGACTTCCGAGTGCCAGCGGCGTATTGCTTCGCCTCTCGGTCAAGGAAATCTCCAGCGGCGTATTGCTTTCGCCTCGCTGCAAGCAAACTCCCAGCGGCGTATTGCTTTGCCTCCGTCGACTTCCGAGTGCCAGCGGCGTATAGCATCGCCTCTCGGTCAAGGAAATCTCCAACGGCGTATTGCTTTCGCCTCGCTGCAAGCAAACTCCCAGCGGCGTAATGCTTTGCCTCCGTCGACTTCCAAGTGCCAGCGGCGTATTGCTTCGCCTCTCGGTCAAGGAAATCTCCAGTGGCGTATTGCTTTCGCCTCGCTGCAAGCAAACTCCCAGCGGCGTATTGCTTTGCCTCCGTCGACTTCCAAGTGCCAGCGGCGTATTGCTTCGCCCCTCGGTCAAGGAAATCTCCAGCGGCGTATTGCTTTCGCCTCGCTGCAAGCAAACTCCCAGCGGCGTATTGCTTTCGCCTCGCTGCAAGCAAACTCCCAGCGGTGTATTGCTTTGCCTCCGTCGACTTCCAACTGCCAGCGGCGTAATGCTTCGCCCCTCGGTGTAGGAAATCTCAAGCGGCGTATTGCTTTCGCCTCGCTGCAAGCAAACTCCCAGCGGCGTATTGCTTTGCCTCCGTCGACTTCCAACTGCCAGCGGCGTAATGCTTCGCCCCTCGGTCAAGGAAATCTCAAGCGGCGTATTGCTTTCGCCTCGCTGCAAGCAAACTCCCAGCGGCGTATTGCTTTGCCTCCGTCGACTTCCAAGTGCCAGCGGCGTATTGTTTCGCCCCTCGGTCAAGGAAATCTCAAGCGGCGTATTGCTTTCGCCCCGCGGCAAGCAAACTCCCAGCGGCGTATTGCTTTCGCTTCGCTGCAAGCAAACTCCCAACGGCGTAATGCTTTGCCTCCGTCGACTTCCAAGAGCCAGCGGCGTATTGTTTCGCCTCTCATTCAAGGAAATCTGCAGCGGCGTATTGCTTTCGCCCCGCGACAAGCAAACTCCCAGCGGCGTACTGCTTTGCCTCCGTCGACTTCCGAGTGCCAGCGGCGTAATGCTTCGCCTCTCGGTCAAGGAAATCTCCAGCGGCGTATTGCTTTGGCCTCGCTGCAAGCAAACTCCCAGCGGCGTAATGCTTTGCCTCCGTCGACTTCCAAGTGCCAGCGGCGTATTGCTTCGCCTCTCGGTCAAGGAAATCTCCAGTGGCGTATTGCTTTCGCCTCGCTGCAAGCAAACTCCCAGCGGCGTATTGCTTTGCCTCCGTCGACTTCCGAGTGCCAGCGGCGTATAGCATCACCTCTCGGTCAAGGAAATCTCCAACGGCGTATTGTTTTCGCCTCGCTGCAAGCAAACTCCCAGCGGCGTATTGCTTTGCCTCCGTCGACTTCCAACTGCCAGCGGCGTAATGCTTCGCCCCTCGGTCAAGGAAATCTCAAGCAGCGTATTGCTTTCGCCTCGCTGCAAGCAAACTCCCAGCGGCGTAATGCTTTGCCTCCGTCGACTTCCAAGTGCCAGCGGCGTATTGTTTCGCCCCTCGGTCAAGGAAATCTCAAGCGGCGTATTGCTTTCGCCTCGCTGCAAGCAAACGCCCAGCGGCGTATTGCGTTGCCTCCGTCAACTTCCAAGTGCCAGCGGCGAATTGTTTCACCTCTCGGTCAAGGCAATCTCCAGCGGCGTATTGCTTTCGCCTCGCTGCAAGCAAACTCCCAGCGGCGTATTGCTTTGCCTCCGTCGACTTCCAACTGCCAGCGGCGTAATGCTTCGCCCCTCGGTCAAGGAAATCTCAAGCGGCGTATTGCTTTCGCCTCGCTGCAAGCAAACTCCCAGCGGCGTATTGCTTTGCCTCCGTCGACTTCCAAGTGCCAGCGGCGTATTGCTTCGCCCCTCGGTCAAGGAAATCTCCAGCGGCGTATTGCTTTCGCCTCGCTGCAAGCAAACTCCCAGCGGCGTATTGCTTTCGCCTCGCTGCAAGCAAACTCCCAGCGGCGTATTGCTTTGCCTCCGTCGACTTCCAAGTGCCAGCGGCGTATTGTTTCGCCCCTCGGTCAAGGAAATCTCAAGCGGCGTATTGCTTTCGCCTCGCTGCAAGCAAACTCCCAGCGGCGTATTGCGTTTCCTCCGTCAACTTCCAAGTGCCAGCGGCGAATTGTTTCACCTCTCGGTCAAGGCAATCTCCAGCGGCGTATTGCTTTCGCCTCGCTGCAAGCAAACTCCCAGCGGCGTATTGCTTTGCCTCCGTCGACTTCCGAGTGCCAGCGGCGTATAGCATCGCCTCTCGGTCAAGGAAATCTCCAACGGCGTATTGCTTTCGCCTCGCTGCAAGCAAACTCCCAGCGGCGTAATGCTTTGCCTCCGTCGACTTCCAAGTGCCAGCGGCGTATTGCTTCGCCTCTCGGTCAAGGAAATCTCCAGTGGCGTATTGCTTTCGCCTCGCTGCAAGCAAACTCCCAGCGGCGTATTGCTTTGCCTCCGTCGACTTCCAAGTGCCAGCGGCGTATTGCTTCGCCCCTCGGTCAAGGAAATCTCCAGCGGCGTATTGCTTTCGCCTCGCTGCAAGCAAACTCCCAGCGGCGTATTGCTTTCGCCTCGCTGCAAGCAAACTCCCAGCGGTGTATTGCTTTGCCTCCGTCGACTTCCAACTGCCAGCGGCGTAATGCTTCGCCCCTCGGTGTAGGAAATCTCAAGCGGCGTATTGCTTTCGCCTCGCTGCAAGCAAACTCCCAGCGGCGTATTGCTTTGCCTCCGTCGACTTCCAACTGCCAGCGGCGTAATGCTTCGCCCCTCGGTCAAGGAAATCTCAAGCGGCGTATTGCTTTCGCCTCGCTGCAAGCAAACTCCCAGCGGCGTATTGCTTTGCCTCCGTCGACTTCCAAGTGCCAGCGGCGTATTGTTTCGCCCCTCGGTCAAGGAAATCTCAAGCGGCGTATTGCTTTCGCCCCGCGGCAAGCAAACTCCCAGCGGCGTATTGCTTTCGCTTCGCTGCAAGCAAACTCCCAACGGCGTAATGCTTTGCCTCCGTCGACTTCCAAGAGCCAGCGGCGTATTGTTTCGCCTCTCATTCAAGGAAATCTGCAGCGGCGTATTGCTTTCGCCCCGCGACAAGCAAACTCCCAGCGGCGTACTGCTTTGCCTCCGTCGACTTCCGAGTGCCAGCGGCGTAATGCTTCGCCTCTCGGTCAAGGAAATCTCCAGCGGCGTATTGCTTTGGCCTCGCTGCAAGCAAACTCCCAGCGGCGTAATGCTTTGCCTCCGTCGACTTCCAAGTGCCAGCGGCGTATTGCTTCGCCTCTCGGTCAAGGAAATCTCCAGTGGCGTATTGCTTTCGCCTCGCTGCAAGCAAACTCCCAGCGGCGTATTGCTTTGCCTCCGTCGACTTCCGAGTGCCAGCGGCGTATAGCATCACCTCTCGGTCAAGGAAATCTCCAACGGCGTATTGTTTTCGCCTCGCTGCAAGCAAACTCCCAGCGGCGTATTGCTTTGCCTCCGTCGACTTCCAACTGCCAGCGGCGTAATGCTTCGCCCCTCGGTCAAGGAAATCTCAAGCGGCGTATTGCTTTCGCCTCGCTGCAAGCAAACTCCCAGCGGCGTAATGCTTTGCCTCCGTCGACTTCCAAGTGCCAGCGGCGTATTGTTTCGCCCCTAGGTCAAGGAAATCTCAAGCGGCGTATTGCTTTCGCCTCGCTGCAAGCAAACGCCCAGCGGCGTATTGCGTTGCCTCCGTCAACTTCCAAGTGCCAGCGGCGAATTGTTTCACCTCTCGGTCAAGGCAATCTCCAGCGGCGTATTGCTTTCGCCTCGCTGCAAGCAAACTCCCAGCGGCGTATTGCTTTGCCTCCGTCGACTTCCAACTGCCAGCGGCGTAATGCTTCGCCCCTCGGTCAAGGAAATCTCAAGCGGCGTATTGCTTTCGCCTCGCTGCAAGCAAACTCCCAGCGGCGTATTGCTTTGCCTCCGTCGACTTCCAAGTGCCAGCGGCGTATTGCTTCGCCCCTCGGTCAAGGAAATCTCCAGCGGCGTATTGCTTTCGCCTCGCTGCAAGCAAACTCCCAGCGGCGTATTGCTTTCGCCTCGCTGCAAGCAAACTCCCAGCGGTGTATTGCTTTGCCTCCGTCGACTTCCAACTGCCAGCGGCGTAATGCTTCGCCCCTCGGTGTAGGAAATCTCAAGCGGCGTATTGCTTTCGCCTCGCTGCAAGCAAACTCCCAGCGGCGTATTGCTTTGCCTCCGTCGACTTCCAAGTGCCAGCGGCGTATTGTTTCGCCCCTCGGTCAAGGAAATCTCAAGCGGCGTATTGCTTTCGCCTCGCTGCAAGCAAACTCCCAGCGGCGTATTGCGTTGCCTCCGTCAACTTCCAAGTGCCAGCGGCGAATTGTTTCACCTCTCGGTCAAGGCAATCTTCAGCGGCGTATTGCTATCGCCTCGCTGCAAGCAAACTCCCAGCGGCGTATTTCTTTCGCCTCGCTGCAAGCAAACTCCCAGCGGCGTAATGCTTTGCCTCCGTCGACTTCCAAGTGCCAGCGGCGTATTGCTTCGCCCTTCGGTCAAGGAAATCTCCAGCGGCGTATTTTTGTCACCTTGCTGCAAGCAAATTACCAGCTGCGTATTAGTTTGCCTCCGTCGACTTCCAAGTGCCAGCGGCATATTGCAATGCCTCCGTCGACTTCCAAGTGCCAGCGGCGTATTGCTTCGCCTCTCGGTCAAGAAAATCTCCATCGGCGTATTGCTATCGCCTCGCTGCAAGCAAACTCCCAGCGGCGTAATGCTTTGCCTCCGTCGACTTCCAAGTGCCAGCGGCGTATTGCTTCGCTCCTCGGTCAAGGAAATCTCCAGCGGCGTATTGCTTTCGCCTCGCTGCAAGCAAACTCCCAGCGGCGTATTGCTTTGCCTCCGTCGACTTCCCAGTGCCAGCGGCGTATTGCTTCGCCTCTCGGTCAAGGAAATCTCCAGCGGCGTATTGCTTTCGCCTCGCTGCAAGCAAACTCCCAGCGGCGTATTGCTTTCGCCTCGCTGCAAGCAAACTCCCAGCGGCGTATTGCTTTCGCCTCGCTGCAAGCAAACTCCCAGCGGCGTAATGCTTTGCCTCCGTCGACTTCCAAGAGCCAGCGGCGTATTGTTTCGCCTCTCAGTCAAGGAAATCTCCAGCGGCGTATTGCTTTCGCCCCGCGGCAAGCAAACTCCCAGCGGCGTACTGCTTTGCCTCCGTCGACTTCCGAGTGCCAGCGGCGTAATGCTTCGCCTCTCGGTCAAGGAAATCTCCAGCGGCGTATTGCTTTCGCCTCGCTGCATGCAAACTCCCAGCGGCGTATTGTTTTGCCTCCGTCGACTTCCGAGTGCCAGCGGCGTATTGTTTCGCCTCTCGGTCAAGGAAATCTCCAGCGGCGTATTGCTTTCGCCTCGCTGCAAGCAAACTCCCAGCGGCGTATTGCTTTGCCTCCGTCGACTTCCGAGTGCCAGCGGCGTATAGCATCGCCTCTCGGTCAAGGAAATCTCCAACGGCGTATTGCTTTCGCCTCGCTGCAAGCAAACTCCCAGCGGCGTATTGCTTTGCCTCCGTCGACTTCCAAGAGCCAGCGGCGTATTGTTTCGCCTCTCAGTCAAGGAAATCTCCAGCGGCGTATTGCTTTCGCCCCGCGGCAAGCAAACTCCCAGCGGCGTACTGCTTTGCCTCCGTCGACTTCCGAGTGCCAGCGGCGAATTGTTTCACCTCTCGGTCAAGGCAATCTCCAGCGGCGTATTGCTTTCGCCTCGCTGCAAGCAAACTCCCAGCGGCGTATTGCTTTGCCTCCGTCGACTTCCGAGTGCCAGCGGCGTATAGCATCGCCTCTCGGTCAAGGAAATCTCCAACGGCGTATTGCTTTCGCCTCGCTGCAAGCAAACTCCCAGCGGCGTAATGCTTTGCCTCCGTCGACTTCCAAGTGCCAGCGGCGTATTGCTTCGCCTCTCGGTCAAGGAAATCTCCAGTGGCGTATTGCTTTCGCCTCGCTGCAAGCAAACTCCCAGCGGCGTATTGCTTTGCCTCCGTCGACTTCCAAGTGCCAGCGGCGTATTGCTTCGCCCCTCGGTCAAGGAAATCTCCAGCGGCGTATTGCTTTCGCCTCGCTGCAAGCAAACTCCCAGCGGCGTATTGCTTTCGCCTCGCTGCAAGCAAACTCCCAGCGGTGTATTGCTTTGCCTCCGTCGACTTCCAACTGCCAGCGGCGTAATGCTTCGCCCCTCGGTGTAGGAAATCTCAAGCGGCGTATTGCTTTCGCCTCGCTGCAAGCAAACTCCCAGCGGCGTATTGCTTTGCCTCCGTCGACTTCCAACTGCCAGCGGCGTAATGCTTCGCCCCTCGGTCAAGGAAATCTCAAGCGGCGTATTGCTTTCGCCTCGCTGCAAGCAAACTCCCAGCGGCGTATTGCTTTGCCTCCGTCGACTTCCAAGTGCCAGCGGCGTATTGTTTCGCCCCTCGGTCAAGGAAATCTCAAGCGGCGTATTGCTTTCGCCCCGCGGCAAGCAAACTCCCAGCGGCGTATTGCTTTCGCTTCGCTGCAAGCAAACTCCCAACGGCGTAATGCTTTGCCTCCGTCGACTTCCAAGAGCCAGCGGCGTATTGTTTCGCCTCTCATTCAAGGAAATCTGCAGCGGCGTATTGCTTTCGCCCCGCGACAAGCAAACTCCCAGCGGCGTACTGCTTTGCCTCCGTCGACTTCCAAGTGCCAGCGGCGTATTGTTTCGCCCCTCGGTCAAGGAAATCTCAAGCGGCGTATTGCTTTCGCCCCGCGGCAAGCAAACTCCCAGCGGCGTATTGCTTTCGCTTCGCTGCAAGCAAACTCCCAACGGCGTAATGCTTTGCCTCCGTCGACTTCCAAGAGCCAGCGGCGTATTGTTTCGCCTCTCATTCAAGGAAATCTGCAGCGGCGTATTGCTTTCGCCCCGCGACAAGCAAACTCCCAGCGGCGTACTGCTTTGCCTCCGTCGACTTCCGAGTGCCAGCGGCGTAATGCTTCGCCTCTCGGTCAAGGAAATCTCCAGCGGCGTATTGCTTTGGCCTCGCTGCAAGCAAACTCCCAGCGGCGTAATGCTTTGCCTCCGTCGACTTCCAAGTGCCAGCGGCGTATTGCTTCGCCTCTCGGTCAAGGAAATCTCCAGTGGCGTATTGCTTTCGCCTCGCTGCAAGCAAACTCCCAGCGGCGTATTGCTTTGCCTCCGTCGACTTCCGAGTGCCAGCGGCGTATAGCATCACCTCTCGGTCAAGGAAATCTCCAACGGCGTATTGTTTTCGCCTCGCTGCAAGCAAACTCCCAGCGGCGTATTGCTTTGCCTCCGTCGACTTCCAACTGCCAGCGGCGTAATGCTTCGCCCCTCGGTCAAGGAAATCTCAAGCGGCGTATTGCTTTCGCCTCGCTGCAAGCAAACTCCCAGCGGCGTAATGCTTTGCCTCCGTCGACTTCCAAGTGCCAGCGGCGTATTGTTTCGCCCCTCGGTCAAGGAAATCTCAAGCGGCGTATTGCTTTCGCCTCGCTGCAAGCAAACGCCCAGCGGCGTATTGCGTTGCCTCCGTCAACTTCCAAGTGCCAGCGGCGAATTGTTTCACCTCTCGGTCAAGGCAATCTCCAGCGGCGTATTGCTTTCGCCTCGCTGCAAGCAAACTCCCAGCGGCGTATTGCTTTGCCTCCGTCGACTTCCAACTGCCAGCGGCGTAATGCTTCGCCCCTCGGTCAAGGAAATCTCAAGCGGCGTATTGCTTTCGCCTCGCTGCAAGCAAACTCCCAGCGGCGTATTGCTTTGCCTCCGTCGACTTCCAAGTGCCAGCGGCGTATTGCTTCGCCCCTCGGTCAAGGAAATCTCCAGCGGCGTATTGCTTTCGCCTCGCTGCAAGCAAACTCCCAGCGGCGTATTGCTTTCGCCTCGCTGCAAGCAAACTCCCAGCGGTGTATTGCTTTGCCTCCGTCGACTTCCAACTGCCAGCGGCGTAATGCTTCGCCCCTCGGTGTAGGAAATCTCAAGCGGCGTATTGCTTTCGCCTCGCTGCAAGCAAACTCCCAGCGGCGTATTGCTTTGCCTCCGTCGACTTCCAAGTGCCAGCGGCGTATTGTTTCGCCCCTCGGTCAAGGAAATCTCAAGCGGCGTATTGCTTTCGCCTCGCTGCAAGCAAACTCCCAGCGGCGTATTGCGTTGCCTCCGTCAACTTCCAAGTGCCAGCGGCGAATTGTTTCACCTCTCGGTCAAGGCAATCTTCAGCGGCGTATTGCTATCGCCTCGCTGCAAGCAAACTCCCAGCGGCGTATTTCTTTCGCCTCGCTGCAAGCAAACTCCCAGCGGCGTAATGCTTTGCCTCCGTCGACTTCCAAGTGCCAGCGGCGTATTGCTTCGCCCTTCGGTCAAGGAAATCTCCAGCGGCGTATTTTTGTCACCTTGCTGCAAGCAAATTACCAGCTGCGTATTAGTTTGCCTCCGTCGACTTCCAAGTGCCAGCGGCATATTGCAATGCCTCCGTCGACTTCCAAGTGCCAGCGGCGTATTGCTTCGCCTCTCGGTCAAGAAAATCTCCATCGGCGTATTGCTATCGCCTCGCTGCAAGCAAACTCCCAGCGGCGTAATGCTTTGCCTCCGTCGACTTCCAAGTGCCAGCGGCGTATTGCTTCGCTCCTCGGTCAAGGAAATCTCCAGCGGCGTATTGCTTTCGCCTCGCTGCAAGCAAACTCCCAGCGGCGTATTGCTTTGCCTCCGTCGACTTCCCAGTGCCAGCGGCGTATTGCTTCGCCTCTCGGTCAAGGAAATCTCCAGCGGCGTATTGCTTTCGCCTCGCTGCAAGCAAACTCCCAGCGGCGTATTGCTTTCGCCTCGCTGCAAGCAAACTCCCAGCGGCGTATTGCTTTCGCCTCGCTGCAAGCAAACTCCCAGCGGCGTAATGCTTTGCCTCCGTCGACTTCCAAGAGCCAGCGGCGTATTGTTTCGCCTCTCAGTCAAGGAAATCTCCAGCGGCGTATTGCTTTCGCCCCGCGGCAAGCAAACTCCCAGCGGCGTACTGCTTTGCCTCCGTCGACTTCCGAGTGCCAGCGGCGTAATGCTTCGCCTCTCGGTCAAGGAAATCTCCAGCGGCGTATTGCTTTCGCCTCGCTGCATGCAAACTCCCAGCGGCGTATTGTTTTGCCTCCGTCGACTTCCGAGTGCCAGCGGCGTATTGTTTCGCCTCTCGGTCAAGGAAATCTCCAGCGGCGTATTGCTTTCGCCTCGCTGCAAGCAAACTCCCAGCGGCGTATTGCTTTGCCTCCGTCGACTTCCGAGTGCCAGCGGCGTATAGCATCGCCTCTCGGTCAAGGAAATCTCCAACGGCGTATTGCTTTCGCCTCGCTGCAAGCGAACTCCCAGCGGCGTAATGCTTTGCCTCCGTCGACTTCCAAGTGCCAGCGGCGTATTGCTTCGCCTCTCGGTCAAGGAAATCTCCAGTGGCGTATTGCTTTCGCCTCGCTGCAAGCAAACTCCCAGCGGCGTATTGCTTTGCCTCCGTCGACTTCCAAGTGCCAGCGGCGTATTGTTTCGCCTCTCGGTCAAGGAAATCTCCAGCGGCGTATTGCTTTCGCCTCGCTGCAAGCAAACTCCCAGCGGCGTATTGCTTTGCCTCCGTCGACTTCCGAGTGCCAGCGGCGTATAGCATCGCCTCTCGATCAAGGAAATCTCCAACGGCGTATTGCTTTCGCCTCGCTGCAAGCAAACTCCCAGCGGCGTAATGCTTTGCCTCCGTCGCCTTCCAAGTGCCAGCGGCGTATTGCTTCGCCTCTCGGTCAAGGAAATCTCCAGCGGCGTATTGCTTTCGCCTCGCTGCAAGCAAACTCCCAGCGGCGTATTGCTTTGCCTCCGTCGACTTCCAAGTGCCAGCGGCGTATAGCTTCGCCCCTCGGTCAAGGAAATCTCCAGCGGCGTATTGCTTTGCCTCCGTCGACTTCCAAGTGCCAGTGGCGTATGGCTTCGCCAATCGGTCAAGGAAATCTCCAGCGTCGTATTGTTTTCGCATCGCTGCAAGCAAACTCCCAGCGGCGTAATGCTTTGCCTCCGTCGACTTCCAAGTGCCAGCGGCGTATTGCTTCGCCCCTCGGTCAAGGAAATCTCCAGCGGCGTATTGCTTTCACCTTGCTGCAAGCAAACTACCAGCGGCGTATTAGTTTGCCTCCGTCGACTTCCAACTGCCAGCGGCGTATTGCTTCGCCTCTCGGGCAAGGAAATCTCCAACGGCGTATTGCTTTCGCTTCGCTGCAAGCAAACTGCCAGCGGGGTATTGCTTTGCCTCCGTCGACTTTCAAGTGCCAGCGGCGTATTGTTTTCGACTCGCTGCAAGCGAACTCCCAGCGGCGTATTGTTTTGCCTCCGCCGACTTCCGAGTGCCAGCGGCGTATAGCTTCGCCTCTGTGTCAAGGAAATCTCCAACGGCGTATTGCTTTCGCCTCGCTGCAAGCAAACTCCCAGCGGCGTAATGCTTTGCCTCCGTCGACTTCCAAGTGCCAGCGGCGTATTGCTTCGCCTCTCGGTCAAGGAAATCTCCAGTGGCGTATAGCTTTCGCCTCGCTGCAAGCAAACTCCCAGCGGCGTATTGCTTTGCCTCCGTCGACTTCCAAGTGCCAGCGGCGTATTGCTTCGCCCCTCGGTCAAGGAAATCTCCAGCGGCGTATTGCTTTCGCCTCGCTGCAAGCAAACTCCCAGCGGCGTATTGCTTTCGCCTCGCTGCAAGCAAACTCCCAGCGGTGTATTGCTTTGCCTCCGTCGACTTCCAACTGCCAGCGGCGTAATGCTTCGCCCCTCGGTGTAGGAAATCTCAAGCGGCGTATTGCTTTCGCCTCGCTGCAAGCAAACTCCCAGCGGCGTATTGCTTTGCCTCCGTCGACTTCCAACTGCCAGCGGCGTAATGCTTCGCCCCTCGGTCAAGGAAATCTCAAGCGGCGTATTGCTTTCGCCTCGCTGCAAGCAAACTCCCAGCGGCGTATTGCTTTGCCTCCGTCGACTTCCAAGTGCCAGCGGCGTATTGTTTCGCCCCTCGGTCAAGGAAATCTCAAGCGGCGTATTGCTTTCGCCCCGCGGCAAGCAAACTCCCAGCGGCGTATTGCTTTCGCTTCGCTGCAAGCAAACTCCCAACGGCGTAATGCTTTGCCTCCGTCGACTTCCAAGAGCCAGCGGCGTATTGTTTCGCCTCTCATTCAAGGAAATCTGCAGCGGCGTATTGCTTTCGCCCCGCGACAAGCAAACTCCCAGCGGCGTACTGCTTTGCCTCCGTCGACTTCCAAGTGCCAGCGGCGTATTGCTTCGCCTCTCGGTCAAGGAAATCTCCAGTGGCGTATTGCTTTCGCCTCGCTGCAAGCAAACTCCCAGCGGCGTATTGCTTTGCCTCCGTCGACTTCCGAGTGCCAGCGGCGTATAGCATCACCTCTCGGTCAAGGAAATCTCCAACGGCGTATTGTTTTCGCCTCGCTGCAAGCAAACTCCCAGCGGCGTATTGCTTTGCCTCCGTCGACTTCCAACTGCCAGCGGCGTAATGCTTCGCCCCTCGGTCAAGGAAATCTCAAGCGGCGTATTGCTTTCGCCTCGCTGCAAGCAAACTCCCAGCGGCGTAATGCTTTGCCTCCGTCGACTTCCAAGTGCCAGCGGCGTATTGTTTCGCCCCTCGGTCAAGGAAATCTCAAGCGGCGTATTGCTTTCGCCTCGCTGCAAGCAAACGCCCAGCGGCGTATTGCGTTGCCTCCGTCAACTTCCAAGTGCCAGCGGCGAATTGTTTCACCTCTCGGTCAAGGCAATCTCCAGCGGCGTATTGCTTTCGCCTCGCTGCAAGCAAACTCCCAGCGGCGTATTGCTTTGCCTCCGTCGACTTCCAACTGCCAGCGGCGTAATGCTTCGCCCCTCGGTCAAGGAAATCTCAAGCGGCGTATTGCTTTCGCCTCGCTGCAAGCAAACTCCCAGCGGTGTATTGCTTTGCCTCCGTCGACTTCCAACTGCCAGCGGCGTAATGCTTCGCCCCTCGGTGTAGGAAATCTCAAGCGGCGTATTGCTTTCGCCTCGCTGCAAGCAAACTCCCAGCGGCGTATTGCTTTGCCTCCGTCGACTTCCAAGTGCCAGCGGCGTATTGTTTCGCCCCTCGGTCAAGGAAATCTCCAGCGGCGTATTGCTTTCGCCTCGCTGCAAGCAAACTCCCAGCGGCGTAATGCTTTGCCTCCGTCGACTTCCAAGTGCCAGCGGCGTATTGCTTCGCCCTTCGGTCAAGGAAATCTCCAGCGGCGTATTTTTGTCACCTTGCTGCAAGCAAATTACCAGCTGCGTATTAGTTTGCCTCCGTCGACTTCCAAGTGCCAGCGGCATATTGCAATGCCTCCGTCGACTTCCAAGTGGCAGCGGCGTATTGCTTCGCCTCTCGGTCAAGAAAATCTCCATCGGCGTATTGCTATCGCCTCGCTGCAAGCAAACTCCCAGCGGCGTAATGCTTTGCCTCCGTCGACTTCCAAGTGCCAGCGGCGTATTGCTTCGCTCCTCGGTCAAGGAAATCTCCAGCGGCGTATTGCTTTCGCCTCGCTGCAAGCAAACTCCCAGCGGCGTATTGCTTTGCCTCCGTCGACTTCCCAGTGCCAGCGGCGTATTGCTTCGCCTCTCGGTCAAGGAAATCTCCAGCGGCGTATTGCTTTCGCCTCGCTGCAAGCAAACTCCCAGCGGCGTATTGCTTTCGCCTCGCTGCAAGCAAACTCCCAGCGGCGTATTGCTTTCGCCTCGCTGCAAGCAAACTCCCAGCGGCGTAATGCTTTGCCTCCGTCGACTTCCAAGAGCCAGCGGCGTATTGTTTCGCCTCTCAGTCAAGGAAATCTCCAGCGGCGTATTGCTTTCGCCCCGCGGCAAGCAAACTCCCAGCGGCGTACTGCTTTGCCTCCGTCGACTTCCGAGTGCCAGCGGCGTAATGCTTCGCCTCTCGGTCAAGGAAATCTCCAGCGGCGTATTGCTTTCGCCTCGCTGCATGCAAACTCCCAGCGGCGTATTGTTTTGCCTCCGTCGACTTCCGAGTGCCAGCGGCGTATTGTTTCGCCTCTCGGTCAAGGAAATCTCCAGCGGCGTATTGCTTTCGCCTCGCTGCAAGCAAACTCCCAGCGGCGTATTGCTTTGCCTCCGTCGACTTCCGAGTGCCAGCGGCGTATAGCATCGCCTCTCGGTCAAGGAAATCTCCAACGGCGTATTGCTTTCGCCTCGCTGCAAGCGAACTCCCAGCGGCGTAATGCTTTGCCTCCGTCGACTTCCAAGTGCCAGCGGCGTATTGCTTCGCCTCTCGGTCAAGGAAATCTCCAGTGGCGTATTGCTTTCGCCTCGCTGCAAGCAAACTCCCAGCGGCGTATTGCTTTGCCTCCGTCGACTTCCAAGTGCCAGCGGCGTATTGTTTCGCCTCTCGGTCAAGGAAATCTCCAGCGGCGTATTGCTTTCGCCTCGCTGCAAGCAAACTCCCAGCGGCGTATTGCTTTGCCTCCGTCGACTTCCGAGTGCCAGCGGCGTATAGCATCGCCTCTCGATCAAGGAAATCTCCAACGGCGTATTGCTTTCGCCTCGCTGCAAGCAAACTCCCAGCGGCGTAATGCTTTGCCTCCGTCGCCTTCCAAGTGCCAGCGGCGTATTGCTTCGCCTCTCGGTCAAGGAAATCTCCAGCGGCGTATTGCTTTCGCCTCGCTGCAAGCAAACTCCCAGCGGCGTATTGCTTTGCCTCCGTCGACTTCCAAGTGCCAGCGGCGTATAGCTTCGCCCCTCGGTCAAGGAAATCTCCAGCGGCGTATTGCTTTGCCTCCGTCGACTTCCAAGTGCCAGTGGCGTATGGCTTCGCCAATCGGTCAAGGAAATCTCCAGCGTCGTATTGTTTTCGCATCGCTGCAAGCAAACTCCCAGCGGCGTAATGCTTTGCCTCCGTCGACTTCCAAGTGCCAGCGGCGTATTGCTTCGCCCCTCGGTCAAGGAAATCTCCAGCGGCGTATTGCTTTCACCTTGCTGCAAGCAAACTACCAGCGGCGTATTAGTTTGCCTCCGTCGACTTCCAACTGCCAGCGGCGTATTGCTTCGCCTCTCGGGCAAGGAAATCTCCAACGGCGTATTGCTTTCGCTTCGCTGCAAGCAAACTGCCAGCGGGGTATTGCTTTGCCTCCGTCGACTTTCAAGTGCCAGCGGCGTATTGTTTTCGACTCGCTGCAAGCGAACTCCCAGCGGCGTATTGTTTTGCCTCCGCCGACTTCCGAGTGCCAGCGGCGTATAGCTTCGCCTCTGTGTCAAGGAAATCTCCAACGGCGTATTGCTTTCGCCTCGCTGCAAGCAAACTCCCAGCGGCGTAATGCTTTGCCTCCGTCGACTTCCAAGTGCCAGCGGCGTATTGCTTCGCCTCTCGGTCAAGGAAATCTCCAGTGGCGTATTGCTTTCGCCTCGCTGCAAGCAAACTCCCAGCGGCGTATTGCTTTGCCTCCGTCGACTTCCAAGTGCCAGCGGCGTATTGCTTCGCCCCTCGGTCAAGGAAATCTCCAGCGGCGTATTGCTTTCGCCTCGCTGCAAGCAAACTCCCAGCGGCGTATTGCTTTCGCCTCGCTGCAAGCAAACTCCCAGCGGTGTATTGCTTTGCCTCCGTCGACTTCCAACTGCCAGCGGCGTAATGCTTCGCCCCTCGGTGTAGGAAATCTCAAGCGGCGTATTGCTTTCGCCTCGCTGCAAGCAAACTCCCAGCGGCGTATTGCTTTGCCTCCGTCGACTTCCAACTGCCAGCGGCGTAATGCTTCGCCCCTCGGTCAAGGAAATCTCAAGCGGCGTATTGCTTTCGCCTCGCTGCAAGCAAACTCCCAGCGGCGTATTGCTTTGCCTCCGTCGACTTCCAAGTGCCAGCGGCGTATTGTTTCGCCCCTCGGTCAAGGAAATCTCAAGCGGCGTATTGCTTTCGCCCCGCGGCAAGCAAACTCCCAGCGGCGTATTGCTTTCGCTTCGCTGCAAGCAAACTCCCAACGGCGTAATGCTTTGCCTCCGTCGACTTCCAAGAGCCAGCGGCGTATTGTTTCGCCTCTCATTCAAGGAAATCTGCAGCGGCGTATTGCTTTCGCCCCGCGACAAGCAAACTCCCAGCGGCGTACTGCTTTGCCTCCGTCGACTTCCAAGTGCCAGCGGCGTATTGCTTCGCCTCTCGGTCAAGGAAATCTCCAGTGGCGTATTGCTTTCGCCTCGCTGCAAGCAAACTCCCAGCGGCGTATTGCTTTGCCTCCGTCGACTTCCGAGTGCCAGCGGCGTATAGCATCACCTCTCGGTCAAGGAAATCTCCAACGGCGTATTGTTTTCGCCTCGCTGCAAGCAAACTCCCAGCGGCGTATTGCTTTGCCTCCGTCGACTTCCAACTGCCAGCGGCGTAATGCTTCGCCCCTCGGTCAAGGAAATCTCAAGCGGCGTATTGCTTTCGCCTCGCTGCAAGCAAACTCCCAGCGGCGTAATGCTTTGCCTCCGTCGACTTCCAAGTGCCAGCGGCGTATTGTTTCGCCCCTCGGTCAAGGAAATCTCAAGCGGCGTATTGCTTTCGCCTCGCTGCAAGCAAACTCCCAGCGGTGTATTGCTTTGCCTCCGTCGACTTCCAACTGCCAGCGGCGTAATGCTTCGCCCCTCGGTGTAGGAAATCTCAAGCGGCGTATTGCTTTCGCCTCGCTGCAAGCAAACTCCCAGCGGCGTATTGCTTTGCCTCCGTCGACTTCCAACTGCCAGCGGCGTAATGCTTCGCCCCTCGGTCAAGGAAATCTCAAGCGGCGTATTGCTTTCGCCTCGCTGCAAGCAAACTCCCAGCGGCGTATTGCTTTGCCTCCGTCGACTTCCAAGTGCCAGCGGCGTATTGTTTCGCCCCTCGGTCAAGGAAATCTCAAGCGGCGTATTGCTTTCGCCCCGCGGCAAGCAAACTCCCAGCGGCGTATTGCTTTCGCTTCGCTGCAAGCAAACTCCCAACGGCGTAATGCTTTGCCTCCGTCGACTTCCAAGAGCCAGCGGCGTATTGTTTCGCCTCTCATTCAAGGAAATCTGCAGCGGCGTATTGCTTTCGCCCCGCGACAAGCAAACTCCCAGCGGCGTACTGCTTTGCCTCCGTCGACTTCCAAGTGCCAGCGGCGTATTGCTTCGCCTCTCGGTCAAGGAAATCTCCAGTGGCGTATTGCTTTCGCCTCGCTGCAAGCAAACTCCCAGCGGCGTATTGCTTTGCCTCCGTCGACTTCCGAGTGCCAGCGGCGTATAGCATCACCTCTCGGTCAAGGAAATCTCCAACGGCGTATTGTTTTCGCCTCGCTGCAAGCAAACTCCCAGCGGCGTATTGCTTTGCCTCCGTCGACTTCCAACTGCCAGCGGCGTAATGCTTCGCCCCTCGGTCAAGGAAATCTCAAGCGGCGTATTGCTTTCGCCTCGCTGCAAGCAAACTCCCAGCGGCGTAATGCTTTGCCTCCGTCGACTTCCAAGTGCCAGCGGCGTATTGTTTCGCCCCTCGGTCAAGGAAATCTCAAGCGGCGTATTGCTTTCGCCTCGCTGCAAGCAAACGCCCAGCGGCGTATTGCGTTGCCTCCGTCAACTTCCAAGTGCCAGCGGCGAATTGTTTCACCTCTCGGTCAAGGCAATCTCCAGCGGCGTATTGCTTTCGCCTCGCTGCAAGCAAACTCCCAGCGGCGTATTGCTTTGCCTCCGTCGACTTCCAACTGCCAGCGGCGTAATGCTTCGCCCCTCGGTCAAGGAAATCTCAAGCGGCGTATTGCTTTCGCCTCGCTGCAAGCAAACTCCCAGCGGTGTATTGCTTTGCCTCCGTCGACTTCCAACTGCCAGCGGCGTAATGCTTCGCCCCTCGGTGTAGGAAATCTCAAGCGGCGTATTGCTTTCGCCTCGCTGCAAGCAAACTCCCAGCGGCGTATTGCTTTGCCTCCGTCGACTTCCAAGTGCCAGCGGCGTATTGTTTCGCCCCTCGGTCAAGGAAATCTCCAGCGGCGTATTGCTTTCGCCTCGCTGCAAGCAAACTCCCAGCGGCGTAATGCTTTGCCTCCGTCGACTTCCAAGTGCCAGCGGCGTATTGCTTCGCCCTTCGGTCAAGGAAATCTCCAGCGGCGTATTTTTGTCACCTTGCTGCAAGCAAATTACCAGCTGCGTATTAGTTTGCCTCCGTCGACTTCCAAGTGCCAGCGGCATATTGCAATGCCTCCGTCGACTTCCAAGTGGCAGCGGCGTATTGCTTCGCCTCTCGGTCAAGAAAATCTCCATCGGCGTATTGCTATCGCCTCGCTGCAAGCAAACTCCCAGCGGCGTAATGCTTTGCCTCCGTCGACTTCCAAGTGCCAGCGGCGTATTGCTTCGCTCCTCGGTCAAGGAAATCTCCAGCGGCGTATTGCTTTCGCCTCGCTGCAAGCAAACTCCCAGCGGCGTATTGCTTTGCCTCCGTCGACTTCCCAGTGCCAGCGGCGTATTGCTTCGCCTCTCGGTCAAGGAAATCTCCAGCGGCGTATTGCTTTCGCCTCGCTGCAAGCAAACTCCCAGCGGCGTATTGCTTTCGCCTCGCTGCAAGCAAACTCCCAGCGGCGTATTGCTTTCGCCTCGCTGCAAGCAAACTCCCAGCGGCGTAATGCTTTGCCTCCGTCGACTTCCAAGAGCCAGCGGCGTATTGTTTCGCCTCTCAGTCAAGGAAATCTCCAGCGGCGTATTGCTTTCGCCCCGCGGCAAGCAAACTCCCAGCGGCGTACTGCTTTGCCTCCGTCGACTTCCGAGTGCCAGCGGCGTAATGCTTCGCCTCTCGGTCAAGGAAATCTCCAGCGGCGTATTGCTTTCGCCTCGCTGCATGCAAACTCCCAGCGGCGTATTGTTTTGCCTCCGTCGACTTCCGAGTGCCAGCGGCGTATTGTTTCGCCTCTCGGTCAAGGAAATCTCCAGCGGCGTATTGCTTTCGCCTCGCTGCAAGCAAACTCCCAGCGGCGTATTGCTTTGCCTCCGTCGACTTCCGAGTGCCAGCGGCGTATAGCATCGCCTCTCGGTCAAGGAAATCTCCAACGGCGTATTGCTTTCGCCTCGCTGCAAGCGAACTCCCAGCGGCGTAATGCTTTGCCTCCGTCGACTTCCAAGTGCCAGCGGCGTATTGCTTCGCCTCTCGGTCAAGGAAATCTCCAGTGGCGTATTGCTTTCGCCTCGCTGCAAGCAAACTCCCAGCGGCGTATTGCTTTGCCTCCGTCGACTTCCAAGTGCCAGCGGCGTATTGTTTCGCCTCTCGGTCAAGGAAATCTCCAGCGGCGTATTGCTTTCGCCTCGCTGCAAGCAAACTCCCAGCGGCGTATTGCTTTGCCTCCGTCGACTTCCGAGTGCCAGCGGCGTATAGCATCGCCTCTCGATCAAGGAAATCTCCAACGGCGTATTGCTTTCGCCTCGCTGCAAGCAAACTCCCAGCGGCGTAATGCTTTGCCTCCGTCGCCTTCCAAGTGCCAGCGGCGTATTGCTTCGCCTCTCGGTCAAGGAAATCTCCAGCGGCGTATTGCTTTCGCCTCGCTGCAAGCAAACTCCCAGCGGCGTATTGCTTTGCCTCCGTCGACTTCCAAGTGCCAGCGGCGTATAGCTTCGCCCCTCGGTCAAGGAAATCTCCAGCGGCGTATTGCTTTGCCTCCGTCGACTTCCAAGTGCCAGTGGCGTATGGCTTCGCCAATCGGTCAAGGAAATCTCCAGCGTCGTATTGTTTTCGCATCGCTGCAAGCAAACTCCCAGCGGCGTAATGCTTTGCCTCCGTCGACTTCCAAGTGCCAGCGGCGTATTGCTTCGCCCCTCGGTCAAGGAAATCTCCAGCGGCGTATTGCTTTCACCTTGCTGCAAGCAAACTACCAGCGGCGTATTAGTTTGCCTCCGTCGACTTCCAACTGCCAGCGGCGTATTGCTTCGCCTCTCGGGCAAGGAAATCTCCAACGGCGTATTGCTTTCGCTTCGCTGCAAGCAAACTGCCAGCGGGGTATTGCTTTGCCTCCGTCGACTTTCAAGTGCCAGCGGCGTATTGTTTTCGACTCGCTGCAAGCGAACTCCCAGCGGCGTATTGTTTTGCCTCCGCCGACTTCCGAGTGCCAGCGGCGTATAGCTTCGCCTCTGTGTCAAGGAAATCTCCAACGGCGTATTGCTTTCGCCTCGCTGCAAGCAAACTCCCAGCGGCGTAATGCTTTGCCTCCGTCGACTTCCAAGTGCCAGCGGCGTATTGCTTCGCCTCTCGGTCAAGGAAATCTCCAGTGGCGTATTGCTTTCGCCTCGCTGCAAGCAAACTCCCAGCGGCGTATTGCTTTGCCTCCGTCGACTTCCAAGTGCCAGCGGCGTATTGCTTCGCCCCTCGGTCAAGGAAATCTCCAGCGGCGTATTGCTTTCGCCTCGCTGCAAGCAAACTCCCAGCGGCGTATTGCTTTCGCCTCGCTGCAAGCAAACTCCCAGCGGTGTATTGCTTTGCCTCCGTCGACTTCCAACTGCCAGCGGCGTAATGCTTCGCCCCTCGGTGTAGGAAATCTCAAGCGGCGTATTGCTTTCGCCTCGCTGCAAGCAAACTCCCAGCGGCGTATTGCTTTGCCTCCGTCGACTTCCAACTGCCAGCGGCGTAATGCTTCGCCCCTCGGTCAAGGAAATCTCAAGCGGCGTATTGCTTTCGCCTCGCTGCAAGCAAACTCCCAGCGGCGTATTGCTTTGCCTCCGTCGACTTCCAAGTGCCAGCGGCGTATTGTTTCGCCCCTCGGTCAAGGAAATCTCAAGCGGCGTATTGCTTTCGCCCCGCGGCAAGCAAACTCCCAGCGGCGTATTGCTTTCGCTTCGCTGCAAGCAAACTCCCAACGGCGTAATGCTTTGCCTCCGTCGACTTCCAAGAGCCAGCGGCGTATTGTTTCGCCTCTCATTCAAGGAAATCTGCAGCGGCGTATTGCTTTCGCCCCGCGACAAGCAAACTCCCAGCGGCGTACTGCTTTGCCTCCGTCGACTTCCAAGTGCCAGCGGCGTATTGCTTCGCCTCTCGGTCAAGGAAATCTCCAGTGGCGTATTGCTTTCGCCTCGCTGCAAGCAAACTCCCAGCGGCGTATTGCTTTGCCTCCGTCGACTTCCGAGTGCCAGCGGCGTATAGCATCACCTCTCGGTCAAGGAAATCTCCAACGGCGTATTGTTTTCGCCTCGCTGCAAGCAAACTCCCAGCGGCGTATTGCTTTGCCTCCGTCGACTTCCAACTGCCAGCGGCGTAATGCTTCGCCCCTCGGTCAAGGAAATCTCAAGCGGCGTATTGCTTTCGCCTCGCTGCAAGCAAACTCCCAGCGGCGTAATGCTTTGCCTCCGTCGACTTCCAAGTGCCAGCGGCGTATTGTTTCGCCCCTCGGTCAAGGAAATCTCAAGCGGCGTATTGCTTTCGCCTCGCTGCAAGCAAACGCCCAGCGGCGTATTGCGTTGCCTCCGTCAACTTCCAAGTGCCAGCGGCGAATTGTTTCACCTCTCGGTCAAGGCAATCTCCAGCGGCGTATTGCTTTCGCCTCGCTGCAAGCAAACTCCCAGCGGCGTATTGCTTTGCCTCCGTCGACTTCCAACTGCCAGCGGCGTAATGCTTCGCCCCTCGGTCAAGGAAATCTCAAGCGGCGTATTGCTTTCGCCTCGCTGCAAGCAAACTCCCAGCGGCGTATTGCTTTGCCTCCGTCGACTTCCAAGTGCCAGCGGCGTATTGCTTCGCCCCTCGGTCAAGGAAATCTCCAGCGGCGTATTGCTTTCGCCTCGCTGCAAGCAAACTCCCAGCGGCGTATTGCTTTCGCCTCGCTGCAAGCAAACTCCCAGCGGTGTATTGCTTTGCCTCCGTCGACTTCCAACTGCCAGCGGCGTAATGCTTCGCCCCTCGGTGTAGGAAATCTCAAGCGGCGTATTGCTTTCGCCTCGCTGCAAGCAAACTCCCAGCGGCGTATTGCTTTGCCTCCGTCGACTTCCAAGTGCCAGCGGCGTATTGTTTCGCCCCTCGGTCAAGGAAATCTCCAGCGGCGTATTGCTTTCGCCTCGCTGCAAGCAAACTCCCAGCGGCGTAATGCTTTGCCTCCGTCGACTTCCAAGTGCCAGCGGCGTATTGCTTCGCCCTTCGGTCAAGGAAATCTCCAGCGGCGTATTTTTGTCACCTTGCTGCAAGCAAATTACCAGCTGCGTATTAGTTTGCCTCCGTCGACTTCCAAGTGCCAGCGGCATATTGCAATGCCTCCGTCGACTTCCAAGTGGCAGCGGCGTATTGCTTCGCCTCTCGGTCAAGAAAATCTCCATCGGCGTATTGCTATCGCCTCGCTGCAAGCAAACTCCCAGCGGCGTAATGCTTTGCCTCCGTCGACTTCCAAGTGCCAGCGGCGTATTGCTTCGCTCCTCGGTCAAGGAAATCTCCAGCGGCGTATTGCTTTCGCCTCGCTGCAAGCAAACTCCCAGCGGCGTATTGCTTTGCCTCCGTCGACTTCCCAGTGCCAGCGGCGTATTGCTTCGCCTCTCGGTCAAGGAAATCTCCAGCGGCGTATTGCTTTCGCCTCGCTGCAAGCAAACTCCCAGCGGCGTATTGCTTTCGCCTCGCTGCAAGCAAACTCCCAGCGGCGTATTGCTTTCGCCTCGCTGCAAGCAAACTCCCAGCGGCGTAATGCTTTGCCTCCGTCGACTTCCAAGAGCCAGCGGCGTATTGTTTCGCCTCTCAGTCAAGGAAATCTCCAGCGGCGTATTGCTTTCGCCCCGCGGCAAGCAAACTCCCAGCGGCGTACTGCTTTGCCTCCGTCGACTTCCGAGTGCCAGCGGCGTAATGCTTCGCCTCTCGGTCAAGGAAATCTCCAGCGGCGTATTGCTTTCGCCTCGCTGCATGCAAACTCCCAGCGGCGTATTGTTTTGCCTCCGTCGACTTCCGAGTGCCAGCGGCGTATTGTTTCGCCTCTCGGTCAAGGAAATCTCCAGCGGCGTATTGCTTTCGCCTCGCTGCAAGCAAACTCCCAGCGGCGTATTGCTTTGCCTCCGTCGACTTCCGAGTGCCAGCGGCGTATAGCATCGCCTCTCGGTCAAGGAAATCTCCAACGGCGTATTGCTTTCGCCTCGCTGCAAGCGAACTCCCAGCGGCGTAATGCTTTGCCTCCGTCGACTTCCAAGTGCCAGCGGCGTATTGCTTCGCCTCTCGGTCAAGGAAATCTCCAGTGGCGTATTGCTTTCGCCTCGCTGCAAGCAAACTCCCAGCGGCGTATTGCTTTGCCTCCGTCGACTTCCAAGTGCCAGCGGCGTATTGTTTCGCCTCTCGGTCAAGGAAATCTCCAGCGGCGTATTGCTTTCGCCTCGCTGCAAGCAAACTCCCAGCGGCGTATTGCTTTGCCTCCGTCGACTTCCGAGTGCCAGCGGCGTATAGCATCGCCTCTCGATCAAGGAAATCTCCAACGGCGTATTGCTTTCGCCTCGCTGCAAGCAAACTCCCAGCGGCGTAATGCTTTGCCTCCGTCGCCTTCCAAGTGCCAGCGGCGTATTGCTTCGCCTCTCGGTCAAGGAAATCTCCAGCGGCGTATTGCTTTCGCCTCGCTGCAAGCAAACTCCCAGCGGCGTATTGCTTTGCCTCCGTCGACTTCCAAGTGCCAGCGGCGTATAGCTTCGCCCCTCGGTCAAGGAAATCTCCAGCGGCGTATTGCTTTGCCTCCGTCGACTTCCAAGTGCCAGTGGCGTATGGCTTCGCCAATCGGTCAAGGAAATCTCCAGCGTCGTATTGTTTTCGCATCGCTGCAAGCAAACTCCCAGCGGCGTAATGCTTTGCCTCCGTCGACTTC
This sequence comes from Nomada flava, assembly GCA_951802745.1. Classification (NCBI taxonomy): domain Eukaryota; kingdom Metazoa; phylum Arthropoda; class Insecta; order Hymenoptera; family Apidae; genus Nomada; species Nomada flava. The sequence goes on along the minus strand of CATOQN010000066.1, from coordinate 17,560 downwards.
CAAGTGCCAGCGGCGTATTGCTTCGCCCCTCGGTCAAGGAAATCTCCAGCGGCGTATTGCTTTCACCTTGCTGCAAGCAAACTACCAGCGGCGTATTAGTTTGCCTCCGTCGACTTCCAACTGCCAGCGGCGTATTGCTTCGCCTCTCGGGCAAGGAAATCTCCAACGGCGTATTGCTTTCGCTTCGCTGCAAGCAAACTGCCAGCGGGGTATTGCTTTGCCTCCGTCGACTTTCAAGTGCCAGCGGCGTATTGTTTTCGACTCGCTGCAAGCGAACTCCCAGCGGCGTATTGTTTTGCCTCCGCCGACTTCCGAGTGCCAGCGGCGTATAGCTTCGCCTCTGTGTCAAGGAAATCTCCAACGGCGTATTGCTTTCGCCTCGCTGCAAGCAAACTCCCAGCGGCGTAATGCTTTGCCTCCGTCGACTTCCAAGTGCCAGCGGCGTATTGCTTCGCCTCTCGGTCAAGGAAATCTCCAGTGGCGTATAGCTTTCGCCTCGCTGCAAGCAAACTCCCAGCGGCGTATTGCTTTGCCTCCGTCGACTTCCAAGTGCCAGCGGCGTATTGCTTCGCCCCTCGGTCAAGGAAATCTCCAGCGGCGTATTGCTTTCGCCTCGCTGCAAGCAAACTCCCAGCGGCGTATTGCTTTCGCCTCGCTGCAAGCAAACTCCCAGCGGTGTATTGCTTTGCCTCCGTCGACTTCCAACTGCCAGCGGCGTAATGCTTCGCCCCTCGGTGTAGGAAATCTCAAGCGGCGTATTGCTTTCGCCTCGCTGCAAGCAAACTCCCAGCGGCGTATTGCTTTGCCTCCGTCGACTTCCAACTGCCAGCGGCGTAATGCTTCGCCCCTCGGTCAAGGAAATCTCAAGCGGCGTATTGCTTTCGCCTCGCTGCAAGCAAACTCCCAGCGGCGTATTGCTTTGCCTCCGTCGACTTCCAAGTGCCAGCGGCGTATTGTTTCGCCCCTCGGTCAAGGAAATCTCAAGCGGCGTATTGCTTTCGCCCCGCGGCAAGCAAACTCCCAGCGGCGTATTGCTTTCGCTTCGCTGCAAGCAAACTCCCAACGGCGTAATGCTTTGCCTCCGTCGACTTCCAAGAGCCAGCGGCGTATTGTTTCGCCTCTCATTCAAGGAAATCTGCAGCGGCGTATTGCTTTCGCCCCGCGACAAGCAAACTCCCAGCGGCGTACTGCTTTGCCTCCGTCGACTTCCAAGTGCCAGCGGCGTATTGCTTCGCCTCTCGGTCAAGGAAATCTCCAGTGGCGTATTGCTTTCGCCTCGCTGCAAGCAAACTCCCAGCGGCGTATTGCTTTGCCTCCGTCGACTTCCGAGTGCCAGCGGCGTATAGCATCACCTCTCGGTCAAGGAAATCTCCAACGGCGTATTGTTTTCGCCTCGCTGCAAGCAAACTCCCAGCGGCGTATTGCTTTGCCTCCGTCGACTTCCAACTGCCAGCGGCGTAATGCTTCGCCCCTCGGTCAAGGAAATCTCAAGCGGCGTATTGCTTTCGCCTCGCTGCAAGCAAACTCCCAGCGGCGTAATGCTTTGCCTCCGTCGACTTCCAAGTGCCAGCGGCGTATTGTTTCGCCCCTCGGTCAAGGAAATCTCAAGCGGCGTATTGCTTTCGCCTCGCTGCAAGCAAACGCCCAGCGGCGTATTGCGTTGCCTCCGTCAACTTCCAAGTGCCAGCGGCGAATTGTTTCACCTCTCGGTCAAGGCAATCTCCAGCGGCGTATTGCTTTCGCCTCGCTGCAAGCAAACTCCCAGCGGCGTATTGCTTTGCCTCCGTCGACTTCCAACTGCCAGCGGCGTAATGCTTCGCCCCTCGGTCAAGGAAATCTCAAGCGGCGTATTGCTTTCGCCTCGCTGCAAGCAAACTCCCAGCGGCGTATTGCTTTGCCTCCGTCGACTTCCAAGTGCCAGCGGCGTATTGCTTCGCCCCTCGGTCAAGGAAATCTCCAGCGGCGTATTGCTTTCGCCTCGCTGCAAGCAAACTCCCAGCGGCGTATTGCTTTCGCCTCGCTGCAAGCAAACTCCCAGCGGTGTATTGCTTTGCCTCCGTCGACTTCCAACTGCCAGCGGCGTAATGCTTCGCCCCTCGGTGTAGGAAATCTCAAGCGGCGTATTGCTTTCGCCTCGCTGCAAGCAAACTCCCAGCGGCGTATTGCTTTGCCTCCGTCGACTTCCAAGTGCCAGCGGCGTATTGTTTCGCCCCTCGGTCAAGGAAATCTCCAGCGGCGTATTGCTTTCGCCTCGCTGCAAGCAAACTCCCAGCGGCGTAATGCTTTGCCTCCGTCGACTTCCAAGTGCCAGCGGCGTATTGCTTCGCCCTTCGGTCAAGGAAATCTCCAGCGGCGTATTTTTGTCACCTTGCTGCAAGCAAATTACCAGCTGCGTATTAGTTTGCCTCCGTCGACTTCCAAGTGCCAGCGGCATATTGCAATGCCTCCGTCGACTTCCAAGTGGCAGCGGCGTATTGCTTCGCCTCTCGGTCAAGAAAATCTCCATCGGCGTATTGCTATCGCCTCGCTGCAAGCAAACTCCCAGCGGCGTAATGCTTTGCCTCCGTCGACTTCCAAGTGCCAGCGGCGTATTGCTTCGCTCCTCGGTCAAGGAAATCTCCAGCGGCGTATTGCTTTCGCCTCGCTGCAAGCAAACTCCCAGCGGCGTATTGCTTTGCCTCCGTCGACTTCCCAGTGCCAGCGGCGTATTGCTTCGCCTCTCGGTCAAGGAAATCTCCAGCGGCGTATTGCTTTCGCCTCGCTGCAAGCAAACTCCCAGCGGCGTATTGCTTTCGCCTCGCTGCAAGCAAACTCCCAGCGGCGTATTGCTTTCGCCTCGCTGCAAGCAAACTCCCAGCGGCGTAATGCTTTGCCTCCGTCGACTTCCAAGAGCCAGCGGCGTATTGTTTCGCCTCTCAGTCAAGGAAATCTCCAGCGGCGTATTGCTTTCGCCCCGCGGCAAGCAAACTCCCAGCGGCGTACTGCTTTGCCTCCGTCGACTTCCGAGTGCCAGCGGCGTAATGCTTCGCCTCTCGGTCAAGGAAATCTCCAGCGGCGTATTGCTTTCGCCTCGCTGCATGCAAACTCCCAGCGGCGTATTGTTTTGCCTCCGTCGACTTCCGAGTGCCAGCGGCGTATTGTTTCGCCTCTCGGTCAAGGAAATCTCCAGCGGCGTATTGCTTTCGCCTCGCTGCAAGCAAACTCCCAGCGGCGTATTGCTTTGCCTCCGTCGACTTCCGAGTGCCAGCGGCGTATAGCATCGCCTCTCGGTCAAGGAAATCTCCAACGGCGTATTGCTTTCGCCTCGCTGCAAGCGAACTCCCAGCGGCGTAATGCTTTGCCTCCGTCGACTTCCAAGTGCCAGCGGCGTATTGCTTCGCCTCTCGGTCAAGGAAATCTCCAGTGGCGTATTGCTTTCGCCTCGCTGCAAGCAAACTCCCAGCGGCGTATTGCTTTGCCTCCGTCGACTTCCAAGTGCCAGCGGCGTATTGTTTCGCCTCTCGGTCAAGGAAATCTCCAGCGGCGTATTGCTTTCGCCTCGCTGCAAGCAAACTCCCAGCGGCGTATTGCTTTGCCTCCGTCGACTTCCGAGTGCCAGCGGCGTATAGCATCGCCTCTCGATCAAGGAAATCTCCAACGGCGTATTGCTTTCGCCTCGCTGCAAGCAAACTCCCAGCGGCGTAATGCTTTGCCTCCGTCGCCTTCCAAGTGCCAGCGGCGTATTGCTTCGCCTCTCGGTCAAGGAAATCTCCAGCGGCGTATTGCTTTCGCCTCGCTGCAAGCAAACTCCCAGCGGCGTATTGCTTTGCCTCCGTCGACTTCCAAGTGCCAGCGGCGTATAGCTTCGCCCCTCGGTCAAGGAAATCTCCAGCGGCGTATTGCTTTGCCTCCGTCGACTTCCAAGTGCCAGTGGCGTATGGCTTCGCCAATCGGTCAAGGAAATCTCCAGCGTCGTATTGTTTTCGCATCGCTGCAAGCAAACTCCCAGCGGCGTAATGCTTTGCCTCCGTCGACTTCCAAGTGCCAGCGGCGTATTGCTTCGCCCCTCGGTCAAGGAAATCTCCAGCGGCGTATTGCTTTCACCTTGCTGCAAGCAAACTACCAGCGGCGTATTAGTTTGCCTCCGTCGACTTCCAACTGCCAGCGGCGTATTGCTTCGCCTCTCGGGCAAGGAAATCTCCAACGGCGTATTGCTTTCGCTTCGCTGCAAGCAAACTGCCAGCGGGGTATTGCTTTGCCTCCGTCGACTTTCAAGTGCCAGCGGCGTATTGTTTTCGACTCGCTGCAAGCGAACTCCCAGCGGCGTATTGTTTTGCCTCCGCCGACTTCCGAGTGCCAGCGGCGTATAGCTTCGCCTCTGTGTCAAGGAAATCTCCAACGGCGTATTGCTTTCGCCTCGCTGCAAGCAAACTCCCAGCGGCGTAATGCTTTGCCTCCGTCGACTTCCAAGTGCCAGCGGCGTATTGCTTCGCCTCTCGGTCAAGGAAATCTCCAGTGGCGTATTGCTTTCGCCTCGCTGCAAGCAAACTCCCAGCGGCGTATTGCTTTGCCTCCGTCGGCTTCCAAGTGCCAGCGGCGTATTGCTTCGCCCCTCGGTCAAGGAAATCTCCAGCGGCGTATTGCTTTCGCCTCGCTGCAAGCAAACTCCCAGCGGCGTATTGCTTTCGCCTCGCTGCAAGCAAACTCCCAGCGGTGTATTGCTTTGCCTCCGTCGACTTCCAACTGCCAGCGGCGTAATGCTTCGCCCCTCGGTGTAGGAAATCTCAAGCGGCGTATTGCTTTCGCCTCGCTGCAAGCAAACTCCCAGCGGCGTATTGCTTTGCCTCCGTCGACTTCCAACTGCCAGCGGCGTAATGCTTCGCCCCTCGGTCAAGGAAATCTCAAGCGGCGTATTGCTTTCGCCTCGCTGCAAGCAAACTCCCAGCGGCGTATTGCTTTGCCTCCGTCGACTTCCAAGTGCCAGCGGCGTATTGTTTCGCCCCTCGGTCAAGGAAATCTCAAGCGGCGTATTGCTTTCGCCCCGCGGCAAGCAAACTCCCAGCGGCGTATTGCTTTCGCTTCGCTGCAAGCAAACTCCCAACGGCGTAATGCTTTGCCTCCGTCGACTTCCAAGAGCCAGCGGCGTATTGTTTCGCCTCTCATTCAAGGAAATCTGCAGCGGCGTATTGCTTTCGCCCCGCGACAAGCAAACTCCCAGCGGCGTACTGCTTTGCCTCCGTCGACTTCCAAGTGCCAGCGGCGTATTGCTTCGCCTCTCGGTCAAGGAAATCTCCAGTGGCGTATTGCTTTCGCCTCGCTGCAAGCAAACTCCCAGCGGCGTATTGCTTTGCCTCCGTCGACTTCCGAGTGCCAGCGGCGTATAGCATCACCTCTCGGTCAAGGAAATCTCCAACGGCGTATTGTTTTCGCCTCGCTGCAAGCAAACTCCCAGCGGCGTATTGCTTTGCCTCCGTCGACTTCCAACTGCCAGCGGCGTAATGCTTCGCCCCTCGGTCAAGGAAATCTCAAGCGGCGTATTGCTTTCGCCTCGCTGCAAGCAAACTCCCAGCGGCGTAATGCTTTGCCTCCGTCGACTTCCAAGTGCCAGCGGCGTATTGTTTCGCCCCTCGGTCAAGGAAATCTCAAGCGGCGTATTGCTTTCGCCTCGCTGCAAGCAAACGCCCAGCGGCGTATTGCGTTGCCTCCGTCAACTTCCAAGTGCCAGCGGCGAATTGTTTCACCTCTCGGTCAAGGCAATCTCCAGCGGCGTATTGCTTTCGCCTCGCTGCAAGCAAACTCCCAGCGGCGTATTGCTTTGCCTCCGTCGACTTCCAACTGCCAGCGGCGTAATGCTTCGCCCCTCGGTCAAGGAAATCTCAAGCGGCGTATTGCTTTCGCCTCGCTGCAAGCAAACTCCCAGCGGCGTATTGCTTTGCCTCCGTCGACTTCCAAGTGCCAGCGGCGTATTGCTTCGCCCCTCGGTCAAGGAAATCTCCAGCGGCGTATTGCTTTCGCCTCGCTGCAAGCAAACTCCCAGCGGCGTATTGCTTTCGCCTCGCTGCAAGCAAACTCCCAGCGGTGTATTGCTTTGCCTCCGTCGACTTCCAACTGCCAGCGGCGTAATGCTTCGCCCCTCGGTGTAGGAAATCTCAAGCGGCGTATTGCTTTCGCCTCGCTGCAAGCAAACTCCCAGCGGCGTATTGCTTTGCCTCCGTCGACTTCCAAGTGCCAGCGGCGTATTGTTTCGCCCCTCGGTCAAGGAAATCTCCAGCGGCGTATTGCTTTCGCCTCGCTGCAAGCAAACTCCCAGCGGCGTAATGCTTTGCCTCCGTCGACTTCCAAGTGCCAGCGGCGTATTGCTTCGCCCTTCGGTCAAGGAAATCTCCAGCGGCGTATTTTTGTCACCTTGCTGCAAGCAAATTACCAGCTGCGTATTAGTTTGCCTCCGTCGACTTCCAAGTGCCAGCGGCATATTGCAATGCCTCCGTCGACTTCCAAGTGGCAGCGGCGTATTGCTTCGCCTCTCGGTCAAGAAAATCTCCATCGGCGTATTGCTATCGCCTCGCTGCAAGCAAACTCCCAGCGGCGTAATGCTTTGCCTCCGTCGACTTCCAAGTGCCAGCGGCGTATTGCTTCGCTCCTCGGTCAAGGAAATCTCCAGCGGCGTATTGCTTTCGCCTCGCTGCAAGCAAACTCCCAGCGGCGTATTGCTTTGCCTCCGTCGACTTCCCAGTGCCAGCGGCGTATTGCTTCGCCTCTCGGTCAAGGAAATCTCCAGCGGCGTATTGCTTTCGCCTCGCTGCAAGCAAACTCCCAGCGGCGTATTGCTTTCGCCTCGCTGCAAGCAAACTCCCAGCGGCGTATTGCTTTCGCCTCGCTGCAAGCAAACTCCCAGCGGCGTAATGCTTTGCCTCCGTCGACTTCCAAGAGCCAGCGGCGTATTGTTTCGCCTCTCAGTCAAGGAAATCTCCAGCGGCGTATTGCTTTCGCCCCGCGGCAAGCAAACTCCCAGCGGCGTACTGCTTTGCCTCCGTCGACTTCCGAGTGCCAGCGGCGTAATGCTTCGCCTCTCGGTCAAGGAAATCTCCAGCGGCGTATTGCTTTCGCCTCGCTGCATGCAAACTCCCAGCGGCGTATTGTTTTGCCTCCGTCGACTTCCGAGTGCCAGCGGCGTATTGTTTCGCCTCTCGGTCAAGGAAATCTCCAGCGGCGTATTGCTTTCGCCTCGCTGCAAGCAAACTCCCAGCGGCGTATTGCTTTGCCTCCGTCGACTTCCGAGTGCCAGCGGCGTATAGCATCGCCTCTCGGTCAAGGAAATCTCCAACGGCGTATTGCTTTCGCCTCGCTGCAAGCGAACTCCCAGCGGCGTAATGCTTTGCCTCCGTCGACTTCCAAGTGCCAGCGGCGTATTGCTTCGCCTCTCGGTCAAGGAAATCTCCAGTGGCGTATTGCTTTCGCCCCGCTGCAAGCAAACTCCCAGCGGCGTATTGCTTTGCCTCCGTCGACTTCCAAGTGCCAGCGGCGTATTGTTTCGCCTCTCGGTCAAGGAAATCTCCAGCGGCGTATTGCTTTCGCCTCGCTGCAAGCAAACTCCCAGCGGCGTATTGCTTTGCCTCCGTCGACTTCCGAGTGCCAGCGGCGTATAGCATCGCCTCTCGATCAAGGAAATCTCCAACGGCGTATTGCTTTCGCCTCGCTGCAAGCAAACTCCCAGCGGCGTAATGCTTTGCCTCCGTCGCCTTCCAAGTGCCAGCGGCGTATTGCTTCGCCTCTCGGTCAAGGAAATCTCCAGCGGCGTATTGCTTTCGCCTCGCTGCAAGCAAACTCCCAGCGGCGTATTGCTTTGCCTCCGTCGACTTCCAAGTGCCAGCGGCGTATAGCTTCGCCCCTCGGTCAAGGAAATCTCCAGCGGCGTATTGCTTTGCCTCCGTCGACTTCCAAGTGCCAGTGGCGTATGGCTTCGCCAATCGGTCAAGGAAATCTCCAGCGTCGTATTGTTTTCGCATCGCTGCAAGCAAACTCCCAGCGGCGTAATGCTTTGCCTCCGTCGACTTCCAAGTGCCAGCGGCGTATTGCTTCGCCCCTCGGTCAAGGAAATCTCCAGCGGCGTATTGCTTTCACCTTGCTGCAAGCAAACTACCAGCGGCGTATTAGTTTGCCTCCGTCGACTTCCAACTGCCAGCGGCGTATTGCTTCGCCTCTCGGGCAAGGAAATCTCCAACGGCGTATTGCTTTCGCTTCGCTGCAAGCAAACTGCCAGCGGGGTATTGCTTTGCCTCCGTCGACTTTCAAGTGCCAGCGGCGTATTGTTTTCGACTCGCTGCAAGCGAACTCCCAGCGGCGTATTGTTTTGCCTCCGCCGACTTCCGAGTGCCAGCGGCGTATAGCTTCGCCTCTGTGTCAAGGAAATCTCCAGCGGCGTATTGCTTTCGCCTCGCTGCAAGCAAACTCCCAGCGGCGTATTGCTTTGCCTCCGTCGACTTCCCAGTGCCAGCGGCGTATTGCTTCACCTCTCGGTCAAGGCAATCTCCAGCGGCGTATTGCTTTCGCCTCGCTGCAAGCAAACTCCCAGCGGCGTATTGCTTTCGCCTCGCTGCAAGCAAACTCCCAGCGGCGTAATGCTTTGCCTCCGTCGACTTCCAAGTGCCAGTGGCGTATTGCTTCGCCCCTCGGTCAAGGAAATCTCCAGCGGCGTATTGCTTTCACCTTGCTGCAAGCAAATTACCAGCGGCGTATTAGTTTGCCTCCGTCGACTTCCAAGTGCCAGCGGCATATTGCAATGCCTCCGTCGACTTCCAAGTGCCAGCGGCGTATTGCTTCGCCTCTCGGTCAAGAAAATCTCCAGCGGCGTATAGCTTTCGCCTCGCTGCAAGTAAACTACCAGCGGCGTATTGCTTTGCCTCCGTCGACTTCCAAGTGCCAGCGGCGTATTGCTTCGCCCCTCGGTCAAGGAAATCTCCAGCGGCGTATTGCTTTGCCTCCGTCGACTTCCAAGTGCCAGTGGCGTATGGCTTCGCCAATCGGTCAAGGAAATCACCAGCGGCCTATTGCTTTCACCTCGCTGCAAGCAAACTCCCAGCGGCGTATTGCTTTCGCCTCGCTGCAAGCAAACTCCCAGCGGCGTAATGCTTTGCCTCCGTCGACTTCCAAGTGCCAGTGGCGTATTGCTTCGCCCCTCGGTCAAGGAAATCTCCAGCGGCGTATTGCTTTCACCTTGCTGCAAGCAAATTACCAGCGGCGTATTAGTTTGCCTCCGTCGACTTCCAAGTGCCAGCGGCATATTGCAATGCCTCCGTCGACTTCCAAGTGCCAGCGGCGTATTGCTTCGCCTCTCGGTCAAGAAAATCTCCAGCGGCGTATAGCTTTCGCCTCGCTGCAAGTAAACTACCAGCGGCGTATTGCTTTGCCTCCGTCGACTTCCAAGTGCCAGCGGCGTATTGCTTCGCCCCTCGGTCAAGGAAATCTCCAGCGGCGTATTGCTTTCGCCTCGCTGCAAGCAAACTCCCAGCGGCGTATTGCTTTGCCTCCGTCGACTTCCAAGTGCCAGCGGCGTATTGCTTCGCCCCTCGGTCAAGGAAATCTCCAGCGGCGTATTGCTTTGCCTCCGTCGACTTCCAAGTGCCAGTGGCGTATGGCTTCGCCAATCGGTCAAGGAAATCACCAGCGGCCTATTGCTTTCACCTCGCTGCAAGCAAACTCCCAGCGGCGTATTGTTTTCGCTTCGCTGCAAGCAAACTCCCAACGGCGTATTGCTTTGCCTCCGTCGACTTCCCAGTGCCAGGGGCGTATTGCTTCGCCCCTCGGTCAAGGAAATCTCCAGCGGCGTATTGCTTTCACCTTGCTGCAAGCAAATTACCAGCGGCGTATTAGTTTGCCTCCGTCGACTTCCAAGTGCCAGCGGCATATTGCAATGCCTCCGTCGACTTCCAAGTGCCAGCGGCGTATTGCTTCGCCCCTCGGTCAAGGAAATCTCCAGCGGCGTATTGCTTTCGCCTCGCTGCAAGCAAACTCCCAGCGGCGTATTGCTTTGCCTCCGTCGACTTCCCAGTGCCAGGGGCGTATTGCTTCGCCCCTCGGTCAAGGAAATCTCCAGCGGCGTATTGTTTTCGCCTCGCTGCAAGCAAACTCCCAGCGGCGTAATGCTTTGCCTCCGTCGACTTCCAAGTGCCAGCGGCGTATAGCTTCGCCCCTCGGTCAAGGAAATCTCCAGCGGCGTATTGCTTTCGCCTCGTTGCAAGCAAACTGCCAGCGGGGTATTGCTTTGCCTCTGTCGACTTTCAAGTGCCAGCGGCGTGTTGCTTTCACCTCGCTGTAAGCAAACTCCCAGCGGCGTAATGCTTTGCCTCCGTCGACTTCCAAGTGCCAGCGGCGTATTGCTTCGCCACTCGGTCAAGGAAATCACCAGCGGCCTATTGCTTTCACCTCGCTGCAAGCAAACTCCCAGCGGCGTATTGCTTTCGCTTCGCTGCAAGCAAACTCCCAACGGCGTAATGCTTTGCCTCCGTCGACTTCCAAGAGCCAGCGGCGTATTGTTTCGCCTCTCATTCAAGGAAATCTGCAGCGGCGTATTGCTTTCGCCCCGCGGCAAGCAAACTCCCAGCGGCGTACTGCTTTGCCTCCGTCGACTTCCGAGTGCCAGCGGCGTAATGCTTCGCCTCTCGGTCAAGGAAATCTCAAGCGGTGTATTGCTTTCGCCTCGCTGCAAGCAAACTCCCAGCGGCGTATTGCGTTGCCTCCGTCAACTTCCAAGTGCCAGCGGCGAATTGTTTCACCTCTCGGTCAAGGCAATCTCCAGCGGCGTATTGCTTTCGCCTCGCTGCAAGCAAACTCCCAGCGGCGTATTGCTTTGCCTCCGTCGACTTCCAACTGCCAGCGGCGTAATGCTTCGCCCCTCGGTGAAGGAAATCTCAAGCGGCGTATTGCTTTCGCCTCGCTGCAAGCAAACTCCCAGCGGCGTAATGCTTTGCCTCCGTCGACTTCCAAGTGCCAGCGGCGTATTGCTTCGCCCCTCGGTCAAGGAAATCTCCAGCGGCGTATTGCTTTCGCCTCGCTGCAAGCAAACTCCCAGCGGCGTATTGCTTTGCCTCCGTCGACTTCCAACTGCCAGCGGCGTAATGCTTCGCCTCTCGGTCAAGGAAATCTCCAGCGGCGTATTGCTTTGGCCTCGCTGCAAGCAAACTCCCAGCGGCGTAATGCTTTGCCTCCGTCGACTTCCAAGTGCCAGCGGCGTATAGCTTCGCCCCTCGGTCAAGGAAATCTCCAGCGGCGTATTGCTTTCGCCTCGTTGCAAGCAAACTGCCAGCGGGGTATTGCTTTGCCTCTGTCGACTTTCAAGTGCCAGCGGCGTGTTGCTTTCACCTCGCTGTAAGCAAACTCCCAGCGGCGTAATGCTTTGCCTCCGTCGACTTCCAAGTGCCAGCGGCGTATTGCTTCGCCCCTCGGTCAAGGAAATCACCAGCGGCCTATTGCTTTCACCTCGCTGCAAGCAAACTCCCAGCGGCGTATTGCTTTCGCTTCGCTGCAAGCAAACTCCCAACGGCGTAATGCTTTGCCTCCGTCGACTTCCAAGAGCCAGCGGCGTATTGTTTCGCCTCTCATTCAAGGAAATCTGCAGCGGCGTATTGCTTTCGCCCCGCGGCAAGCAAACTCCCAGCGGCGTACTGCTTTGCCTCCGTCGACTTCCGAGTGCCAGCGGCGTAATGCTTCGCCTCTCGGTCAAGGAAATCTCAAGCGGTGTATTGCTTTCGCCTCGCTGCAAGCAAACTCCCAGCGGCGTATTGCGTTGCCTCCGTCAACTTCCAAGTGCCAGCGGCGAATTGTTTCACCTCTCGGTCAAGGCAATCTCCAGCGGCGTATTGCTTTCGCCTCGCTGCAAGCAAACTCCCAGCGGCGTATTGCTTTGCCTCCGTCGACTTCCAACTGCCAGCGGCGTAATGCTTCGCCCCTCGGTGAAGGAAATCTCAAGCGGCGTATTGCTTTCGCCTCGCTGCAAGCAAACTCCCAGCGGCGTAATGCTTTGCCTCCGTCGACTTCCAAGTGCCAGCGGCGTATTGCTTCGCCCCTCGGTCAAGGAAATCTCCAGCGGCGTATTGCTTTCGCCTCGCTGCAAGCAAACTCCCAGCGGCGTATTGCTTTGCCTCCGTCGACTTCCAACTGCCAGCGGCGTAATGCTTCGCCTCTCGGTCAAGGAAATCTCCAGCGGCGTATTGCTTTGGCCTCGCTGCAAGCAAACTCCCAGCGGCGTAATGCTTTGCCTCCGTCGACTTCCAAGTGCCAGCGGCGTATTGCTTCGCCTCTCGGTCAAGGAAATCTCCAGTGGCGTATTGCTTTCGCCTCGCTGCAAGCAAACTCCCAGCGGCGTATTGCTTTGCCTCCGTCGACTTCCAAGTGCCAGCGGCGTATTGCTTCGCTTCTCGGTGAAGGAAATCTCCAACGGCGTATTGCTTTCGCCTCGCTGCTAGCAAACTCCCAGCGGCGTATTGCTTTGCCTCCGTCGACTTCCGAGTGCCAGCGGCGTATAGCATCACCTCTCGGTCAAGGAAATCTCCAACGGCGTATTGTTTTCGCCTCGCTGCAAGCAAACTCCCAGCGGCGTATTGCTTTGCCTCCGTTGACTTCCAACTGCCAGCGGCGTAATGCTTCGCCCCTCGGTGAAGGAAATCTCAAGCGGCGTATTGCTTTCGCCTCGCTGCAAGCAAACTCCCAGCGGCGTAATGCTTAGCCTCCGTCGACTTCCAAGTGCCAGCGGCGTATTGCTTCGCCCCTCGGTCAAGGAAATCTCCAGCGGCGTATTGCTTCGCCTCTCGGTCAAGGAAATCTCCAGCGGCGTATTGCTTTCGCCTCGCTGCAAGCAAACTCCCAGCGGCGTATTGCGTTGCCTCCGTCAACTTCCAAGTGCCAGCGGCGAATTGTTTCACCTCTCGGTCAAGGAAATCTCCAGCGGCGTATTGCTTTCACCTTGTTGCAAGCAAACTACCAGCGGCGTATTGCTTTCGCCTCGCTGCAAGCAAACTCCCAGCGGCGTATTGCTTTGCCTCCGTCGACTTCCAACTGCCAGCGGCGTAATGCTTCGCCTCTCGGTCAAGGAAATCTCCAGCGGCGTATTGCTTTGGCCTCGCTGCAAGCAAACTCCCAGCGGCGTAATGCTTTGCCTCCGTCGACTTCCAAGTGCCAGCGGCGTATTGCTTCGCCTCTCGGTCAAGGAAATCTCCAGTGGCGTATTGCTTTCGCCTCGCTGCAAGCAAACTCCCAGCGGCGTATTGCTTTGCCTCCGTCGACTTCCAAGTGCCAGCGGCGTATTGCTTCGCTTCTCGGTGAAGGAAATCTCCAACGGCGTATTGCTTTCGCCTCGCTGCTAGCAAACTCCCAGCGGCGTATTGCTTTGCCTCCGTCGACTTCCGAGTGCCAGCGGCGTATAGCATCACCTCTCGGTCAAGGAAATCTCCAACGGCGTATTGTTTTCGCCTCGCTGCAAGCAAACTCCCAGCGGCGTATTGCTTTGCCTCCGTTGACTTCCAACTGCCAGCGGCGTAATGCTTCGCCCCTCGGTGAAGGAAATCTCAAGCGGCGTATTGCTTTCGCCTCGCTGCAAGCAAACTCCCAGCGGCGTAATGCTTTGCCTCCGTCGACTTCCAAGTGCCAGCGGCGTATTGCTTCGCCCCTCGGTCAAGGAAATCTCCAGCGGCGTATTGCTTCGCCTCTCGGTCAAGGAAATCTCCAGCGGCGTATTGCTTTCGCCTCGCTGCAAGCAAACTCCCAGCGGCGTATTGCGTTGCCTCCGTCAACTTCCAAGTGCCAGCGGCGAATTGTTTCACCTCTCGGTCAAGGAAATCTCCAGCGGCGTATTGCTTTCACCTTGTTGCAAGCAAACTACCAGCGGCGTAATGCTTTGCCTCCGTCGACTTCCAAGTGCCAGCGGCGTAATGCTTCGCCCCTCGGTCAAGGAAATCACCAGTGACCTATTGCTTTCACCTCGCTGCAAGCAAACCCCCAGCGGCGTATTGCTTTCGCTTCGCTGCAAGCAAACTCCCAACGGCGTAATGCTTTGCCTCCGTCGACTTCCAAGAGCCAGCGGCGTATTGTTTCGCCTCTCAGTCAAGGAAATCTCCAGCGGCGTATTGCTTTCGCCCCGCGGCAAGCAAACTCCCAGCGGCGTACTGCTTTGCCTCCGTCGACTTCCGAGTGCCAGCGGCGTAATGCTTCGCCTCTCGGTCAAGGAAATCTCCAGCGGCGTATTGTTTTCGCCTCGCTGCATGCAAACTCCCAGCGGCGTACTGCTTTGCCTCCGTGGACTTCCGAGTGCCAGCGGCGTATAGCATCGCCTCTCGATCAAGGAAATCTCCAACGGCGTATTGCTTTCGCCTCGCTGCAAGCAAACTCCCAGCGGCGTAATGCTTTGCCTCCGTCGACTTCAAAGTGCCAGCGGCGTATTGCTTTGCCTCCGTCGACTTCAAAGTGCCAGCGGCGTATTGCTTCGCCCCTCGGTCAAGGAAATCTCCAGCGGCGTATTGCTTTCGCCTCGCTGCAAGCAAACTCCCAACGGCGTATTGCTTTGCCTCCGTCGACTTCCCAGTGCCAGCGGCGTATTGCTTCGCCTCTCGGTCAAGGAAATCTCCAGCGGCGTATTGCTTTCGCCTCGCTGCAAGCAAACTCCCAGCGGTGTATTGCTTTGCCTCCGTCGACTTCCAAGTGCCTGGGGCGTATTGCTTTCACCTCGCTGCAAGCAAACTACCAGCGGCATATTAGTTAGCCTCCGTCGACTTCCAAGTGCCAGCGGCGTATTGCATTGCCTCCGTCGACTTCCAAGTGCCAGCGGCGTATTGCTTCGCCTCTCGGTCAAGAAAACCTCCAGCGGCGTATTGCTTTCGCCTCGCTGCAAGTAAACTCCCAGCGGCGTATTGCTTTGCCTCCGTCGACTTCCAAGTGCCAGCGGCGTATTGCTTCGCCCCTCGGTCAAGGAAATCTCCAGCGGCGTATTGCTTTCGCCTCGCTGCAAGCAAACTCCCAGCGGCGTATTGCTTTGACTCCGTCGACTTCCAAGTGCCAGCGGCGTATGGCTTCGCCAATCGGTCAAGGAAATCTCCAGCGTCGTATTGTTTTCGCCTCGCTGCAAGCAAACTCCCAGCGGCGTAACGCTTTGCCTCCGTCGACTTCCAAGTGCCAGCGGCGTATTGCTTCGCCCCTCGGTCAAGGAAATCTCCAGCGGCGTATTGCTTTCACCTTGCTGCAAGCAAACTACCAGCGGCGTATTAGTTTGCCTCCGTCGACTTCCAACTGCCAGCGGCGTATTGTTTCGCCTCTCGGGCAAGGAAATCTCCAACGGCGTATTGCTTTCGCCTCGCTGCAAGCAAACTGCCAGCGGGGTATTGCTTTGCCTCCGTCGACTTTCAAGTGCCAGCGGCGTATTGTTTTCGACTCGCTGCAAGCAAACTCCCAGCGGCGTATTGTTTTGCCTCCGCCGACTTCCGAGTGCCAGCGGCGTATAGCTTCGCCTCTGTGTCAAGGAAATCTCCAGCGGCGTATTGCTTACGCCTCGCTGCAAGCAAACTCCCAGCGGCGTATTGCGTTGCCTCCGTCAACTTCCAAGTGCCAGCGGCGAATTGTTTCACCTCTCGGTCAAGGCAATCTCCAGCGGCGTATTGCTTTCTCCTCGCTGCAAGCAAACTCCCAGCGGCGTATTGCTTTCGCCTCGCTGCAAGCAAACTCCCAGCGGCGTAATGCTTTGCCTCCGTCGACTTCCAAGTGCCAGCGGCGTAATGCTTCGCCCCTCGGTCAAGGAAATCACCAGTGACCTATTGCTTTCACCTCGCTGCAAGCAAACCCCCAGCGGCGCATTGCTTTCGCTTCGCTGCAAGCAAACTCCCAACGGCGTAATGCTTTGCCTCCGTCGACTTCCAAGAGCCAGCGGCGTATTGTTTCGCCTCTCAGTCAAGGAAATCTCCAGCGGCGTATTGCTTTCGCCCCGCGGCAAGCAAACTCCCAGCGGCGTACTGCTTTGCCTCCGTCGACTTCCGAGTGCCAGCGGCGTAATGCTTCGCCTCTCGGTCAAGGAAATCTCCAGCGGCGTATTGCTTTCGCCTCGCTGCATGCAAACACCCAGCGGCGTACTGCTTTGCCTCCGTGGACTTCCGAGTGCCAGCGGCGTATAGCATCGCCTCTCGGTCAAGGAAATCTCCAACGGCGTATTGCTTTCGCCTCGCTGCAAGCAAACTCCCAGCGGCGTAATGCTTTGCCTCCGTCGACTTCCAAGTGCCAGCGGCGTATTGTTTCGCCTCTCGGTCAAGGAAATCTCCAGTGGCGTATTGCTTTCGCCTCGCTGCAAGCAAACTCCCAGCGGCGTATTGCTTTGCCTCCGTCGACTTCCAAGTGCCAGCGGCGTATTGCTTCGCCTCTCGGTCAAGGAAATCTCCAGCGGCGTATTGCTTTCGCCTCGCTGCAAGCAAACTCCCAGCGGCGTATTGCTTTGCCTCCGTCGACTTCCAAGTGCCAGGGGCGTATAGCATCGCCTCTCGGTCAAGGAAATCTCCAACGGCGTATTGCTTTCGCCTCGCTGCAAGCAAACTCCCAGCGGCGTATTGCTTTGCCTCCGTCGACTTCAAAGTGCCAGCGGCGTATTGCTTCGCCCCTCGGTCAAGGAAATCTCCAGCGGCGTATTGCTTTCGCCTCGCTGCAAGCAAACTCCCAACGGCGTATTGCTTTGCCTCCGTCGACTTCCCAGTGCCAGCGGCGTATTGCTTCGCCTCTCGGTCAAGGAAATCTCCAGCGGCGTATTGCTTTCGCCTCAATGCAAGCAAACTCCCAGCGGTGTATTGCTTTGCCTCCGTCGACTTCCAAGTGCCTGGGGCGTATTGCTTTCGCCTCGCTGCAAGTAAACTCCCAGCGGCGTATTGCTTTGCCTCCGTCGACTTCCAAGTGCCAGCGGCGTATTGCTTCGCCCCTCGGTCAAGGAAATCTCCACCGACGTATTGCTTTCGCCTCGCTGCAAGCAAATTCCCAGCGGCGTATTGCTTTGCCTCCGTCGACTTCCAAGTGCCAGCGGCGTATTGCTTCGCCCCTCGGTCAAGGAAATCTCCAGCGGCGTATTGTTTTCGCCTCGCTGCAAGCAAACTCCCAGCGGCGTAATGCTTTGCCTCCGTCGACTTCCAAGTGCCAGCGGCGTATTGCTTTGCCTCCGTCGACTTCCAAGTGCCAGGGGCGTATGGCTTCGCCAATCGGTCAAGGAAATCTCCAGCGTCGTATTGTTTTCGCCTCGCTGCAAGCAAACTCCCAGCGGCGTAATGCTTTGCCTCCGTCGACTTCCAAGTGCCAGCGGCGTATTGCTTCGCCCCTCGGTCAAGGAAATCTCCAGCGGCGTATTGCTTTCACCTTGCTGCAAGCAAACTACCAGCGGCGTATTAGTTTGCCTCCGTCGACTTCCAACTGCCAGCGGCGTATTGCTTCGCCTCTCGGTTAAGGAAATCTCCAACGGCGTATTGCTTTCGCCTCGCTGCAAGCAAACTGCCAGCGGGGTATTGCTTTGCCTCCGTCGACTTTCAAGTGCCAGCGGCGTTTTGTTTTCGACTCGCTGCAAGCAAACTCCCAG
>CATOQN010000065.1:0-163000 GCA_951802745.1 Nomada flava | reverse complement strand
TTGCATCGACGGTAGGTAAGGATTCACTTCCCAGCTCCCGCAATCGTTCTTTCTATCGATAATTGGCACGAATACGTGATATTCGATGTTTCCAATCGTTTTGCATCGACGGTAGGTAAGGATTCACTTCCCAGCTCCCGCAATCGTTCTTTCTATCGATAATTGGCACGAATACGTGCTATTCGATGTTTCCAATCGTTTTGCATCCACGGTAGGTAAGGATTCACTTCCCAGCTCCCGCAATCGCTCTTTCTATCGATAATTGGCACGAAACGTGCTATTCGATGTTTCCAATCGTTTTGCATCGACGGTAGGTAAGGATTCACCTCCCAGCTCCCGCAATTATCGATTGGAAACATCGAATAGCACGTATTCGTGCAAATTATCGATAGAAAGAACGATTGCGGGAGCTGGGAAGTGAATCCTTACCTACCGTCGATGCAAAACGATTGGAAACATCGAATAGCACGTATTCGTGCCAATTATCGATAGAAAGAACGATTGCGGGAGCTGGGAAGTGAATCGATTGGAAACAATCGTTCTTTCTATCGACAATTGGCACGAATACGTGATATTCGATGTTTCCAATCGTTTTGCATCCACGGTAGGTAAGGATTCACTTCCCAGCTCCCGCAATTATCGATTGGAAACATCGAATAGCACGTATTCGTGCAAATTATCGATAGAAAGAACGATTGCGGGAGCTGGGAAGTGAATCCTTACCTACCGTCGATGCAAAACGATTGGAAACATCGAATAGCACGTATTCGTGCCAATTATCGATAGAAAGAACGATTGCGGGAGCTGGGAAGTGAATCCTTACCTACCGTCGATGCAAAACGATTGGAAACATCGAATAGCACGTATTCGTGCCAATTATCGATAGAAAGAACGATTGCGGGAGCTGGGAAGTGAATCCTTACCTACCGTCGATGCAAAACGATTGGAAACATCGAATAGCACGTATTCGTGCCAATTATCGCTAGAAAGAACGATTGCGGGAGCTGGGAAGGGAATCCTTACCTACCGTCGATGCAAAACGATTGGAAACATCGAATAGCACGTATTCGTGCAAATTATCGATAGAAAGAACGATTGCGGGAGCTGGGAAGTGAATCCTTACCTACCGTCGATGCAAAACGATTGGAAACATCGAATATCACGTATTCGTGCCAATTATCGATAGAAAGAACGATTGCGGGAGCTGGGTAGTGAATCCTTACCTACAGTCGATGCAAAACGATTGGAAACGTCGAATTGCACGTATTCGTGCGAATTATCGATAGAAAGAACGATTGCGGGAGCTGGGAAGTGAATCCTTACATACCGTCGATGCAAAACGATTGGAAACATCGAATATCACAGATTCGTGCCAATTATCGATAGAAAGAACGATTGCGGGAGCTGGGAAGTGAATCCTTACCTACCGTCGATGCAAAACGATTGGAAACATCGAATATCACGTATTCGTGCCAAATATCCAGTCGTTTTGCATCGACGGTAGGTAAGGATTCACTCCCCAGCTCCCGCAATCGTTCTTTCTATCGATAATTGGCACGAATACGTGCTATTCGATGTTTCCAATCGTTTTGCATCGACGGTAGGTATGGATTCACTTCCCAGCTCCCGCAATCGTTCTTTCTATCGACAATTGGCACGAATACGTGATATTCGATGTTTCCAATCGTTTTGCATCCACGGTAGGTAAGGATTCACTTCCCAGCTCCCGCAATCGTTCTTTCTATCGATAATTGTTACGAATACGTGCTATTCGATGTTTCCAATCGTTTTGCATCGACGGTAGGTAAGGATTCACTTCCCAGCTCCCGCAATCGATCTTTCTATCTATAATTGGCACGAATACGTGCTATTCGATGTTTCCAATCGTTTTGCATCGACGGTAGGTAAGGATTCACTTCCCAGCTCCCGCAATTATCGATTGGAAACATCGAATAGCACGTATTCGTGCAAATTATCGATAGAAAGAACGATTGCGGGAGCTGGGAAGTGAATCCTTACCTACCGTCGATGCAAAACGATTGGAAACATCGAATAGCACGTATTCGTGCCAATTATCGATAGAAAGAACGATTGCGGGAGCTGGGAAGTGAATCCTTACCTACCGTGGATGCAAAACGATTGGAAACATCGAATAGCACGTATTCGTGCCAATTATCGATAGAAAGAACGATTGCGGGAGCTGGGAAGTGAATCCTTACCTACCGTGGATGCAAAACGATTGGAAACATCGAATATCACGTATTCGTGCCAATTGTCGATAGAAAGAACGATTGCGGGAGCTGGGAAGTGAATCCATACCTACCGTCGATGCAAAACGATTGGAAACATCGAATAGCACGTATTCGTATAAATTATCGATAGAAAGAACGATTGCGGGATCTGGGAGGTGAATCCTTACCTACCGTCGATGCAAAACGATTGGAAACATCGAATAGCACGTATTCGTGCCAATTATCGATAGAAAGAGCGATTGCGGGAGCTGGGAAGTGAATCCTTACCTACCGTGGATGCAAAACGATTGGAAACATCGAATAGCACGTATTCGTGCCAATTATCGATAGAAAGAGCGATTGCGGGAGCTGGGAAGTGAATCCTTACCTACAGTCGATGCAAAACGATTGGAAACATCGAATAGCACGTATTCGTGTCAATTATCGATAGAAAGAGCGATTGCGGGAGCTGGGAAGTGAATCCTTACCTACAGTCGATGCAAAACGATTGGAAACATCGAATATCACGTATTCGTGCGAATTATCGATAGAAAGAACGATTGCGGGAGCTGGGAAGTGAATCCTTACCTACCGACGATGCAAAACGATTGGAAACATCGAATAGCACGTATTCGTGCAAATTATCGATAGAAGGAACGATTGCGGGAGCTGGGAAGTGAATCCTTACCTACCGTCGATGCAAAACGATTGGAAACATCGAATATCACGGATTCGTGCCAATTATCGATAGAAAGAACGATTGCGGGAGCTGGGAAGTGAATCCTTACCTACCGTGGATGCAAAACGAATGGAAACATCGAATAACACGTATTCGTGCGAATTATCGATAGAAAGAACGATTGCGGGAGCTGGGAAGTGAATCCTTACCTACCGTCGATGCAAAACGATTGGAAACACGAATATCACGTATTCGTGCCAAATATCCAGTCGTTTTGCATCGACGGTAGGTAAGGATTCACTTCCCAGCTCCCGCAATCGTTCTTTCTATCGATAATTGGCACGAATCCGTGATATTCGATGTTTCCAATCGTTTTGCATCGACGGTAGGTAAGGATTCACTTCCCAGCTCCCGCAATCGTTCCTTCTATCGATAATTTGCACGAATACGTGCTATTCGATGTTTCCAATCGTTTTGCATCGTCGGTAGGTAAGGATTCACTTCCCAGCTCCCGCAATCGTTCTTTCTATCGATAATTCGCACGAATACGTGATATTCGATGTTTCCAATCGTTTTGCATCGACTGTAGGTAAGGATTCACTTCCCAGCTCCCGCAATCGCTCTTTCTATCGATAATTGGCACGAATACGTGCTATTCGATGTTTCCAATCGTTTTGCATCGACTGTAGGTAAGGATTCACTTCCCAGCTCCCGCAATCGCCCTTTCTATCGATAATTGGCACGAATACGTGCTATTCGATGTTTCCAATCGTTTTGCATCCACGGAAGGTAAGGATTCACTTCCCAGCTCCCGCAATCGCTCTTTCTATCGATAATTGGCACGAATACGTGCTATTCGATGTTTCCAATCGTTTTGCATCGACGGTAGGTAAGGATTCACCTCCCAGATCCCGCAATCGTTCTTTCTATCGATAATTTATACGAATACGTGCTATTCGATGTTTCCAATCGTTTTGCATCGACGGTAGGTATGGATTCACTTCCCAGCTCCCGCAATCGTTCTTTCTATCGACAATTGGCACGAATACGTGATATTCGATGTTTCCAATCGTTTTGCATCCACGGTAGGTAAGGATTCACTTCTGTTACGTCCCGGTTCGGCCTTGGAATAAGAAGACCAAATCCTCTATCTAACTGCGCGATTCGCGGTTTTAACGTAAATTCAAATAAATAATTAAGTCCACGAGGCTCGTACGTCGCTCGTCTGACGGGTCCTAAATGCGTGCGAGAGGGAGACGCGGAGAAGAAAACGCGGTTACTCTGGCTGGAAGGCAATAGCCTGTGCGTCTACTGGGATAAGGTGCCAAGGGATAGAAGTATGCTGTGGTGGAATCGTTTCCTTGTCACCTATATACTTGTAAAACTAGAAATCAAACACGACTGTGTATCACCGTGCAGCTGTGTCTTGCACCTCTGTGATATCGTGGACAGGTACTCATGGATTGAATCAATATGGTGATCCGTGCAGCTGTGTCTGCACCACTGATCTTATTAAACTCAATCGCAAGGCTTGGTATTAAATATAATCGAGATGGTGAGGAACTTGAATAATAATAAACGAATTTAATAAAATAAAATAGGAATATATTCTAATGGTTATACAAGGTAATTATAACAAATAACTTAGAGATTAAGGATTAGAAATAGTAGGAAACGAATTGGTAATGGAATCAGAGATCGGATATAGGAATAAGGAAGGAATACAAAAATTGACTGGTACGACTGAAATCCTTTCGTCAGGAGGATTCGTCAGAACTCGACTGAGTTCTTCGCTATATCTCGTAAGAGATGTTCGCTGTAAGTTGGTTTACAATCATTTTACTTATACTAAGGCGTGCGAGATGTAGCAGCGAGAAAGCTTGCTGGCTGAAAGCAGTAGTTCGGAGACTCGCCGCATGTGGCGAGTGGCGCTGTAGGAGTTGGTAACTCGTCGCTCGTCGGTAACATACTCGTTTGTGGATATCTTAGTAGAACTTGTTAGTAACTTAATGATTAAAGTAAAATAGTGATACTTATATCTATATACATATATGCTTGGGGCGTCGGGACGTAACACCTCCCCCCCCAGAGAGGAATCTTAGCCGAGCTAAGATCTCCCTAAGCGGAGTCTTGAATTTGAATAAAATATAATTTTTCAGGGTTTAGGGTGGACGGGGCTTCCTTGAGCTGTTGTTTGACGCTGTGTGAGTGATGTCTTTGAAGTTGAATTATTGCTGCGTCGACTTTTCCAGTGCTCGTGCTGGCCAAATAGGAAGATTGGTTGAATGGTTCAGCGTTGTTCTGATGTGTAATTTATTGTGTAACTGTGGATAACTGTTTTGGTTCGTGGTTGTTGAGCGCAGGGACAGGTAGCACCGATCATACCTGCGCTGAAGAATGGAATTTGGTTTTCCATCATTCGTTGGTCTTGCTGACTTCCAGAATATGTGGTAAGTCTTAATCTTGATTATATAGATTATTTGTCCGAAAGAATTTCTTCTTTTCTTGAACCTTTTATTCTAAACAGTGTCCGTGATTGTTACATTTGATTTCTGTAGCCTGTGGTGGCTGGATGATTCTTGTTGTTTGTATATTACTTTCCTGCAGGGCGTAGCACTTGAGCATTGAGTAGGAATCTTCAGGTAGTAGGCCTCGGTGTTGGATTTGAATGTATTCAGGGAAGAAGTTAATAAAGATAGGAGTAATTGAATTGATTCGTTGGTTACGTTCTCCGTCGCCTATTGTCTTTTCTTACAAGGTTTTAACTTATTGCTATGCACGATCTTATCTCTATTATTAATTCTAAGTCTTACATTTCTATTATCGAAGGTTTCCAGTATTACATGTGGTCCTGTATACTGGTCTGAAAATTTACCACTCGATGGTTCCTTTA
Source organism: Nomada flava (assembly GCA_951802745.1). Taxonomy (NCBI): domain Eukaryota; kingdom Metazoa; phylum Arthropoda; class Insecta; order Hymenoptera; family Apidae; genus Nomada; species Nomada flava. The sequence continues at coordinate 157,197 of CATOQN010000065.1, read as the reverse complement.
GGAGATAAACGCAATCCCCTGCAGAGAATTGTTGGATATTAAGTTTCCGGTCATAGTAAACCTTCGATTTAGCTTTTGCATCGTTTAAATTTTCCTTTGCTTTTGATTGTATTTCAGTTATCTTTGCGTTTAGCTCCCGTAGGTAATACGCATATGTTTCGTCATTAGTGTCAATCGGCGTAGGATCACTAGACGGTAAACGGGCTAAACGACCATATACGAGTTCATGCGGTGTGAATTGCGTACCTTCGTGAACGCTAGTGTTGTACGAAAACGTTGCCATGTCTAACCACTGATCCCAAGACTGTCGTTGGTTTATGAAATGCTTCAAATATTCGCTTAAGACGTGATGTGATCTTTCTATCGATCCATTACTCTGTGGGTGAAAAGCGGTAGTTCGGCATTGTGTGATTTTGAAACGCTTCGTGACTGAGCGTATGAGACTATTTAGAAAATTAGACCCTTGGTCTGTTAGTATTGCTTTGGGAGCACCGAATTTACAGATAAATGAATTGATTAATGCGTCGGCTATATCTACAGCCGTTGTTTGTTTCAAAGGGATAGCGATGAAGAACTTTGTTAATAAATCTTGGATTGTTAGAATATGGGAATACCCGGATGGAGTGATAGGAAGTGGACCCACGACGTCCATAGATATTTTATCAAATGCAACGCCTGGAGTGTCGGTCAGAGTCATTGGCTGTCGTGTCTTCACGCGTGTTAATTTTTTTAATTGGCAGCTATCACAATTTTGTATAAAAATTTGTACATCTTTTTTCATATTGGGCCAAAAATATCTTTCCCTGATTCTTTTGTACGTTTTTGTCACACCTTTGTGTCCCGCAAATGCTGATGTGTGGTTTTCAGTAATGATGTCTTGACGTCTATCTTCGTGAGGAAGTTTGACTATTCCCTGGCAAATGATAATTTTTATGTCTGAATCAAAAAAAATGGAAGTGAGTGTATCGCGAACGAATGTCCATGGAATAACGTCTATGCAGGATTTTGAGATATTTATGGTTTGTAATTGCAATTCTCTGGTTACGTCTAAAAGTGATTTCAGCCCCTCGACTACGTCCTTTCTGTCTGTTGTTGCGGTTTGGTCATTTTTAATGGGAATTATTATTAAATTAGACTTATTCATGGTGCGTATTTTAGCGCGTGATAGTATAGCGTCTGAGATTTTAGCTAACTTGCCTTGAGCTGCCAGCTCGTGTGCACCAGTGTCGATGGGATTTCCTTTCAAATCGGTAAAACATATCAAATTATCATTTCTCATTGTCAATTTGTCTCGTGTCTCAATAAACTGTCTTTGCCTTTGTCTGTATTCTTGACGGTCGATGTCTATTAAGGGTTCCGTCGATGTATCGGAAGTAGTAGAAGGTAGTGGAGAAGATGATGAAGTTGGAACGTCGTCCATGTTGTTTGGTTGAGATGAAGAGGTGGATATAGCGTCTGATCTGTCGAACGGAATGGGAGAAGAAGATGTGGTTTGTGATTGGTCGTTCGATTGTTGTGGAGAGAGAGAACATTGTGGGTCGTTCTCGGAATTTTGGATTTCATACGAAATATTTAATAGGTTGTCCTGAGTATCCTGAGGGTTGTATAATGATTCGTCGCTGTCGACTTGCAATGGTAAAATTTGTACAGGGTTTCTAGAAAGAGCGTCAGCATTTTTATTCGTTTTACCTGTTTTGTAAATAATTTTGTATTCGTATTCCGCGAGTTTTAATCTCCATCTTAGTAATCTCGACGTAGGATCACGTACTGAATGCATCCATACTAATGGCTTGTGATCAGTGATCAACTGGAATTGTCTACCGTAGACGTAAGGACGAAAATAGTTTACGCAATATATAATCGCTAGACATTCTTTTTCAATCGTGGAATAGTTTAGCTCTGCGCCCGTTAATAATCTTGATGTGTACGCTATTGGGGGATCCTGACCAGGGAGACCTTGGCTCAGAATACCGCCTATAGCATAATTCGAAGCATCGGTTGTGATATTGAATTGTTTCGCGAAATCTGGATAGTGTAACAATGGTTCTGAACAAAGGATTTCTTTTAATTCGCAAAAGGCCCTATCGTGGTCCTCTGACCATACGAACGGTTCATCTTTCTTTAACAGGTTAGTAAGCGGTTTAGCAATGTTTGAAAATTTAGGGATAAAACGTCTGTAATAACCGGCTAGTCCCAAAAATTCACGTATATTTCGTATTTTCATTGGTTTTGGAAATTTTTGTACCGCTCGTATTTTCATTGGATCTGGTTTTACGCCGTTGTTGCTTATTATATGGCCTAGGTATGTGACTTCTTTATGTAAGAAACCGCACTTGTCCGGCTGTAATCGGAGGTTCGCTTCGCGCAGTCGCTGTGTTAATTTTTTGAATTTAATTTCGTGTTCCCTTATTGAACTAGCATACAACACGATATCGTCCAAGTACACGAACATTTCTGTGCCCTGAAGGCCAGTTAAAACGGAATCCATGAGTCGCTGGAAAGTCGCTGGAGCGTTACGCAATCCGAATGGCATTCGCGTGAACTCGTAATGGCCGTACGGCGTAGAGAATGCAGTTTTCGCGGAATCCGCTTCGTGCATTCCAATCTGGTGGAACCCGCTCGCCAAATCGAACACGCTAAAATATTTAGCACTGCCCAGCTGATCCAAAATCTCCGTGATGTTGGGTAATGGATACGCATCGGCGATCGATTTCTCATTCAACATGCGAAAATCGATAACCATGCGCCAACGTTTATTCCCCTTGGAATCGGGTTTTTTTGGAACTATCCATAATGGAGAGTTGTATGGAGAGGTTGAGGGTTTAATGATCTGGTTTGAGAGAAGCTCATCCACTTGTTTATTAATTTCCTGTTTATGAATATGAGGATATCGATATTGCTTAACATGAACAGGCGCGTTGTTGATCATTGGAATTTTGTGTTGAATTTTGTCAGTTTTCCCGAGTTTATCACCGGGGATATAGAAAAGATCAGAATTTGCGTCGACTAATTTGACTACTTCTTCGCGTTCTTCGTTATTGAGATGTGATAGACTTAAAAGATTTAGGATTTGCTCTACTCGCGACGATTCCCCATTGACACCTGTGGATTTAGTAGATTTAGAATGAGATACAGAGGATTTAGTAATCGATTCAGAGGAGTTTGAAGATGTCATGGTTAGAATTGCTCGAGTAGGATCGTCTTTTGTTTCAATGATATTCACGTTTTCTAACGCGGCGATTGGGATTGGAATTGTAATTTCTTTGTTTGTTGTATTTATGATGCGAGCTATGGCTCGGCCGTTTACGTTACGGACGATGGCGTTACCCAAATAAATACCCGGGGCGACATTGATTCTAGGAAGTAAGCCCTCGGTAACTTCTTTGTTTATAATTTTTATGCTTATACCCGAATTCGAGCGCGGAGGTACTCTAAGCATTTCTTTGTTCGCGAATGGTATACGATTACCATGCCAGACAACACACTCTTGGGTGTAAAGAACATCTGCGGATCCTTCGTAAAACGCTGTTCCTAATATGCCATCTGTTTCTATCGGAAACGAGGGTTGTACTACGTGAAATTTTATCTTGTTATTTAAAACATTGATTTCGACCGAACCTAACGTTTCAACGCAGCCCTCCGTTATTCCTGATAATTTAATTTTGTCTCCAACATTGATTAAAGTTTCGGGATCTATTGAGCTGATTTTAATTAGATTGACTTCCGAGCCCGTATCTAGCATTAAATTTACAGATCCCTGAAAAACCAATGATTCTAATCTGATTTGTGGAACGAAGGATTGTTTATTTAGTTTGACTGTGGCGATCTTGAGCTCTGTTCGATCGTAAACGTTTTTGCAGGCTGTGCGGTTAGGGTAGCCTCTCGGGTCTGACCTGCTTGAACCGAGAGGGTCTGTGCGTTTCCCGGCTGCTGTCTACTGTTATTGTATTGTCTTTTACGACACTCATGTATTTCGTGCCCGGGGTTTTTACAATACTTGCAGATTTTTTTCTCGCGATTATGGTTCGTATTTCTGAAATTTTCCGGTCGCGAGTTTGTGAAATTATTGTCCTGGTTACTCCACTGGTTCCTTTGTGGATTCTTCACCCAGCAATTATCTCGCGAATGTCCCGGTCGTTGACATTTTGTGCAAAATTCGGGGGAAGCAGGCAAAGGTTGGGATGACTTTCGGAATGTTTGTTGGTTCGAGAACGGACGATTATTGTATCTCTCGCGATCTTTTTCGTATCTTTTGAATAACTCCTTCGCAAGCGAATATGCATCTGATAAGTTTGGCAACTGTTCGAACGGCATCTGATGTCGTATTTCTGGAATTAGGCCGTCGCGGAAGCACCTGAGCGTTAAACTATCTATTTCATTGAGATTGGGGTGTGGCGGCGACGGCTTTTTACAGCGCTCGCAATCGTCTATTGCGACGCGAATGTCTTTGACGCGGCCGATATAGTCGAGAATGTGTTCATTCTGTCGTTGGTAATTGTTCGTTAACTCGGCGCGGTAGTGGTCGATTGATTTTGTCGGACCGAACGCGTCGCGTAGGGTGTCGCAGAGTTGCGATATAGTATTACAGCCTTCGTCTTCGACGGCTAAATACGCTCTACCTTTCAGTCTATTAGTGATCAACCGCGTGAGTGTAGTTTCGAAATGTGGAGGAATCAAGTCTTTGGAACGTTTACATGCGCGAATATAATTAAATACGGAGATATTTTGACCATCGAACGTTGGAACGGCACCGACGGCTTCGCGTAATGTGAAGTTCGTTGGTTGAATATCTGCGTGTGTTTCGATCTCCACAATTTCTGGAACGGTATCGCGGCTTGTTGAGGCTTGAGGGAATATTTCTTTTGTTTCGCGACTCGTTGTGGGCTGGAAAGAGACGTACTCGGATTTGCGCAAAGTTTCTATCTCGCGGTGCATTGCGGATAATTGATCGAGGAGATCTTTGTTTGCAGAATTTTGCATCTCCAATTCCTTTTTTGTGTTTTCGAAATCAACTTGTTGCGATTGAAGTTTCGCGACTTCATCATTAACCCTCCTTTCGCGTGATTTTAATTGTTTCTGCATTTCTAACAGATCGGCCTCTGAGGGAGTCGACGTGCTTTCGGTCGTTTTCTTACGGGTCTCCATCGCAAAATATATAAAAAAGGGCTATCCTACTAATGGACGAAGTTAGCAGGATCCCACCGCTGTCACCAATTTTGTTACGTCCCGGTTCGGCCTTGGAATAAGAAGACCAAATCCTCTATCTAACTGCGCGATTCGCGGTTTTAACGTAAATTCAAATAAATAATTAAGTCCACGAGGCTCGTACGTCGCTCGTCTGACGGGTCCTAAATGCGTGCGAGAGGGAGACGCGGAGAAGAAAACGCGGTTACTCTGGCTGGAAGGCAATAGCCTGTGCGTCTACTGGGATAAGGTGCCAAGGGATAGAAGTATGCTGTGGTGGAATCGTTTCCTTGTCACCTATATACTTGTAAAACTAGAAATCAAACACGACTGTGTATCACCGTGCAGCTGTGTCTTGCACCTCTGTGATATCGTGGACAGGTACTCATGGATTGAATCAATATGGTGATCCGTGCAGCTGTGTCTGCACCACTGATCTTATTAAACTCAATCGCAAGGCTTGGTATTAAATATAATCGAGATGGTGAGGAACTTGAATAATAATAAACGAATTTAATAAAATAAAATAGGAATATATTCTAATGGTTATACAAGGTAATTATAACAAATAACTTAGAGATTAAGGATTAGAAATAGTAGGAAACGAATTGGTAATGGAATCAGAGATCGGATATAGGAATAAGGAAGGAATACAAAAATTGACTGGTACGACTGAAATCCTTTCGTCAGGAGGATTCGTCAGAACTCGACTGAGTTCTTCGCTATATCTCGTAAGAGATGTTCGCTGTAAGTTGGTTTACAATCATTTTACTTATACTAAGGCGTGCGAGATGTAGCAGCGAGAAAGCTTGCTGGCTGAAAGCAGTAGTTCGGAGACTCGCCGCATGTGGCGAGTGGCGCTGTAGGAGTTGGTAACTCGTCGCTCGTCGGTAACATACTCGTTTGTGGATATCTTAGTAGAACTTGTTAGTAACTTAATGATTAAAGTAAAATAGTGATACTTATATCTATATACATATATGCTTGGGGCGTCGGGACGTAACACTTCCCAGCTCCCGCAATCGTTCTTTCTATCGATAATTGGCACGAATACGTGCTATTCGATGTTTCCAATCGTTTTGCATCCACGGTAGGTAAGGATTCACTTCCCAGCTCCCGCAATCGTTCTTTCTATCGATAATTGGCACGAATACGTGCTATTCGATGTTTCCAATCGTTTTGCATCGACGGTAGGTAAGGATTCACTTCCCAGCTCCCGCAATCGTTCTTTCTATCGATAATTGGCACGAATACGTGCTATTCGATGTTTCCAATCGTTTTGCATCGACGGTAGGTAAGGATTCACTTCCCAGCTCCCGCAATCGTTCCTTCTATCGATAATTTGCACGAATACGTGCTATTCGATGTTTCCAATCGTTTTGCATCGACGGTAGGTAAGGATTCACTTCCCAGCTCCCGCAATCGTTCTTTCTATCGATAATTCGCACGAATACGTGCTATTCGATGTTTCCAATCGTTTTGCATCGACGGTAGGTATGGATTCACTTCCCAGCTCCCGCAATCGTTCTTTCTATCGACAATTGGCACGAATACGTGATATTCGATGTTTCCAATCGTTTTGCATCGACGGTAGGTAAGGATTCACTTCCCAGCTCCCGCAATCGTTCTTTCTATCGATAATTGGCACGAATACGTGCTATTTGATGTTTCCAATCGTTTTGCATCCACGGTAGGTAAGGATTCACTTCCCAGCTCCCGCAATCGTTCTTTCTATCGATAATTGGCACGAATACGTGCTATTCGATGTTTCCAATCGTTTTGCATCGACGGTAGGTAAGGATTCACTTCCCAGCTCCCGCAATCGTTCTTTCTATCGATAATTGGCACGAATACGTGCTATTCGATGTTTCCAATCGTTTTGCATCGACGGTAGGTAAGGATTCACTTCCCAGCTCCCGCAATCGTTCTTTCTATCGATAATTGCGGGAGCTGGGAAGTGAATCCTTACCTACCGTCGATTCAAAACGATTGGAAACATCGAATAGCACGTATTCGTGCAAATTATCGATAGAAAGAACGATTGCGGGAGCTGGGAAGTGAATCCTTACCTACCGTCGATGCAAAACGATTGGAAACATCGAATAGCACGTATTCGTGCGAATTATCGATAGAAAGAACGATTGCGGGAGCTGGGAAGTGAATCCTTACCTACCGTCGATGCAAAACGATTGGAAACATCGAATAGCACGTATTCGTGCCAATTATCGATAGAAAGAACGATTGCGGGAGCTGGGAAGTGAATCCTTACCTACCGTCGATGCAAAACGATTGGAAACATCGAATAGCACGTATTCGTGCCAATTATCGATAGAAAGAACGATTGCGGGAGCTGGGAAGTGAATCCTTACCTACCGTCGATGCAAAACGATTGGAAACATCGAATAGCACGTATTCGTGCCAATTATCGATAGAAAGAACGATTGCGGGAGCTGGGAAGTGAATCCTTACCTACCGTCGATGCAAAACGATTGGAAACATCGAATAGCACGTATTCGTGCCAATTATCGATAGAAAGAACGATTGCGGGAGATGGGAAGTGAATCCTTACCTACCGTCGATGCAAAACGATTGGAAACATCGAATAGCACGTATTCGTGCAAATTATCGATAGAAAGAACGATTGCGGGAGCTGGGAAGTGAATCCTTACCTACCGTCGATGCAAAACGATTGGAAACATCGAATATCACGTATTCGTGCCAATTATCGATAGAAAGAACGATTGCGGGAGCTGGGTAGTGAATCCTTACCTACAGTCGATGCAAAACGATTGGAAACGTCGAATTGCACGTATTCGTGCGAATTATCGATAGAAAGAACGATTGCGGGAGCTGGGAAGTGAATCCTTACATACCGTCGATGCAAAACGATTGGAAACACCGAATAGAACGTATTCGTGCGAATTATCGATAGAAAGAACGATTGCGGGAGCTGGGAAGTGAATCCTTACCTACCGTTGATGCAAAACGATTGGAAACATCGAATATCACGTATTCGTGCCAATTGTCGATAGAAAGAACGATTGCGGGAGCTGGGAAGTGAATCCATACCTACCGTCGATTCAAAACGATTGGAAACATCGAATAGCACGTATTCGTGCGAATTATCGATAGAAAGAACGATTGCGGGAGCTGGGAAGTGAATCCTTACCTACCGTCGATGCAAAACGATTGGAAACATCGAATAGCACGTATTCGTGCAAATTATCGATAGAAGGAACGATTGCGGGAGCTGGGAAGTGAATCCTTACCTACCGTCGATGCAAAACGATTGGAAACATCGAATAGCACGTATTCGTGCCAATTATCGATAGAAAGAACGATTGCGGGAGCTGGGAAGTGAATCCTTACCTACCGTCGATGCAAAACGATTGGAAACATCGAATAGCACGTATTCGTGCCAATTATCGATAGAAAGAACGATTGCGGGAGCTGGGAAGAGAATCCTTACCTACCGTGGATGCAAAACGATTGGAAACATCGAATAGCACGTATTCGTGCCAATTATCGATAGAAAGAACGATTGCGGGAGCTGGGAAGTGAATCCTTACCTACCGTGGATGCAAAACGATTGGAAACATCGAATATCACGTATTCGTGCCAATTGTCGATAGAAAGAACGATTGCGGGAGCTGGGAAGTGAATCCATACCTACCGTCGATGCAAAACGATTGGAAACATCGAATAGCACGTATTCGTATAAATTATCGATAGAAAGAACGATTGCGGGATCTGGGAGGTGAATCCTTACCTACCGTCGATGCAAAACGATTGGAAACATCGAATAGCACGTATTCGTGCCAATTATCGATAGAAAGAGCGATTGCGGGAGCTGGGAAGTGAATCCTTACCTACCGTGGATGCAAAACGATTGGAAACATCGAATAGCACGTATTCGTGCCAATTATCGATAGAAAGAGCGATTGCGGGAGCTGGGAAGTGAATCCTTACCTACAGTCGATGCAAAACGATTGGAAACATCGAATAGCACGTATTCGTGTCAATTATCGATAGAAAGAGCGATTGCGGGAGCTGGGAAGTGAATCCTTACCTACAGTCGATGCAAAACGATTGGAAACATCGAATATCACGTATTCGTGCGAATTATCGATAGAAAGAACGATTGCGGGAGCTGGGAAGTGAATCCTTACCTACCGACGATGCAAAACGATTGGAAACATCGAATAGCACGTATTCGTGCAAATTATCGATAGAAGGAACGATTGCGGGAGCTGGGAAGTGAATCCTTACCTACCGTCGATGCAAAACGATTGGAAACATCGAATATCACGGATTCGTGCCAATTATCGATAGAAAGAACGATTGCGGGAGCTGGGAAGTGAATCCTTACCTACCGTGGATGCAAAACGAATGGAAACATCGAATAACACGTATTCGTGCGAATTATCGATAGAAAGAACGATTGCGGGAGCTGGGAAGTGAATCCTTACCTACCGTCGATGCAAAACGATTGGAAACACGAATATCACGTATTCGTGCCAAATATCCAGTCGTTTTGCATCGACGGTAGGTAAGGATTCACTTCCCAGCTCCCGCAATCGTTCTTTCTATCGATAATTGGCACGAATCCGTGATATTCGATGTTTCCAATCGTTTTGCATCGACGGTAGGTAAGGATTCACTTCCCAGCTCCCGCAATCGTTCCTTCTATCGATAATTTGCACGAATACGTGCTATTCGATGTTTCCAATCGTTTTGCATCGTCGGTAGGTAAGGATTCACTTCCCAGCTCCCGCAATCGTTCTTTCTATCGATAATTCGCACGAATACGTGATATTCGATGTTTCCAATCGTTTTGCATCGACTGTAGGTAAGGATTCACTTCCCAGCTCCCGCAATCGCTCTTTCTATCGATAATTGGCACGAATACGTGCTATTCGATGTTTCCAATCGTTTTGCATCGACTGTAGGTAAGGATTCACTTCCCAGCTCCCGCAATCGCCCTTTCTATCGATAATTGGCACGAATACGTGCTATTCGATGTTTCCAATCGTTTTGCATCCACGGTAGGTAAGGATTCACTTCCCAGCTCCCGCAATCGCTCTTTCTATCGATAATTGGCACGAATACGTGCTATTCGATGTTTCCAATCGTTTTGCATCGACGGTAGGTAAGGATTCACCTCCCAGATCCCGCAATCGTTCTTTCTATCGATAATTTATACGAATACGTGCTATTCGATGTTTCCAATCGTTTTGCATCGACGGTAGGTATGGATTCACTTCCCAGCTCCCGCAATCGTTCTTTCTATCGATAATTGGCACGAATACGTGCTATTCGATGTTTCCAATCGTTTTGCATCCACGGTAGGTAAGGATTCACTTCCCAGCTCCCGCAATCGTTCTTTCTATCGATAATTGGCACGAATACGTGCTATTCGATGTTTCCAATCGTTTTGCATCGACGGTAGGTAAGGATTCACTTCCCAGCTCCCGCAATCGTTCTTTCTATCGATAATTGGCACGAATACGTGCTATTCGATGTTTCCAATCGTTTTGCATCGACGGTAGGTAAGGATTCACTTCCCAGCTCCCGCAATCGTTCCTTCTATCGATAATTTGCACGAATACGTGCTATTCGATGTTTCCAATCGTTTTGCATCGACGGTAGGTAAGGATTCACTTCCCAGCTCCCGCAATCGTTCTTTCTATCGATAATTCGCACGAATACGTGCTATTCGATGTTTCCAATCGTTTTGCATCGACGGTAGGTATGGATTCACTTCCCAGCTCCCGCAATCGTTCTTTCTATCGACAATTGGCACGAATACGTGATATTCGATGTTTCCAATCATTTTGCATCGACGGTAGGTAAGGATTCACTTCCCAGCTCCCGCAATCGTTCTTTCTATCGATAATTGGCACGAATACGTGCTATTTGATGTTTCCAATCGTTTTGCATCCACGGTAGGTAAGGATTCACTTCCCAGCTCCCGCAATCGTTCTTTCTATCGATAATTGGCACGAATACGTGCTATTCGATGTTTCCAATCGTTTTGCATCGACGGTAGGTAAGGATTCACTTCCCAGCTCCCGCAATCGTTCTTTCTATCGATAATTGGCACGAATACGTGCTATTCGATGTTTCCAATCGTTTTGCATCGACGGTAGGTAAGGATTCACTTCCCAGCTCCCGCAATTATCGATTGGAAACATCGAATAGCACGTATTCGTGCAAATTATCGATAGAAAGAACGATTGCGGGAGCTGGGAAGTGAATCCTTACCTACCGTCGATGCAAAACGATTGGAAACATCGAATATCACGTATTCGTGCCAATTATCGATAGAAAGAACGATTGCGGGAGCTGGGTAGTGAATCCTTACCTACAGTCGATGCAAAACGATTGGAAACGTCGAATTGCACGTATTCGTGCGAATTATCGATAGAAAGAACGATTGCGGGAGCTGGGAAGTGAATCCTTACATACCGTCGATGCAAAACGATTGGAAACATCGAATAGCCCGTATTCGTGCAAATTATCGATAGAAAGAACGATTGCGGGAGCTGGGAAGTGAATCCTTACCTACCGTCGATGCAAAACGATTGGAAACATCGAATAGCACGTATTCGTGCCAATTATCGATAGAAAGAACGATTGCGGGAGCTGGGAAGTGAATCCTTACCTACCGTCGATGCAAAACGATTGGAAAGATCGAATAGCACGTATTCGTGCCAATTATCGATAGAAAGAACGATTGCGGGAGCTGGGAAGTGAATCCTTACCTACCGTCGATGCAAAACGATTGGAAACATCGAATAGCACGTATTCGTGCCAATTATCGATAGAAAGAACGATTGCGGGAGCTGGGAAGTGAATCCTTACCTACCGCCGATGCAAAACGATTGGAAACATCGAATAGCACGTATTCGTGCCAATTATCGATAGAAAGAACGATTGCGGGAGATGGGAAGTGAATCCTTACCTACCGTCGATGCAAAACGATTGGAAACATCGAATAGCACGTATTCGTGCAAATTATCGATAGAAAGAACGATTGCGGGAGCTGGGAAGTGAATCCTTACCTACCGTCGATGCAAAACGAATGGAAACATCGAATAACACGTATTCGTGCGAATTATCGATAGAAAGAACGATTGCGGGAGCTGGGAAGTGAATCCTTACCTACCGTCGATGCAAAACGATTGGAAACACGAATATCACGTATTCGTGCCAAATATCCAGTCGTTTTGCATCGACGGTAGGTAAGGATTCACTTCCCAGCTCCCGCAATCGTTCTTTCTATCGATAATTGGCACGAATCCGTGATATTCGATGTTTCCAATCGTTTTGCATCGACGGTAGGTAAGGATTCACTTCCCAGCTCCCGCAATCGTTCCTTCTATCGATAATTTGCACGAATACGTGCTATTCGATGTTTCCAATCGTTTTGCATCGTCGGTAGGTAAGGATTCACTTCCCAGCTCCCGCAATCGTTCTTTCTATCGATAATTCGCACGAATACGTGATATTCGATGTTTCCAATCGTTTTGCATCGACTGTAGGTAAGGATTCACTTCCCAGCTCCCGCAATCGCTCTTTCTATCGATAATTGGCACGAATACGTGCTATTCGATGTTTCCAATCGTTTTGCATCGACTGTAGGTAAGGATTCACTTCCCAGCTCCCGCAATCGCCCTTTCTATCGATAATTGGCACGAATACGTGCTATTCGATGTTTCCAATCGTTTTGCATCCACGGTAGGTAAGGATTCACTTCCCAGCTCCCGCAATCGCTCTTTCTATCGATAATTGGCACGAATACGTGCTATTCGATGTTTCCAATCGTTTTGCATCGACGGTAGGTAAGGATTCACCTCCCAGATCCCGCAATCGTTCTTTCTATCGATAATTTATACGAATACGTGCTATTCGATGTTTCCAATCGTTTTGCATCGACGGTAGGTATGGATTCACTTCCCAGCTCCCGCAATCGTTCTTTCTATCGACAATTGGCACGAATGCGTGATATTCGATGTTTCCAATCGTTTTGCATCCACGGTAGGTAAGGATTCACTTCCCAGCTCCCGCAATCGTTCTTTCTATCGATAATTGGCACGAATACGTGCTATTCGATGTTTCCAATCGTTTTGCATCCACGGTAGGTAAGGATTCACTTCCCAGCTCCCGCAATCGTTCTTTCTATCGATAATTGGCACGAATACGTCCTATTCGATGTTTCCAATCGTTTTGCATCGACGGTAGGTAAGGATTCACTTCCCAGCTCCCGCAATCGTTCTTTCTATCGATAATTGGCACGAATACGTGCTATTCGATGTTTCCAATCGTTTTGCATCGACGGTAGGTAAGGATTCACTTCCCAGCTCCCGCAATCGTTCCTTCTATCGATAATTTGCACGAATACGTGCTATTCGATGTTTCCAATCGTTTTGCATCGACGGTAGGTAAGGATTCACTTCCCAGCTCCCGCAATCGTTCTTTCTATCGATAATTCGCACGAATACGTGCTATTCGATGTTTCCAATCGTTTTGCATCGACGGTAGGTATGGATTCACTTCCCAGCTCCCGCAATCGTTCTTTCTATCGACAATTGGCACGAATACGTGATATTCGATGTTTCCAATCGTTTTGCATCGACGGTAGGTAAGGATTCACTTCCCAGCTCCCGCAATCGTTCTTTCTATCGATAATTGGCACGAATACGTGCTATTTGATGTTTCCAATCGTTTTGCATCCACGGTAGGTAAGGATTCACTTCCCAGCTCCCGCAATCGTTCTTTCTATCGATAATTGGCACGAATACGTGCTATTCGATGTTTCCAATCGTTTTGCATCGACGGTAGGTAAGGATTCACTTCCCAGCTCCCGCAATCGTTCTTTCTATCGATAATTGGCACGAATACGTGCTATTCGATGTTTCCAATCGTTTTGCATCGACGGTAGGTAAGGATTCACTTCCCAGCTCCCGCAATCGTTCTTTCTATCGATAATTGCGGGAGCTGGGAAGTGAATCCTTACCTACCGTCGATTCAAAACGATTGGAAACATCGAATAGCACGTATTCGTGCAAATTATCGATAGAAAGAACGATTGCGGGAGCTGGGAAGTGAATCCTTACCTACCGTCGATGCAAAACGATTGGAAACATCGAATAGCACGTATTCGTGCGAATTATCGATAGAAAGAACGATTGCGGGAGCTGGGAAGTGAATCCTTACCTACCGTCGATGCAAAACGATTGGAAACACGAATATCACGTATTCGTGCCAAATATCCAGTCGTTTTGCATCGACGGTAGGTAAGGATTCACTTCCCAGCTCCCGCAATCGTTCTTTCTATCGATAATTGGCACGAATCCGTGATATTCGATGTTTCCAATCGTTTTGCATCGACGGTAGGTAAGGATTCACTTCCCAGCTCCCGCAATCGTTCTTTCTATCCATAATTGGCACGAATACGTGCTATTCGATGTTTCCAATCGTTTTGCATCGACGGTAGGTAAGGATTCACTTCCCAGCTCCCGCAATCGTTCTTTCTATCGATAATTTGCACGAATACGTGCAATTCGATGTTTCCAATCGTTTTGCATCGGCTGTAGGAAAGGATTCATTTCCCAGCTCCCGCAATCGTTCTTTCTATCGTTAATTTGCACGAATACGTGATATTCGATGTTTCCAATCGTTTTGCATCGACGGTAGGTAAGGATTCACTTCCCAGCTCCCGCAATCGCTCTTTCTATCGATAATTGGCACGAATACGTGCTATTCGATGTTTCCAATCGTTTTGCATCCACGGTAGGTAAGGATTCACTTCCCAGCTCCCGCAATCGCTCTTTCTATCGATAATTGGCACGAATACGTGCTATTCGATGTTTCCAATCGTTTTGCATCGACGGTAGGTAAGGATTCACCTCCCAGCTCCCGCAATCGTTCTTTCTATCGATAATTTATACGAATACGTGCTATTCGATGTTTCCAATCGTTTTGCATCGACGGTAGGTATGGATTGTTACGTCCCGACGCCCCAAGCATATATGTATATAGATATAAGTATCACTATTTTACTTTAATCATTAAGTTACTAACAAGTTCTACTAAGATATCCACAAACGAGTATGTTACCGACGAGCGACGAGTTACCAACTCCTACAGCGCCACTCGCCACATGCGGCGAGTCTCCGAACTACTGCTTTCAGCCAGCAAGCTTTCTCGCTGCTACATCTCGCACGCCTTAGTATAAGTAAAATGATTGTAAACCAACTTTCAGCGAACATCTCTTACGAGATATAGCGAAGAACTCAGTCGAGTTCTGACGAATCCTCCTGACGAAAGGATTTCAGTCGTACCAGTCAATTTTTGTATTCCTTCCTTATTCCTATATCCGATCTCTGATTCCATTACCAATTCGTTTCCTACTATTTCTAATCCTTAATCTCTAAGTTATTTGTTATAATTACCTTGTATAACCATTAGAATATATTCCCATTTTATTTTATTAAATTCGTTTATTATTATTCAAGTTCCTCACCATCTCGATTATATTTAATACCAAGCCTTGCGATTGAGTTTATAAGATCAGTGGTGCAGACACAGCTGCACGGATCACCATATTGATTCAATCCATGAGTACCTGTCCACGATATCACAGAGGTGCAAGACACAGCTGCACGGTGATACACAGTCGTGTTTGATTTCTAGTTTTACAAGTATATAGGTGACAAGGAAACGATTCCACCACAGCATACCTCTATCCCTTGGCACCTTATCCCAGTAGACGCACAGGCTATTGCCTTCCAGCCAACGAAACCGCGTTTTCTTCTCCGCGTCTCCCTCTCGCACGCATTTAGGACCCGTCAGACGAGCGACGTACGAGCCTCGTGGACTTAATCATTTATTTGAAATTACGTTAAAACCGCGAATCGCGCAGTTAGATAGAGGATTTGGTCTTCTTATTCTAAGGCCGAGCCGGGACGTAACAAAAATTGGTGACAGCGGTGGGATCCTGCTAACTTCGTCCATTGGTAGGATAGCCCTTTTTTATATATTTTTGCGATGGAGACCCGTAAGAAAGCGTCCGAAAGCACGTCGACTCCCTCAGAGGCCGATCTGTTGGAAATGCAGAAACAATTAAAATCACGCGAAAGGAGAGTTAATGATGAAGTCGCGAAACTTCAATCGCAACAAGTTGATTTCGAAAACACAAAAAAGGAATTGGAGATGCAAAATTCTGCAAACAAAGATCTCCTCGATCAACTATCCGCAATGCACCGCGAGATAGAAACTTTGCGCAAATCCGAGTACGTCTCTTTCCAGCCCACAACGAGTCGCGAAACAAAAGAAATATTCCCTCAAGCCTCAACAAGCCGCGATACCGTTCCAGAAATTGTGGAGATCGAAACACACGCAGATATTCAACCAACGAACTTCACATTACGCGAAGCCGTCGGTGCCGTTCCAACGTTCGATGGTCAAAATATCTCCGTATTTAATTATATTCGCGCATGTAAACGTTCCAAAGACTTGATTCCTCCACATTTCGAAACTACACTCACGCGGTTGATCACTAATAGACTGAAAGGTAGAGCGTATTTAGCCGTCGAAGACGAAGGCTGTAATACTATATCGCAACTCTGCGACACCCTACGCGACGCGTTCGGTCCGACAAAATCAATCGACCACTACCGCGCCGAGTTAACGAACATTTACCAACGACAGAATGAACATATTCTCGACTATATCGGCCGCGTCAAAGACATTCGCGTCGCAATAAACGATTGCGAGCGCTGTAAAAAGCCGCCGCCGCCACACCCCAATCTCAACGAAATAGATAGCTTAACGCTCAGGTGCTTCCGCGACGGCCTAATTCCAGAAATACGACATCAAATGCCGTTCGAACAGTTGCCAAACTTATCAGATGCATACTCGCTTGCGAAAGAGTTATTTAAAAGATACGAAAAAGATCGCGAGAGATACAATAATCGTCCGTTCTCGAACCAACAAACATTCCGAAAGTCATCCCAACCTTTGCCTGCTTCCCCCGAATTTTGCACAAAATGTCAACGACCGGGACATTCACAAGATAATTGCTGGGTGAAGAATCCACAAAGGAACCAGTGGAGTAACCAGGACAATAATTTCACAAACTCGCGACCAGAAAGTTTCAGAAATACGAACCATAATCGCGAGAAAAAAATCTGCAAGTATTGTAAAAACCCCGGGCACGAAATACATGAGTGTCGTAAAAGACAATACAATAACAGTAGACAGCAGCCGGGAAACGCACAGACCCTCTCGGTTCAAGCAGGTCAGACCCGAGAGGCTGCCCTAACCGCACAGCCTGCAAAAACGTTTACGATCGAACGGAACTCAAGATCGCCACAGTCAAACTAAATAAACAATCCTTCGTTCCACAAATCAGATTAGAGTCATTGGTTTTTCAGGGATCTGTAAATTTAATGCTAGATACGGGCTCGGAAGTCAACATAATTAAAATCAGTTCAATAGATCCCGAAACTTTAATCAATATTGGAAAAAAAATTAAATTATCAGGAATAACGGAGGGCTGCGTTGAAACGTTAGGCTCGGTCGAAATCAATGTTTTAAATAACAAGATAAAATTTCACGTAGTACAACCCTCGTTTCCGATAGAAACAGATGGCATATTAGGAACAGCGTTTTACGAAGGATCCGCAGATGTTCTTTACACCCAAGAGTGTGTTGTCTGGCATGGTAATCGTATACCATTCGCGAACAAAGAAATGCTTAGAGTACCTCCGCGCTCGAATTCGGGTATAAGCATAAAAATTATAAACAAAGAAGTTACCGAGGGCTTACTTCCTAGAATCAATGTCGCCCCGGGTATTTATTTGGGTAACGCCATCGTCCGTAACGTAAACGGCCGAGCCATAGCTCGCATCATAAATACAACAAACAAAGAAATTACAATTCCAATCCCAATCGCCGCGTTAGAAAACGTGAATATCATTGAAACAAAAGACGATCCTACTCGAGCAATTCTAACCATGACATCTTCAAACTCCTCTGAATCGATTACTAAATCCTCTGTATCTCATTCTAAATCTACTAAATCCACAGGTGTCAATGGGGAATCGTCGCGAGTAGAGCAAATCCTAAATCTTTTAAGTCTATCACATCTCAATAACGAAGAACGCGAAGAAGTAGTCAAACTAGTCGACGCAAATTCTGATCTTTTCTATATCCCCGGTGATAAACTCGGGAAAACTGACAAAATTCAACACAAAATTCCAATGATCAACAACGCGCCTGTTCATGTTAAGCAATATCGATATCCTCATATTCATAAACAGGAAATTAATAAACAAGTGGATGAGCTTCTCTCAAATCAGATCATTAAACCCTCAACCTCTCCATACAACTCTCCATTATGGATAGTTCCAAAAAAACCCGATTCCAAGGGGAATAAACGTTGGCGCATGGTTATCGATTTTCGCATGTTGAATGAGAAATCGATCGCCGATGCGTATCCATTACCCAACATCACGGAGATTTTGGATCAGCTGGGCAGTGCTAAATATTTTAGCGTGTTCGATTTGGCGAGCGGGTTCCACCAGATTGGAATGCACGAAGCGGATTCCGCGAAAACTGCATTCTCTACGCCGTACGGCCATTACGAGTTCACGCGAATGCCATTCGGATTGCGTAACGCTCCAGCGACTTTCCAGCGACTCATGGATTCCGTTTTAACTGGCCTTCAGGGCACAGAAATGTTCGTGTACTTGGACGATATTGTGTTATATGCTAGTTCAATAAGGGAACACGAAATTAAATTCAAAAAATTAACACAGCGACTGCGCGAAGCGAACCTCCGATTACAGCCGGACAAATGCGGTTTCTTACATAAGGAAGTCACGTACCTAGGCCATATAATAAGCAACAACGGCGTAAAACCAGATCCAATGAAAATACGAGCGGTACAAAAATTTCCAAAACCAATGAAAATACGAAATATTCGTGAATTTTTGGGACTAGCCGGTTATTATAGACGTTTTATTCCAAAATTTTCAAACATTGCTAAACCGCTTACTAACCTATTAAAGAAAGATGAACCGTTCGTATGGTCAGAGGACCACGATAGGGCCTTTTGCGAATTAAAAGAAATCCTTTGTTCAGAACCATTGTTACACTATCCAGATTTCGGGAAACAATTCAATATCACAACCGATGCTTCGAATTATGCTATAGGCGGTATTCTGAGCCAAGGTCTCCCTGGTCAGGATCCCCCAATAGCGTACACATCAAGATTATTAACGGGCGCAGAGCTAAATTATTCCACGATTGAAAAAGAATGTCTAGCGATTATATATTGCGTAAACTATTTTCGTCCTTACGTCTACGGTAGAGAGTTCCAGTTGATCACTGATCACAAGCCATTAGTATGGATGCATTCAGTACGCGATCCTACTTCGAGATTACTAAGATGGAGATTAAAACTCGCGGAATACGAATACAAAATTATTTACAAAACAGGTAAAACGAATAAAAATGCTGACGCTCTTTCTAGAAACCCTGTACAAATTTTACCATTGCAAGTCGACAGCGACGAATCATTATACAACCCTCAGGATACTCAGGACAATCTATTAAATATTTCGTATGAAATCCAAAATTCCGAGAACGACCCACAATGTTCTCTCTCTCCACAACAATCGAACGACCAATCACAAACCACATCTTCTTCTCCCATTCCGTTCGACAGATCAGACGCTATATCCACTTCTTCATCACAACCAAACAACATGGACGACGTTCCAACTTCGTCATCTTCTCCTTCACTACCTTCTACTACTTCCGATACATCGACGGAACCCTTAATAGACATCGACCGTCAAGAATACAGACAAAGGCAAAGACAGTTTATTGAGACACGAGACAAATTGACAATGAGAAATGATAATTTGATATGTTTTACCGATTTGAAAGGAAATCCCATCGACACTGGTGCACACGAGCTGGCAGCTCAAGGCAAGTTAGCTAAAATCTCAGACGCTATACTATCACGCGCTAAAATACGCACCATGAATAAGTCTAATTTAATAATAATTCCCATTAAAAATGACCAAACCGCAACAACAGACAGAAAGGACGTGGTCGAGGGGCTGAAATCACTTTTAGACGTAACCAGACAATTGCAATTACAAACCATAAGTATCTCAAAATCCTGCATAGACGTTATTCCATGGACATTCGTTCGCGATACACTCACTTCCATTTTTTTTGATTCAGACATAAAAATTATCATTTGCCAGGGAATAGTCAAAATTCCTCACGAAGATAGTCGTCAAAACATCATTACTGAAAACCACACATCAGCATTTGCGGGACACAAAGGTGTGACAAAAACGTACAAAAGAATCAGGGAAAGATATTTTTGGCCCAATATGAAAAAAGATGTACAAATTTTTATCCAAAATTGTGATAGCTGCCAATTAAAAAAATTAACACGCGTAAAGACACGACAGCCAATGACTCTGACCGATACTCCAGGCGTTGCATTTGATAAAATATCTATGGACGTCGTGGGTCCACTCCCTATCACTCCATCCGGGTATTCCCATATTCTAACAATCCAAGATTTATTAACAAAGTTCTTTATCGCTATCCCTTTGAAACAAACAACGGCTGTAGATATAGCCGACGCATTAATCAATTCATTTATCTGTAAATTCGGTGCTCCTAAAGCAATACTAACAGACCAAGGGTCTAATTTTCTAAATAGTCTCATACGCTCAGTTACGAAGCGTTTCAAAATCACACAATGCCGAACTACCGCTTTTCACCCACAGAGTAATGGATCGATAGAAAGATCACATCACGTCTTAAGCGAATATTTGAAGCATTTCATAAACCAACGACAGTCTTGGGATCAGTGGTTAGACATGGCAACATTTTCGTACAACACTAGCGTTCACGAAGGTACGCAATTCACACCGCATGAACTCGTGTATGGTCGTTTAGCCCGTTTACCGTCTAGTGATCCTACGCCGATTGACACTAATGACGAAACATATGCGTACTACCTACGGGAGCTAAACGCAAAGATAACTGAAATACAATCAAAAGCAAAGGAAAATTTAAACGATGCTAAAGCTAAATCGAAGGTTTACTATGACCGGAAACTTAATATCCAACAATTCTCTGCAGGGGATTGCGTTTATCTCCTAAAGGAACCATCGAGGGGTAAATTTTCAGACCAGTATACAGGACCACATGTAATACTGGAAACCTTCGATAATAGAAATGTAAGACTTAGAATTAATAATAGAGATAAGATCGTGCATAGCAATAAGTTAAAACCTTGTAAGAAAAGACAATAGGCGACGGAGAACGTAACCAACGAATCAATTCAATTACTCCTATTTTTATTAACTTCTTCCCCGAATACACTCAAATCCAACACCGAGGCCTACTACCTGAAGATTCCTACTCAATGCTCAAGTGCTACGCCCTGCAGGAAAGTAATATACGAACAACAAGAATCATCCAGCCACCACAGGCTACAGAAATCAAATGTAACAATCACGGACACTGTTTAGAATAAAAGGTTCAAGAAAAGAAGAAATTCTTTCGGACAAATAATCTATATAATCAAGATTAAGACTTACCAAATATTCTGGAAGTCAGCAAGACCAACGAATGATGGAAAACCAAATTCCATACTTCAGCGCAGGTATGATCGGTGCTACCTGTCCCTGCGCTCAACAACCACGAACCAAAACAGTTATCCACAGTTACACAATTAATTACACATCAGAACAACGCTGAACCATTCAACCAATCTTCCTATTTGGCCAGCACGAGCACTGGAAATGTCGACGCAGCAATAATTCAACTTCAAAGACATCACTCACACAGCGTCAAACAACAGCTCAAGGAAGCCCCGTCCACCCTAAACCCTGAAAAATTATATTTTATTCAAATTCAAGACTCCGCTTAGGGAGATCTTAGCTCGGCTAAGATTCCTCTCTGGGGGGGGAGGTGTTACGTCCCGACGCCCCAAGCATATATGTATATAGATATAAGTATCACTATTTTACTTTAATCATTAAGTTACTAACAAGTTCTACTAAGATATCCACAAACGAGTATGTTACCGACGAGCGACGAGTTACCAACTCCTACAGCGCCACTCGCCACATGCGGCGAGTCTCCGAACTACTGCTTTCAGCCAGCAAGCTTTCTCGCTGCTACATCTCGCACGCCTTAGTATAAGTAAAATGATTGTAAACCAACTTTCAGCGAACATCTCTTACGAGATATAGCGAAGAACTCAGTCGAGTTCTGACGAATCCTCCTGACGAAAGGATTTCAGTCGTACCAGTCAATTTTTGTATTCCTTCCTTATTCCTATATCCGATCTCTGATTCCATTACCAATTCGTTTCCTACTATTTCTAATCCTTAATCTCTAAGTTATTTGTTATAATTACCTTGTATAACCATTAGAATATATTCCCATTTTATTTTATTAAATTCGTTTATTATTATTCAAGTTCCTCACCATCTCGATTATATTTAATACCAAGCCTTGCGATTGAGTTTATAAGATCAGTGGTGCAGACACAGCTGCACGGATCACCATATTGATTCAATCCATGAGTACCTGTCCACGATATCACAGAGGTGCAAGACACAGCTGCACGGTGATACACAGTCGTGTTTGATTTCTAGTTTTACAAGTATATAGGTGACAAGGAAACGATTCCACCACAGCATACCTCTATCCCTTGGCACCTTATCCCAGTAGACGCACAGGCTATTGCCTTCCAGCCAACGAAACCGCGTTTTCTTCTCCGCGTCTCCCTCTCGCACGCATTTAGGACCCGTCAGACGAGCGACGTACGAGCCTCGTGGACTTAATCATTTATTTGAAATTACGTTAAAACCGCGAATCGCGCAGTTAGATAGAGGATTTGGTCTTCTTATTCTAAGGCCGAGCCGGGACGTAACAGGATTCACTTCCCAGCTCCCGCAATCGTTCTTTCTATCGACAATTGGCACGAATACGTGATATTCGATGTTTCCAATCGTTTTGCATCCACGGTAGGTAAGGATTCACTTCCCAGCTCCCGCAATCGTTCTTTCTATCGATAATTGTTACGAATACGTGCTATTCGATGTTTCCAATCGTTTTGCATCGACGGTAGGTAAGGATTCACTTCCCAGCTCCCGCAATCGTTCTTTCTATCGACAATTGGCACGAATACGTGATATTCGATGTTTCCAATCGTTTTGCATCCACGGTAGGTAAGGATTCACTTCCCAGCTCCCGCAATCGTTCTTTCTATCGATAATTGTTACGAATACGTGCTATTCGATGTTTCCAATCGTTTTGCATCGACGGTAGGTAAGGATTCACTTCCCAGCTCCCGCAATCGTTCTTTCTATCGATAATTGGCACGAATACGTGCTATTCGATGTTTCCAATCGTTTTGCATCGACGGTAGGTATGGATTCACTTCCCAGCTCCCGCAATCGTTCTTTCTATCGACAATTGGCACGAATACGTGATATTCGATGTTTCCAATCGTTTTGCATCCACGGTAGGTAAGGATTCACTTCCCAGCTCCCGCAATCGTTCTTTCTATCGACAATTGGCACGAATACGTGATATTCGATGTTTCCAATCGTTTTGTATCCACGGTAGGTAAGGATTCACTTCCCAGCTCCCGCAATCGTTCTTTCTATCGATAATTGTTACGAATACGTGCTATTCGATGTTTCCAATCGTTTTGCATCGACGGTAGGTAAGGATTCACTTCCCAGCTCCCGCAATCGTTCTTTCTATCGATAATTGGCACGAATACGTGCTATTCGATGTTTCCAATCGTTTTGCATCGACGGTAGGTAAGGATTCACTTCCCAGCTCCCGCAATTATCGATTGGAAACATCGAATAGCACGTATTCGTGCAAATTATCGATAGAAAGAACGATTGCGGGAGCTGGGAAGTGAATCCTTACCTACCGTCGATGCAAAACGATTGGAAACATCGAATATCACGTATTCGTGCCAATTATCGATAGAAAGAACGATTGCGGGAGCTGGGTAGTGAATCCTTACCTACAGTCGATGCAAAACGATTGGAAACGTCGAATTGCACGTATTCGTGCGAATTATCGATAGAAAGAACGATTGCGGGAGCTGGGAAGTGAATCCTTACATACCGTCGATGCAAAACGATTGGAAACATCGAATAGCCCGTATTCGTGCAAATTATCGATAGAAAGAACGATTGCGGGAGCTGGGAAGTGAATCCTTACCTACCGTCGATGCAAAACGATTGGAAACATCGAATAGCACGTATTCGTGCCAATTATCGATAGAAAGAACGATTGCGGGAGCTGGGAAGTGAATCCTTACCTACCGTCGATGCAAAACGATTGGAAAGATCGAATAGCACGTATTCGTGCCAATTATCGATAGAAAGAACGATTGCGGGAGCTGGGAAGTGAATCCTTACCTACCGTCGATGCAAAACGATTGGAAACATCGAATAGCACGTATTCGTGCCAATTATCGATAGAAAGAACGATTGCGGGAGCTGGGAAGTGAATCCTTACCTACCGCCGATGCAAAACGATTGGAAACATCGAATAGCCCGTATTCGTGCAAATTATCGATAGAAAGAACGATTGCGGGAGCTGGGAAGTGAATCCTTACCTACCGTCGATGCAAAACGATTGGAAACATCGAATATCACGTATTCGTGCCAATTATCGATAGAAAGAACGATTGCGGGAGCTGGGTAGTGAATCCTTACCTACAGTCGATGCAAAACGATTGGAAACGTCGAATTGCACGTATTCGTGCGAATTATCGATAGAAAGAACGATTGCGGGAGCTGGGAAGTGAATCCTTACATACCGTCGATGCAAAACGATTGGAAACATCGAATAGAACGTATTCGTGCGAATTATCGATAGAAAGAACGATTGCGGGAGCTGGGAAGTGAATCCTTACCTACCGTCGATGCAAAACGACTGGATATTTGGCACGAATACGTGATATTCGTGTTTCCAATCGTTTTGCGTCGACGGTAGGTAAGGATTCACTTCCCAGCTCCCGCAATCGTTCTTTCTATCGATAATTGGCACGAATACGTGCTATTCGATGTTTCCAATCGTTTTGCATCGACGGTAGGTAAGGATTCACTTCCCAGCTCCCGCAATCGTTCTTTCTATCGATAATTGGCACGAATACGTGCTATTCGATGTTTCCAATCGTTTTGCATCGACGGTAGGTAAGGATTCACTTCCCAGCTCCCGCAATCGTTCTTTCTATCGATAATTTGCACGAATACGTGCTATTCGATGTTTCCAATCGTTTTGCATCGACGGTAGGTAAGGATTCACTTCCCAGCTCCCGCAATCGTTCTTTCTATCGATAATTTGCACGAATACGTGCAATTCGATGTTTCCAATCGTTTTGCATCGGCTGTAGGAAAGGATTCACTTCCCAGCTCCCGCAATCGTTCTTTCTATCGTTAATTTGCACGAATACGTGATATTCGATGTTTCCAATCGTTTTGCATCGACGGTAGGTAAGGATTCACTTCCCAGCTCCCGCAATCGCTCTTTCTATCGATAATTGGCACGAATACGTGCTATTCGATGTTTCCAATCGTTTTGCATCCACGGTAGGTAAGGATTCACTTCCCAGCTCCCGCAATCGCTCTTTCTATCGATAATTGGCACGAATACGTGCTATTCGATGTTTCCAATCGTTTTGCATCGACGGTAGGTAAGGATTCACCTCCCAGCTCCCGCAATCGTTCTTTCTATCGATAATTTATACGAATACGTGCTATTCGATGTTTCCAATCGTTTTGCATCGACGGTAGGTATGGATTCACTTCCCAGCTCCCGCAATCGTTCTTTCTATCGACAATTGGCACGAATACGTGATATTCGATGTTTCCAATCGTTTTGCATCCACGGTAGGTAAGGATTCACTTCCCAGCTCCCGCAATCGTTCTTTCTATCGATAATTGTTACGAATACGTGCTATTCGATGTTTCCAATCGTTTTGCATCGACGGTAGGTAAGGATTCACTTCCCAGCTCCCGCAATCGTTCTTTCTATCGACAATTGGCACGAATACGTGATATTCGATGTTTCCAATCGTTTTGCATCCACGGTAGGTAAGGATTCACTTCCCAGCTCCCGCAATCGTTCTTTCTATCGATAATTGTTACGAATACGTGCTATTCGATGTTTCCAATCGTTTTGCATCGACGGTAGGTAAGGATTCACTTCCCAGCTCCCGCAATCGTTCTTTCTATCGATAATTGGCACGAATACGTGCTATTCGATGTTTCCAATCGTTTTGCATCGACGGTAGGTATGGATTCACTTCCCAGCTCCCGCAATCGTTCTTTCTATCGACAATTGGCACGAATACGTGATATTCGATGATTCCAATCGTTTTGCATCCACGGTAGGTAAGGATTCACATCCCAGCTCCCGCAATCGTTCTTTCTATCGACAATTGGCACGAATACGTGATATTCGATGTTTCCAATCGTTTTGTATCCACGGTAGGTAAGGATTCACTTCCCAGCTCCCGCAATCGTTCTTTCTATCGATAATTGTTACGAATACGTGCTATTCGATGTTTCCAATCGTTTTGCATCGACGGTAGGTAAGGATTCACTTCCCAGCTCCCGCAATCGTTCTTTCTATCGATAATTGGCACGAATACGTGCTATTCGATGTTTCCAATCGTTTTGCATCGACGGTAGGTAAGGATTCACTTCCCAGCTCCCGCAATTATCGATTGGAAACATCGAATAGCACGTATTCGTGCAAATTATCGATAGAAAGAACGATTGCGGGAGCTGGGAAGTGAATCCTTACCTACCGTCGATGCAAAACGATTGGAAACATCGAATATCACGTATTCGTGCCAATTATCGATAGAAAGAACGATTGCGGGAGCTGGGTAGTGAATCCTTACCTACAGTCGATGCAAAACGATTGGAAACGTCGAATTGCACGTATTCGTGCGAATTATCGATAGAAAGAACGATTGCGGGAGCTGGGAAGTGAATCCTTACATACCGTCGATGCAAAACGATTGGAAACATCGAATAGCCCGTATTCGTGCAAATTATCGATAGAAAGAACGATTGCGGGAGCTGGGAAGTGAATCCTTACCTACCGTCGATGCAAAACGATTGGAAACATCGAATAGCACGTATTCGTGCCAATTATCGATAGAAAGAACGATTGCGGGAGCTGGGAAGTGAATCCTTACCTACCGTCGATGCAAAACGATTGGAAAGATCGAATAGCACGTATTCGTGCCAATTATCGATAGAAAGAACGATTGCGGGAGCTGGGAAGTGAATCCTTACCTACCGTCGATGCAAAACGATTGGAAACATCGAATAGCACGTATTCGTGCCAATTATCGATAGAAAGAACGATTGCGGGAGCTGGGAAGTGAATCCTTACCTACCGCCGATGCAAAACGATTGGAAACATCGAATAGCACGTATTCGTGCCAATTATCGATAGAAAGAACGATTGCGGGAGATGGGAAGTGAATCCTTACCTACCGTCGATGCAAAACGATTGGAAACATCGAATAGCACGTATTCGTGCAAATTATCGATAGAAAGAACGATTGCGGGAGCTGGGAAGTGAATCCTTACCTACCGTCGATGCAAAACGATTGGAAACATCGAATATCACGTATTCGTGCCAATTATCGATAGAAAGAACGATTGCGGGAGCTGGGTAGTGAATCCTTACCTACAGTCGATGCAAAACGATTGGAAACGTCGAATATCACGTATTCGTGCCAATTATCGATAGAAAGAACGATTGCGGGAGCTGGGTAGTGAATCCTTACCTACAGTCGATGCAAAACGATTGGAAACGTCGAATTGCACGTATTCGTGCGAATTATCGATAGAAAGAACGATTGCGGGAGCTGGGAAGTGAATCCTTACATACCGTCGATGCAAAACGATTGGAAACATCGAATAGCCCGTATTCGTGCAAATTATCGATAGAAAGAACGATTGCGGGAGCTGGGAAGTGAATCCTTACCTACCGTCGATGCAAAACGATTGGAAACACGAATATCACGTATTCGTGCCAAATATCCAGTCGTTTTGCATCGACGGTAGGTAAGGATTCACTTCCCAGCTCCCGCAATCGTTCTTTCTATCGATAATTGGCACGAATCCGTGATATTCGATGTTTCCAATCGTTTTGCATCGACGGTAGGTAAGGATTCACTTCCCAGCTCCCGCAATCGTTCCTTCTATCGATAATTTGCACGAATACGTGCTATTCGATGTTTCCAATCGTTTTGCATCGTCGGTAGGTAAGGATTCACTTCCCAGCTCCCGCAATCGTTCTTTCTATCGATAATTCGCACGAATACGTGATATTCGATGTTTCCAATCGTTTTGCATCGACTGTAGGTAAGGATTCACTTCCCAGCTCCCGCAATCGCTCTTTCTATCGATAATTGGCACGAATACGTGCTATTCGATGTTTCCAATCGTTTTGCATCGACTGTAGGTAAGGATTCACTTCCCAGCTCCCGCAATCGCCCTTTCTATCGATAATTGGCACGAATACGTGCTATTCGATGTTTCCAATCGTTTTGCATCCACGGTAGGTAAGGATTCACTTCCCAGCTCCCGCAATCGCTCTTTCTATCGATAATTGGCACGAATACGTGCTATTCGATGTTTCCAATCGTTTTGCATCGACGGTAGGTAAGGATTCACCTCCCAGATCCCGCAATCGTTCTTTCTATCGATAATTTATACGAATACGTGCTATTCGATGTTTCCAATCGTTTTGCATCGACGGTAGGTATGGATTCACTTCCCAGCTCCCGCAATCGTTCTTTCTATCGACAATTGGCACGAATGCGTGATATTCGATGTTTCCAATCGTTTTGCATCCACGGTAGGTAAGGATTCACTTCCCAGCTCCCGCAATCGTTCTTTCTATCGATAATTGGCACGAATACGTGCTATTCGATGTTTCCAATCGTTTTGCATCCACGGTAGGTAAGGATTCACTTCCCAGCTCCCGCAATCGTTCTTTCTATCGATAATTGGCACGAATACGTGCTATTCGATGATTCCAATCGTTTTGCATCGACGGTAGGTAAGGATTCACTTCCCAGCTCCCGCAATCGTTCTTTCTATCGATAATTGGCACGAATACGTGCTATTCAATGTTTCCAATCGTTTTGCATCGACGGTAGGTAAGGATTCACTTCCCAGCTCCCGCAATCGTTCCTTCTATCGATAATTTGCACGAATACGTGCTATTCGATGTTTCCAATCGTTTTGCTTCGACGGTAGGTAAGGATTCACTTCCCAGCTCCCGCAATCGTTCTTTCTATCGATAATTCGCACGAATACGTGCTATTCGATGTTTCCAATCGTTTTGCATCGACGGTAGGTATGGATTCACTTCCCAGCTCCCGCAATCGTTCTTTCTATCGACAATTGGCACGAATACGTGATATTCGATGTTTCCAATCGTTTTGCATCGACGGTAGGTAAGGATTCACTTCCCAGCTCCCGCAATCGTTCTTTCTATCGATAATTGGCACGAATACGTGCTATTTGATGTTTCCAATCGTTTTGCATCCACGGTAGGTAAGGATTCACTTCCCAGCTCCCGCAATCGTTCTTTCTATCGATAATTGGCACGAATACGTGCTATTCGATGTTTCCAATCGTTTTGCATCGACGGTAGGTAAGGATTCACTTCCCAGCTCCCGCAATCGTTCTTTCTATCGATAATTGGCACGAATACGTGCTATTCGATGTTTCCAATCGTTTTGCATCGACGGTAGGTAAGGATTCACTTCCCAGCTCCCGCAATCGTTCTTTCTATCGATAATTGCGGGAGCTGGGAAGTGAATCCTTACCTACCGTCGATTCAAAACGATTGGAAACATCGAATAGCACGTATTCGTGCAAATTATCGATAGAAAGAACGATTGCGGGAGCTGGGAAGTGAATCCTTACCTACCGTCGATGCAAAACGATTGGAAACATCGAATAGCACGTATTCGTGCGAATTATCGATAGAAAGAACGATTGCGGGAGCTGGGAAGTGAATCCTTACCTACCGTCGATGCAAAACGATTGGAAACACGAATATCACGTATTCGTGCCAAATATCCAGTCGTTTTGCATCGACGGTAGGTAAGGATTCACTTCCCAGCTCCCGCAATCGTTCTTTCTATCGATAATTGGCACGAATCCGTGATATTCGATGTTTCCAATCGTTTTGCATCGACGGTAGGTAAGGATTCACTTCCCAGCTCCCGCAATCGTTCTTTCTATCGACAATTGGCACGAATACGTGATATTCGATGTTTCCAATCGTTTTGCATCCACGGTAGGTAAGGATTCACTTCCCAGCTCCCGCAATCGTTCTTTCTATCCATAATTGGCACGAATACGTGCTATTCGATGTTTCCAATCGTTTTGCATCGACGGTAGGTAAGGATTCACTTCCCAGCTCCCGCAATCGTTCTTTCTATCGATAATTTGCACGAATACGTGCAATTCGATGTTTCCAATCGTTTTGCATCGGCTGTAGGAAAGGATTCATTTCCCAGCTCCCGCAATCGTTCTTTCTATCGTTAATTTGCACGAATACGTGATATTCGATGTTTCCAATCTTTTTGCATCGACGGTAGGTAAGGATTCACTTCCCAGCTCCCGCAATCGCTCTTTCTATCGATAATTGGCACGAATACGTGCTATTCGATGTTTCCAATCGTTTTGCATCCACGGTAGGTAAGGATTCACTTCCCAGCTCCCGCAATCGCTCTTTCTATCGATAATTGGCACGAATACGTGCTATTCGATGTTTCCAATCGTTTTGCATCGACGGTAGGTAAGGATTCACCTCCCAGCTCCCGCAATCGTTCTTTCTATCGATAATTTATACGAATACGTGCTATTCGATGTTTCCAATCGTTTTGCATCGACGGTAGGTATGGATTCACTTCCCAGCTCCCGCAATCGTTCTTTCTATCGACAATTGGCACGAATACGTGATATTCGATGTTTCCAATCGTTTTGCATCCACGGTAGGTAAGGATTCACTTCCCAGCTCCCGCAATCGTTCTTTCTATCGATAATTGTTACGAATACGTGCTATTCGATGTTTCCAATCGTTTTGCATCGACGGTAGGTAAGGATTCACTTCCCAGCTCCCGCAATCGTTCTTTCTATCGACAATTGGCACGAATACGTGATATTCGATGTTTCCAATCGTTTTGCATCCACGGTAGGTAAGGATTCACTTCCCAGCTCCCGCAATCGTTCTTTCTATCGATAATTGTTACGAATACGTGCTATTCGATGTTTCCAATCGTTTTGCATCGACGGTAGGTAAGGATTCACTTCCCAGCTCCCGCAATCGTTCTTTCTATCGATAATTGGCACGAATACGTGCTATTCGATGTTTCCAATCGTTTTGCATCGACGGTAGGTATGGATTCACTTCCCAGCTCCCGCAATCGTTCTTTCTATCGACAATTGGCACGAATACGTGATATTCGATGTTTCCAATCGTTTTGCATCCACGGTAGGTAAGGATTCACTTCCCAGCTCCCGCAATCGTTCTTTCTATCGACAATTGGCACGAATACGTGATATTCGATGTTTCCAATCGTTTTGTATCCACGGTAGGTAAGGATTCACTTCCCAGCTCCCGCAATCGTTCTTTCTATCGATAATTGTTACGAATACGTGCTATTCGATGTTTCCAATCGTTTTGCATCGACGGTAGGTAAGGATTCACTTCCCAGCTCCCGCAATCGTTCTTTCTATCGATAATTGGCACGAATACGTGCTATTCGATGTTTCCAATCGTTTTGCATCGACGGTAGGTAAGGATTCACTTCCCAGCTCCCGCAATTATCGATTGGAAACATCGAATAGCACGTATTCGTGCAAATTATCGATAGAAAGAACGATTGCGGGAGCTGGGAAGTGAATCCTTACCTACCGTCGATGCAAAACGATTGGAAACATCGAATATCACGTATTCGTGCCAATTATCGATAGAAAGAACGATTGCGGGAGCTGGGTAGTGAATCCTTACCTACAGTCGATGCAAAACGATTGGAAACGTCGAATTGCACGTATTCGTGCGAATTATCGATAGAAAGAACGATTGCGGGAGCTGGGAAGTGAATCCTTACATACCGTCGATGCAAAACGATTGGAAACATCGAATAGCCCGTATTCGTGCAAATTATCGATAGAAAGAACGATTGCGGGAGCTGGGAAGTGAATCCTTACCTACCGTCGATGCAAAACGATTGGAAACATCGAATAGCACGTATTCGTGCCAATTATCGATAGAAAGAACGATTGCGGGAGCTGGGAAGTGAATCCTTACCTACCGTCGATGCAAAACGATTGGAAAGATCGAATAGCACGTATTCGTGCCAATTATCGATAGAAAGAACGATTGCGGGAGCTGGGAAGTGAATCCTTACCTACCGTCGATGCAAAACGATTGGAAACATCGAATAGCACGTATTCGTGCCAATTATCGATAGAAAGAACGATTGCGGGAGCTGGGAAGTGAATCCTTACCTACCGCCGATGCAAAACGATTGGAAACATCGAATAGCCCGTATTCGTGCAAATTATCGATAGAAAGAACGATTGCGGGAGCTGGGAAGTGAATCCTTACCTACCGTCGATGCAAAACGATTGGAAACATCGAATATCACGTATTCGTGCCAATTATCGATAGAAAGAACGATTGCGGGAGCTGGGTAGTGAATCCTTACCTACAGTCGATGCAAAACGATTGGAAACGTCGAATTGCACGTATTCGTGCGAATTATCGATAGAAAGAACGATTGCGGGAGCTGGGAAGTGAATCCTTACATACCGTCGATGCAAAACGATTGGAAACATCGAATAGAACGTATTCGTGCGAATTATCGATAGAAAGAACGATTGCGGGAGCTGGGAAGTGAATCCTTACCTACCGTCGATGCAAAACGACTGGATATTTGGCACGAATACGTGATATTCGTGTTTCCAATCGTTTTGCGTCGACGGTAGGTAAGGATTCACTTCCCAGCTCCCGCAATCGTTCTTTCTATCGATAATTGGCACGAATACGTGCTATTCGATGTTTCCAATCGTTTTGCATCGACGGTAGGTAAGGATTCACTTCCCAGCTCCCGCAATCGTTCTTTCTATCGATAATTGGCACGAATACGTGCTATTCGATGTTTCCAATCGTTTTGCATCGACGGTAGGTAAGGATTCACTTCCCAGCTCCCGCAATCGTTCTTTCTATCGATAATTTGCACGAATACGTGCTATTCGATGTTTCCAATCGTTTTGCATCGACGGTAGGTAAGGATTCACTTCCCAGCTCCCGCAATCGTTCTTTCTATCGATAATTTGCACGAATACGTGCAATTCGATGTTTCCAATCGTTTTGCATCGGCTGTAGGAAAGGATTCACTTCCCAGCTCCCGCAATCGTTCTTTCTATCGTTAATTTGCACGAATACGTGATATTCGATGTTTCCAATCGTTTTGCATCGACGGTAGGTAAGGATTCACTTCCCAGCTCCCGCAATCGCTCTTTCTATCGATAATTGGCACGAATACGTGCTATTCGATGTTTCCAATCGTTTTGCATCCACGGTAGGTAAGGATTCACTTCCCAGCTCCCGCAATCGCTCTTTCTATCGATAATTGGCACGAATACGTGCTATTCGATGTTTCCAATCGTTTTGCATCGACGGTAGGTAAGGATTCACCTCCCAGCACCCGCAATCGTTCTTTCTATCGATAATTTATACGAATACGTGCTATTCGATGTTTCCAATCGTTTTGCATCGACGGTAGGTATGGATTCACTTCCCAGCTCCCGCAATCGTTCTTTCTATCGACAATTGGCACGAATACGTGATATTCGATGTTTCCAATCGTTTTGCATCCACGGTAGGTAAGGATTCACTTCCCAGCTCCCGCAATCGTTCTTTCTATCGATAATTGTTACGAATACGTGCTATTCGATGTTTCCAATCGTTTTGCATCGACGGTAGGTAAGGATTCACTTCCCAGCTCCCGCAATCGTTCTTTCTATCGACAATTGGCACGAATACGTGATATTCGATGTTTCCAATCGTTTTGCATCCACGGTAGGTAAGGATTCACTTCCCAGCTCCCGCAATCGTTCTTTCTATCGATAATTGTTACGAATACGTGCTATTCGATGTTTCCAATCGTTTTGCATCGACGGTAGGTAAGGATTCACTTCCCAGCTCCCGCAATCGTTCTTTCTATCGATAATTGGCACGAATACGTGCTATTCGATGTTTCCAATCGTTTTGCATCGACGGTAGGTATGGATTCACTTCCCAGCTCCCGCAATCGTTCTTTCTATCGACAATTGGCACGAATACGTGATATTCGATGTTTCCAATCGTTTTGCATCCACGGTAGGTAAGGATTCACTTCCCAGCTCCCGCAATCGTTCTTTCTATCGACAATTGGCACGAATACGTGATATTCGATGTTTCCAATCGTTTTGTATCCACGGTAGGTAAGGATTCACTTCCCAGCTCCCGCAATCGTTCTTTCTATCGATAATTGTTACGAATACGTGCTATTCGATGTTTCCAATCGTTTTGCATCGACGGTAGGTAAGGATTCACTTCCCAGCTCCCGCAATCGTTCTTTCTATCGATAATTGGCACGAATACGTGCTATTCGATGTTTCCAATCGTTTTGCATCGACGGTAGGTAAGGATTCACTTCCCAGCTCCCGCAATTATCGATTGGAAACATCGAATAGCACGTATTCGTGCAAATTATCGATAGAAAGAACGATTGCGGGAGCTGGGAAGTGAATCCTTACCTACCGTCGATGCAAAACGATTGGAAACATCGAATATCACGTATTCGTGCCAATTATCGATAGAAAGAACGATTGCGGGAGCTGGGTAGTGAATCCTTACCTACAGTCGATGCAAAACGATTGGAAACGTCGAATTGCACGTATTCGTGCGAATTATCGATAGAAAGAACGATTGCGGGAGCTGGGAAGTGAATCCTTACATACCGTCGATGCAAAACGATTGGAAACATCGAATAGCCCGTATTCGTGCAAATTATCGATAGAAAGAACGATTGCGGGAGCTGTGAAGTGAATCCTTACCTACCGTCGATGCAAAACGATTGGAAACATCGAATAGCACGTATTCGTGCCAATTATCGATAGAAAGAACGATTGCGGGAGCTGGGAAGTGAATCCTTACCTACCGTCGATGCAAAACGATTGGAAAGATCGAATAGCACGTATTCGTGCCAATTATCGATAGAAAGAACGATTGCGGGAGCTGGGAAGTGAATCCTTACCTACCGTCGATGCAAAACGATTGGAAACATCGAATAGCACGTATTCGTGCCAATTATCGATAGAAAGAACGATTGCGGGAGCTGGGAAGTGAATCCTTACCTACCGCCGATGCAAAACGATTGGAAACATCGAATAGCACGTATTCGTGCCAATTATCGATAGAAAGAACGATTGCGGGAGATGGGAAGTGAATCCTTACCTACCGTCGATGCAAAACGATTGGAAAC
Organism: Nomada flava; assembly: GCA_951802745.1. NCBI lineage: Eukaryota > Metazoa > Arthropoda > Insecta > Hymenoptera > Apidae > Nomada > Nomada flava. The sequence continues at coordinate 121,346 of CATOQN010000065.1, read as the reverse complement.
ATCGAATAGCACGTATTCGTGCAAATTATCGATAGAAAGAACGATTGCGGGAGCTGGGAAGTGAATCCTTACCTACCGTCGATGCAAAACGATTGGAAACATCGAATATCACGTATTCGTGCCAATTATCGATAGAAAGAACGATTGCGGGAGCTGGGTAGTGAATCCTTACCTACAGTCGATGCAAAACGATTGGAAACGTCGAATATCACGTATTCGTGCCAATTATCGATAGAAAGAACGATTGCGGGAGCTGGGTAGTGAATCCTTACCTACAGTCGATGCAAAACGATTGGAAACGTCGAATTGCACGTATTCGTGCGAATTATCGATAGAAAGAACGATTGCGGGAGCTGGGAAGTGAATCCTTACATACCGTCGATGCAAAACGATTGGAAACATCGAATAGCCCGTATTCGTGCAAATTATCGATAGAAAGAACGATTGCGGGAGCTGGGAAGTGAATCCTTACCTACCGTCGATGCAAAACGATTGGAAACATCGAATAGCACGTATTCGTGCCAATTATCGATAGAAAGAACGATTGCGGGAGCTGGGAAGTGAATCCTTACCTACCGTCGATGCAAAACGATTGGAAAGATCGAATAGCACGTATTCGTGCCAATTACCGATAGAAAGAACGATTGCGGGAGCTGGGAAGTGAATCCTTACCTACCGTCGATGCAAAACGATTGGAAACATCGAATAGCACGTATTCGTGCCAATTATCGATAGAAAGAACGATTGCGGGAGCTGGGAAGTGAATCCTTACCTACCGCCGATGCAAAACGATTGGAAACATCGAATAGCACGTATTCGTGCCAATTATCGATAGAAAGAACGATTGCGGGAGATGGGAAGTGAATCCTTACCTACCGTCGATGCAAAACGATTGGAAACATCGAATAGCACGTATTCGTGCAAATTATCGATAGAAAGAACGATTGCGGGAGCTGGGAAGTGAATCCTTACCTACCGTCGATGCAAAACGATTGGAAACATCGAATATCACGTATTCGTGCCAATTATCGATAGAAAGAACGATTGCGGGAGCTGGGTAGTGAATCCTTACCTACAGTCGATGCAAAACGATTGGAAACGTCGAATTGCACGTATTCGTGCGAATTATCGATAGAAAGAACGATTGCGGGAGCTGGGAAGTGAATCCTTACATACCGTCGATGCAAAACGATTGGAAACATCGAATAGAACGTATTCGTGCGAATTATCGATAGAAAGAACGATTGCGGGAGCTGGGAAATGAATCCTTACCTACCGTCGATGCAAAACGACTGGATATTTGGCACGAATACGTGATATTCGTGTTTCCAATCGTTTTGCGTCGACGGTAGGTAAGGATTCACTTCCCAGCTCCCGCAATCGTTCTTTCTATCGATAATTGGCACGAATACGTGCTATTCGATGTTTCCAATCGTTTTGCATCGACGGTAGGTAAGGATTCACTTCCCAGCTCCCGCAATCGTTCTTTCTATCGATAATTGGCACGAATACGTGCTATTCGATGTTTCCAATCGTTTTGCATCGACGGTAGGTAAGGATTCACTTCCCAGCTCCCGCAATCGTTCTTTCTATCGATAATTTGCACGAATACGGGCTATTCGATGTTTCCAATCGTTTTGCATCGACGGTATGTAAGGATTCACTTCCCAGCTCCCGCAATCGTTCTTCCTATCGATAATTCGCACGAATACGTGCAATTCGACGTTTCCAATCGTTTTGCATCGACTGTAGGTAAGGATTCACTACCCAGCTCCCGCAATCGTTCTTTCTATCGATAATTGGCACGAATACGTGATATTCGATGTTTCCAATCGTTTTGCATCGACGGTAGGTAAGGATTCACTTCCCAGGTCCCGCAATCGTTCTTTCTATCGATAATTTGCACGAATACGTGCTATTCGATGTTTCCAATCGTTTTGCATCGACGGTAGGTAAGGATTCACTTCCCAGCTCCCGCAATCGTTCTTTCTATCGATAATTGGCACGAATACGTGCTATTCGATGTTTCCAATCGTTTTGCGTCGACGGTAGGTAAGGATTCACTTCCCAGCTCCCGCAATCGTTCTTTCTATCGATAATTGGCACGAATACGTGCTATTCGATGTTTCCAATCGTTTTGCATCGACGGTAGGTAAGGATTCACTTCCCAGCTCCCGCAATCGTTCTTTCTATCGATAATTGGCACGAATACGTGCTATTCGATGTTTCCAATCGTTTTGCATCGACGGTAGGTAAGGATTCACTTCCCAGCTCCCGCAATCGTTCTTTCTATCGATAATTTGCACGAATACGGGCTATTCGATGTTTCCAATCGTTTTGCATCGACGGTATGTAAGGATTCACTTCCCAGCTCCCGCAATCGTTCTTCCTATCGATAATTCGCACGAATACGTGCAATTCGACGTTTCCAATCGTTTTGCATCGACTGTAGGTAAGGATTCACTACCCAGCTCCCGCAATCGTTCTTTCTATCGATAATTGACACGAATACGTGATATTCGATGTTTCCAATCGTTTTGCATCGACGGTAGGTAAGGATTCACTTCCCAGCTCCCGCAATCGTTCTTTCTATCGATAATTTGCACGAATACGTGCTATTCGATGTTTCCAATCGTTTTGCATCGACGGTAGGTAAGGATTCACTTCCCAGCTCCCGCAATCGTTCTTTCTATCGATAATTGGCACGAATACGTGATATTCGATGTTACCAATCGTTTTGCATCGACGGTAGGTAAGGATTCACTTCCCAGCACCCGCAATCGTTCTTTCTATCGATAATTTGCACGAATACGTGCTATTCGATGTTTCCAATCGTTTTGCATCGACGGTAGGTAAGGATTCACTTCCCAGCTCCCGCAATCGTTCTTTCTATCGATAATTGGCACGAATACGTGCTATTCGATGTTTCCAATCGTTTTGCATCGACGGTAGGTAAGGATTCACTTCCCAGCTCCCGCAATCGTTCTTTCTGTCGATAATTTGCACGAATACGGGCTATTCGATGTTTCCAATCGTTTTGCATCGACGGTAGGTAAGGATTCACTTCCCAGCTCCCGCAATCGTTCTTTCTATCGATAATTCGCACGAATACGTGCAATTCGACGTTTCCAATCGTTTTGCATCGACTGTAGGTAAGGATTCACTACCCAGCTCCCGCAATCGTTCTTTCTATCGATAATTGACACGAATATGTGATATTCGATGTTTCCAATCGTTTTGCATCGACGGTAGGTAAGGATTCACTTCCCAGCTCCCGCAATCGTTCTTTCTATCGATAATTTGCACGAATACGTGCTATTCGATGTTTCCAATCGTTTTGCATCGACGGTAGGTAAAGATTCACTTCCCAGCTCCCGCAATCGTTCTTTCTATCGATAATTGGCACGAATACGTGATATTCGATGTTACCAATCGTTTTGCATCGACGGTAGGTAAGGATTCACTTCCCAGCACCCGCAATCGTTCTTTCTATCGATAATTTGCACGAATACGTGCTATTCGATGTTTCCAATCGTTTTGCATCGACGGTAGGTAAGGATTCACTTCCCAGCTCCCGCAATCGTTCTTTCTATCGATAATTGGCACGAATACGTGCTATTCGATGTTTCCAATCGTTTTGCATCGACGGTAGGTAAGGATTCACTTCCCAGCTCCCGCAATCGTTCTTTCTATCGATAATTTGCACGAATACGGGCTATTCGATGTTTCCAATCGTTTTGCATCGACGGTAGGTAAGGATTCACTTCCCAGCTCCCGCAATCGTTCTTTCTATCGATAATTCGCACGAATACGTGCAATTCGACGTTTCCAATCGTTTTGCATCGACGGTAGGTAAGGATTCACTTCCCAGGTCCCGCAATCGTTCTTTCTGTCGATAATTTGCACGAATACGTGCTATTCGATGTTTCCAATCGTTTTGCATCGACGGTAGGTAAGGATTCACTTCCCAGCTCCCGCAATCGTTCTTTCTATCGATAATTGGCACGAATACGTGCTATTCGATGTTTCCAATCGTTTTGCATCGACGGTAGGTAAGGATTCACTTCCCAGCTCCTGCAATCGTTCTTTCTATCGATAATTGGCACGAATACGTGCTATTCGATGTTTCCAATCGTTTTGCATCGACGGTAGGTAAGGATTCACTTCCCAGCACCCGCAATCGTTCTTTCTATCGATAATTTGCACGAATACGTGCTATTCGATGTTTCCAATCGTTTTGCATCGACGGTAGGTAAGGATTCACTTCCCAGCTCCCGCAATCGTTCTTTCTATCGATAATTTGCACGAATACGTGCTATTCGACGTTTCCAATCGTTTTGCATCGACGGTAGGTAAGGATTCACTTCCCAGCTCCTGCAATCGTTCTTTCTATCGATAATTGGCACGAATACGTGCTATTCGATGTTTCCAATCGTTTTGCATCGACGGTAGGTAAGGATTCACTTCCCAGCTCCCGCAATCGTTCTTTCTATCGATAATTGGCACGAATACGTGATATTCGATGTTACCAATCGTTTTGCATCGACGGTAGGTAAGGATTCACTTCCCAGCTCCCGCAATCGTTCTTTCTATCGATAATTCGCACGAATACGTGCAATTCGATGTTTCCAATCGTTTTGCATCGACGGTAGGTAAGGATTCACTCCCCAGCTCCCGCAATCGTTCTTTCTATCGATAATTTGCACGAATACGGGCTATTCGATGTTTCCAATCGTTTTGCATCGACGGTAGGTAAGGATTCACTTCCCAGCTCCCGCAATCGTTCTTTCTATCGATAATTCGCACGAATACGTGCAATTCGACGTTTCCAATCGTTTTGCATCGACTGTAGGTAAGGATTCACTACCCAGCTCCCGCAATCGTTCTTTCTATCGATAATTGGCACGAATACGTGCTATTCGATGTTTCCAATCGTTTTGCATCGACGGTAGGTAAGGATTCACTTCCCAGCTCCCGCAATCGCTCCTTCTATCGATAATTTGCACGAATACGTGCTATTCGATGTTTCCAATCGTTTTGCATCGACGGTAGGTAAGGATTCACTTCCCAGCTCCCGCAATCGCTCCTTCTATCGATAATTTGCACGAATACGTGCTATTCGATGTTTCCAATCGTTTTGCATCGACGGTAGGTAAGGATTCACTCCCCAGCTCCCGCAATCGTTCTTTCTATCGATAATTTGCACGAATACGGGCTATTCGATGTTTCCAATCGTTTTGCATCGACGGTAGGTAAGGATTCACTTCCCAGCTCCCGCCATCGTTCTTTCTATCGATAATTCGCACGAATACGTGCAATTCGACGTTTCCAATCGTTTTGCATCGACTGTAGGTAAGGATTCACTACCCAGCTCCCGCAATCGTTCTTTCTATCGATAATTTGCACGAATACGGGCTATTCGATGTTTCCAATCGTTTTGCATCGACGGTAGGTAAGGATTCACTTCCCAGCTCCCGCCATCGTTCTTTCTATCGATAATTCGCACGAATACGTGCAATTCGACGTTTCCAATCGTTTTGCATCGACTGTAGGTAAGGATTCACTACCCAGCTCCCGCAATCGTTCTTTCTATCGATAATTGGCACGAATACGTGCTATTCGATGTTTCCAATCGTTTTGCATCGACGGTAGGTAAGGATTCACTTCCCAGCTCCCGCAATCGCTCCTTCTATCGATAATTTGCACGAATACGTGCTATTCGATGTTTCCAATCGTTTTGCATCGACGGTAGGTAAGGATTCACTTCCCAGCTCCCGCAATCGTTCTTTCTATCGATAATTCGCACGAATACGTGCTATTCGATGTTTCCAATCGTTTTGAATCGACGGTAGGTAAGGATTCACTTCCCAGCTCCCGCAATCGTTCCTTCTATCGATAATATGCCTACGAATACGTGCTATTCGATATTTCCAATCGTTTTGCATCGACGGTAGGTAAGGATTCACCTCCCAGCTCCCGCAATCGTTCTTTCTATCGATAATTTATACGAATACGTGCTATTCGATGTTTCCAATCGTTTTGCATCGACGGTATGTATGGATTCACTTCCCAGCTCCCGCAATCGTTCTTTCTATCGACAATTGGCACGAATACGTGATATTCGATGTTTCCAATCGTTTTGCATCGACGGTAGGTAAGGATTCACTTCCCAGCTCCCGCAATCGTTCTTTCTATCGATAATTGGCACGAATACGTGCTGTTCGATGTTTCCAATCGTTTTGCATCGACGGTAGGTAAGGATTCACTTCCCAGCTCCCGCAATCGTTCTTTCTATCGATAATTGGCACGAATACGTGCTGTTCGATGTTTCCAATCGTTTTGCATCGACGGTAGGTAAGGATTCACTTCCCAGCTCCCGCAATCGTTCTTTCTATCGATAATTGGCACGAATACGTGATATTCGATGTTTCCAATCGTTTTGCATCGACGGTAGGTAAGGATTCACTTCCCAGGTCCCGCAATCGTTCTTTCTATCGATAATTTGCACGAATACGTGCTATTCGATGTTTCCAATCGTTTTGCATCGACGGTAGGTAAGGATTCACTTCCCAGCTCCCGCAATCGTTCTTTCTATCGATAATTGGCACGAATACGTGCTATTCGATGTTTCCAATCGTTTTGCGTCGACGGTAGGTAAGGATTCACTTCCCAGCTCCCGCAATCGTTCTTTCTATCGATAATTGGCACGAATACGTGCTATTCGATGTTTCCAATCGTTTTGCATCGACGGTAGGTAAGGATTCACTTCCCAGCTCCCGCAATCGTTCTTTCTATCGATAATTGGCACGAATACGTGCTATTCGATGTTTCCAATCGTTTTGCATCGACGGTAGGTAAGGATTCACTTCCCAGCTCCCGCAATCGTTCTTTCTATCGATAATTTGCACGAATACGGGCTATTCGATGTTTCCAATCGTTTTGCATCGACGGTATGTAAGGATTCACTTCCCAGCTCCCGCAATCGTTCTTCCTATCGATAATTCGCACGAATACGTGCAATTCGACGTTTCCAATCGTTTTGCATCGACTGTAGGTAAGGATTCACTACCCAGCTCCCGCAATCGTTCTTTCTATCGATAATTGACACGAATACGTGATATTCGATGTTTCCAATCGTTTTGCATCGACGGTAGGTAAGGATTCACTTCCCAGCTCCCGCAATCGTTCTTTCTATCGATAATTTGCACGAATACGTGCTATTCGATGTTTCCAATCGTTTTGCATCGACGGTAGGTAAGGATTCACTTCCCAGCTCCCGCAATCGTTCTTTCTATCGATAATTGGCACGAATACGTGATATTCGATGTTACCAATCGTTTTGCATCGACGGTAGGTAAGGATTCACTTCCCAGCACCCGCAATCGTTCTTTCTATCGATAATTTGCACGAATACGTGCTATTCGATGTTTCCAATCGTTTTGCATCGACGGTAGGTAAGGATTCACTTCCCAGCTCCCGCAATCGTTCTTTCTATCGATAATTGGCACGAATACGTGCTATTCGATGTTTCCAATCGTTTTGCATCGACGGTAGGTAAGGATTCACTTCCCAGCTCCCGCAATCGTTCTTTCTGTCGATAATTTGCACGAATACGGGCTATTCGATGTTTCCAATCGTTTTGCATCGACGGTAGGTAAGGATTCACTTCCCAGCTCCCGCAATCGTTCTTTCTATCGATAATTCGCACGAATACGTGCAATTCGACGTTTCCAATCGTTTTGCATCGACTGTAGGTAAGGATTCACTACCCAGCTCCCGCAATCGTTCTTTCTATCGATAATTGACACGAATACGTGATATTCGATGTTTCCAATCGTTTTGCATCGACGGTAGGTAAGGATTCACTTCCCAGCTCCCGCAATCGTTCTTTCTATCGATAATTTGCACGAATACGTGCTATTCGATGTTTCCAATCGTTTTGCATCGACGGTAGGTAAAGATTCACTTCCCAGCTCCCGCAATCGTTCTTTCTATCGATAATTGGCACGAATACGTGATATTCGATGTTACCAATCGTTTTGCATCGACGGTAGGTAAGGATTCACTTCCCAGCACCCGCAATCGTTCTTTCTATCGATAATTTGCACGAATACGTGCTATTCGATGTTTCCAATCGTTTTGCATCGACGGTAGGTAAGGATTCACTTCCCAGCTCCCGCAATCGTTCTTTCTATCGATAATTGGCACGAATACGTGCTATTCGATGTTTCCAATCGTTTTGCATCGACGGTAGGTAAGGATTCACTTCCCAGCTCCCGCAATCGTTCTTTCTATCGATAATTTGCACGAATACGGGCTATTCGATGTTTCCAATCGTTTTGCATCGACGGTAGGTAAGGATTCACTTCCCAGCTCCCGCAATCGTTCTTTCTATCGATAATTCGCACGAATACGTGCAATTCGACGTTTCCAATCGTTTTGCATCGACGGTAGGTAAGGATTCACTTCCCAGGTCCCGCAATCGTTCTTTCTGTCGATAATTTGCACGAATACGTGCTATTCGATGTTTCCAATCGTTTTGCATCGACGGTAGGTAAGGATTCACTTCCCAGCTCCCGCAATCGTTCTTTCTATCGATAATTGGCACGAATACGTGCTATTCGATGTTTCCAATCGTTTTGCATCGACGGTAGGTAAGGATTCACTTCCCAGCTCCTGCAATCGTTCTTTCTATCGATAATTGGCACGAATACGTGCTATTCGATGTTTCCAATCGTTTTGCATCGACGGTAGGTAAGGATTCACTTCCCAGCACCCGCAATCGTTCTTTCTATCGATAATTTGCACGAATACGTGCTATTCGATGTTTCCAATCGTTTTGCATCGACGGTAGGTAAGGATTCACTTCCCAGCTCCCGCAATCGTTCTTTCTATCGATAATTTGCACGAATACGTGCTATTCGATGTTTCCAATCGTTTTGCATCGACGGTAGGTAAGGATTCACTTCCCAGCTCCCGCAATCGTTCTTTCTATCGATAATTCGCACGAATACGTGCAATTCGATGTTTCCAATCGTTTTGCATCGACGGTAGGTAAGGATTCACTCCCCAGCTCCCGCAATCGTTCTTTCTATCGATAATTTGCACGAATACGGGCTATTCGATGTTTCCAATCGTTTTGCATCGACGGTAGGTAAGGATTCACTTCCCAGCTCCCGCAATCGTTCTTTCTATCGATAATTCGCACGAATACGTGCAATTCGACGTTTCCAATCGTTTTGCATCGACTGTAGGTAAGGATTCACTACCCAGCTCCCGCAATCGTTCTTTCTATCGATAATTGGCACGAATACGTGCTATTCGATGTTTCCAATCGTTTTGCATCGACGGTAGGTAAGGATTCACTTCCCAGCTCCCGCAATCGCTCCTTCTATCGATAATTTGCACGAATACGTGCTATTCGATGTTTCCAATCGTTTTGCATCGACGGTAGGTAAGGATTCACTTCCCAGCTCCCGCAATCGCTCCTTCTATCGATAATTTGCACGAATACGTGCTATTCGATGTTTCCAATCGTTTTGCATCGACGGTAGGTAAGGATTCACTCCCCAGCTCCCGCAATCGTTCTTTCTATCGATAATTTGCACGAATACGGGCTATTCGATGTTTCCAATCGTTTTGCATCGACGGTAGGTAAGGATTCACTTCCCAGCTCCCGCCATCGTTCTTTCTATCGATAATTCGCACGAATACGTGCAATTCGACGTTTCCAATCGTTTTGCATCGACTGTAGGTAAGGATTCACTACCCAGCTCCCGCAATCGTTCTTTCTATCGATAATTTGCACGAATACGGGCTATTCGATGTTTCCAATCGTTTTGCATCGACGGTAGGTAAGGATTCACTTCCCAGCTCCCGCCATCGTTCTTTCTATCGATAATTCGCACGAATACGTGCAATTCGACGTTTCCAATCGTTTTGCATCGACTGTAGGTAAGGATTCACTACCCAGCTCCCGCAATCGTTCTTTCTATCGATAATTGGCACGAATACGTGCTATTCGATGTTTCCAATCGTTTTGCATCGACGGTAGGTAAGGATTCACTTCCCAGCTCCCGCAATCGCTCCTTCTATCGATAATTTGCACGAATACGTGCTATTCGATGTTTCCAATCGTTTTGCATCGACGGTAGGTAAGGATTCACTCCCCAGCTCCCGCAATCGTTCTTTCTATCGATAATTTGCACGAATACGGGCTATTCGATGTTTCCAATCGTTTTGCATCGACGGTAGGTAAGGATTCACTTCCCAGCTCCCGCCATCGTTCTTTCTATCGATAATTCGCACGAATACGTGCAATTCGACGTTTCCAATCGTTTTGCATCGACTGTAGGTAAGGATTCACTACCCAGCTCCCGCAATCGTTCTTTCTATCGATAATTGACACGAATACGTGATATTCGATGTTTCCAATCGTTTTGCATCGACGGTAGGTAAGGATTCACTTCCCAGCTCCCGCAATCGTTCTTTCTATCGATAATTTGCACGAATACGTGCTATTCGATGTTTCCAATCGTTTTGCATCGACGGTAGGTAAGGATTCACTTCCCAGCTCCCGCAATCGTTCTTTCTATCGATAATTGGCACGAATACGTGATATTCGATGTTACCAATCGTTTTGCATCGACGGTAGGTAAGGATTCACTTCCCAGCACCCGCAATCGTTCTTTCTATCGATAATTTGCACGAATACGTGCTATTCGATGTTTCCAATCGTTTTGCATCGACGGTAGGTAAGGATTCACTTCCCAGCTCCCGCAATCGTTCTTTCTATCGATAATTGGCACGAATACGTGCTATTCGATGTTTCCAATCGTTTTGCATCGACGGTAGGTAAGGATTCACTTCCCAGCTCCCGCAATCGTTCTTTCTGTCGATAATTTGCACGAATACGGGCTATTCGATGTTTCCAATCGTTTTGCATCGACGGTAGGTAAGGATTCACTTCCCAGCTCCCGCAATCGTTCTTTCTATCGATAATTCGCACGAATACGTGCAATTCGACGTTTCCAATCGTTTTGCATCGACTGTAGGTAAGGATTCACTACCCAGCTCCCGCAATCGTTCTTTCTATCGATAATTGACACGAATACGTGATATTCGATGTTTCCAATCGTTTTGCATCGACGGTAGGTAAGGATTCACTTCCCAGCTCCCGCAATCGTTCTTTCTATCGATAATTTGCACGAATACGTGCTATTCGATGTTTCCAATCGTTTTGCATCGACGGTAGGTAAAGATTCACTTCCCAGCTCCCGCAATCGTTCTTTCTATCGATAATTGGCACGAATACGTGATATTCGATGTTACCAATCGTTTTGCATCGACGGTAGGTAAGGATTCACTTCCCAGCACCCGCAATCGTTCTTTCTATCGATAATTTGCACGAATACGTGCTATTCGATGTTTCCAATCGTTTTGCATCGACGGTAGGTAAGGATTCACTTCCCAGCTCCCGCAATCGTTCTTTCTATCGATAATTGGCACGAATACGTGCTATTCGATGTTTCCAATCGTTTTGCATCGACGGTAGGTAAGGATTCACTTCCCAGCTCCCGCAATCGTTCTTTCTATCGATAATTTGCACGAATACGGGCTATTCGATGTTTCCAATCGTTTTGCATCGACGGTAGGTAAGGATTCACTTCCCAGCTCCCGCAATCGTTCTTTCTATCGATAATTCGCACGAATACGTGCAATTCGACGTTTCCAATCGTTTTGCATCGACGGTAGGTAAGGATTCACTTCCCAGGTCCCGCAATCGTTCTTTCTGTCGATAATTTGCACGAATACGTGCTATTCGATGTTTCCAATCGTTTTGCATCGACGGTAGGTAAGGATTCACTTCCCAGCTCCCGCAATCGTTCTTTCTATCGATAATTGGCACGAATACGTGCTATTCGATGTTTCCAATCGTTTTGCATCGACGGTAGGTAAGGATTCACTTCCCAGCTCCTGCAATCGTTCTTTCTATCGATAATTGGCACGAATACGTGCTATTCGATGTTTCCAATCGTTTTGCATCGACGGTAGGTAAGGATTCACTTCCCAGCACCCGCAATCGTTCTTTCTATCGATAATTTGCACGAATACGTGCTATTCGATGTTTCCAATCGTTTTGCATCGACGGTAGGTAAGGATTCACTTCCCAGCTCCCGCAATCGTTCTTTCTATCGATAATTTGCACGAATACGTGCTATTCGATGTTTCCAATCGTTTTGCATCGACGGTAGGTAAGGATTCACTTCCCAGCTCCTGCAATCGTTCTTTCTATCGATAATTGGCACGAATACGTGCTATTCGATGTTTCCAATAGTTTTGCATCGACGGTAGGTAAGGATTCACTTCCCAGCTCCCGCAATCGTTCTTTCTATCGATAATTGGCACGAATACGTGATATTCGATGTTACCAATCGTTTTGCATCGACGGTAGGTAAGGATTCACTTCCCAGCTCCCGCAATCGTTCTTTCTATCGATAATTCGCACGAATACGTGCAATTCGATGTTTCCAATCGTTTTGCATCGACGGTAGGTAAGGATTCACTCCCCAGCTCCCGCAATCGTTCTTTCTATCGATAATTTGCACGAATACGGGCTATTCGATGTTTCCAATCGTTTTGCATCGACGGTAGGTAAGGATTCACTTCCCAGCTCCCGCAATCGTTCTTTCTATCGATAATTCGCACGAATACGTGCAATTCGACGTTTCCAATCGTTTTGCATCGACTGTAGGTAAGGATTCACTACCCAGCTCCCGCAATCGTTCTTTCTATCGATAATTGGCACGAATACGTGCTATTCGATGTTTCCAATCGTTTTGCATCGACGGTAGGTAAGGATTCACTTCCCAGCTCCCGCAATCGCTCCTTCTATCGATAATTTGCACGAATACGTGCTATTCGATGTTTCCAATCGTTTTGCATCGACGGTAGGTAAGGATTCACTTCCCAGCTCCCGCAATCGCTCCTTCTATCGATAATTTGCACGAATACGTGCTATTCGATGTTTCCAATCGTTTTGCATCGACGGTAGGTAAGGATTCACTCCCCAGCTCCCGCAATCGTTCTTTCTATCGATAATTTGCACGAATACGGGCTATTCGATGTTTCCAATCGTTTTGCATCGACGGTAGGTAAGGATTCACTTCCCAGCTCCCGCCATCGTTCTTTCTATCGATAATTCGCACGAATACGTGCAATTCGACGTTTCCAATCGTTTTGCATCGACTGTAGGTAAGGATTCACTACCCAGCTCCCGCAATCGTTCTTTCTATCGATAATTTGCACGAATACGGGCTATTCGATGTTTCCAATCGTTTTGCATCGACGGTAGGTAAGGATTCACTTCCCAGCTCCCGCCATCGTTCTTTCTATCGATAATTCGCACGAATACGTGCAATTCGACGTTTCCAATCGTTTTGCATCGACTGTAGGTAAGGATTCACTACCCAGCTCCCGCAATCGTTCTTTCTATCGATAATTGGCACGAATACGTGCTATTCGATGTTTCCAATCGTTTTGCATCGACGGTAGGTAAGGATTCACTTCCCAGCTCCCGCAATCGCTCCTTCTATCGATAATTTGCACGAATACGTGCTATTCGATGTTTCCAATCGTTTTGCATCGACGGTAGGTAAGGATTCACTTCCCAGCTCCCGCAATCGTTCTTTCTATCGATAATTCGCACGAATACGTGCTATTCGATGTTTCCAATCGTTTTGAATCGACGGTAGGTAAGGATTCACTTCCCAGCTCCCGCAATCGTTCCTTCTATCGATAATATGCCTACGAATACGTGCTATTCGATATTTCCAATCGTTTTGCATCGACGGTAGGTAAGGATTCACCTCCCAGCTCCCGCAATCGTTCTTTCTATCGATAATTTATACGAATACGTGCTATTCGATGTTTCCAATCGTTTTGCATCGACGGTATGTATGGATTCACTTCCCAGCTCCCGCAATCGTTCTTTCTATCGACAATTGGCACGAATACGTGATATTCGATGTTTCCAATCGTTTTGCATCGACGGTAGGTAAGGATTCACTTCCCAGCTCCCGCAATCGTTCTTTCTATCGATAATTGGCACGAATACGTGCTGTTCGATGTTTCCAATCGTTTTGCATCGACGGTAGGTAAGGATTCACTTCCCAGCTCCCGCAATCGTTCTTTCTATCGATAATTGGCACGAATACGTGCTGTTCGATGTTTCCAATCGTTTTGCATCGACGGTAGGTAAGGATTCACTTCCCAGCTCCCGCAATCGTTCTTTCTATCGATAATTTGCACGAATACGGGCTATTCGATGTTTCCAATCGTTTTGCATCGACGGTTGGTAGGGATTCACTTCCCAGCTCCCGCAATCGATCTTTCTATCGATAATTCGCACGAATACGTGCAATTCGACGTTTCCAATCGTTTTGCATCGACTGTAGGTAAGGATTCACTACGCAGCTCCCGCAATCGTTCTTTCTATCGATAATTGGCACGAATACGTGATATTCGATGTTTCCAATCGTTTTGCATCGACGGTAGGTAAGGATTCACTTCCCAGGTCCCGCAATCGTTCTTTCTATCGATAATTTGCACGAATACGTGCTATTCGATGTTTCCAATCGTTTTGCATCGACGGTAGGTAAGGATTCATTTCCCAGCTCCCGCAATCGTTCTTTCTATCGATAATTGGCACGAATCCGTGATATTCGATGTTTCCAATCGTTTTGCATCGACTGTAGGTAAGGATTCACTTCCCAGCTCCCGCAATCGTTCTTTCTATCGATAATTGGCACGAATACGTGCTATTCGATGTTTCCAATCGTTTTGCATCGACGGTAGGTAAGGATTCACTTCCCAGCTCCCGCAATCGTTCTTTCTATCGATAATTTGCACGAATACGGGCTATTCGATGTTTCCAATCGTTTTGCATCGACGGTAGGTAAGGATTCACTTCCCAGCTCCCGCAATCGTTCTTTCTATCGATAATTCGCACGAATACGTGCAATTCGACGTTTCCAATCGTTTTGCATCGACTGTAGGTAAGGATTCACTACCCAGCTCCCGCAATCGTTCTTTCTATCGATAATTGGAACGAATACGTGATATTCGATGTTTCCAATCGTTTTGCATCGACGGTAGGTAAGGATTCACTTCCCAGGTCCCGCAATCGTTCTTTCTATCGATAATTTGCACGAATACGTGCTATTCGATGTTTCCAATCGTTTTGCATCGACGGTAGGTAAGGATTAACTTCCCAGCTCCCGCAATCGTTCTTCCTATCGATAATTCGCACGAATACGTGCAATTCGACGTTTCCAATCGTTTTGCATCGACTGTAGGTAAGGATTCACTACCCAGCTCCCGCAATCGTTCTTTCTATCGATAATTGACACGAATACGTGATATTCGATGTTTCCAATCGTTTTGCATCGACGGTAGGTAAGGATTCACTTCCCAGCTCCCGCAATCGTTCTTTCTATCGATAATTTGCACGAATATGTGCTATTCGATGTTTCCAATCGTTTTGCATCGACGGTAGGTAAGGATTCACTTCCCAGCTCCCGCAATCGTTCTTTCTATCGATAATTGGCACGAATACGTGATATTCGATGTTACCAATCGTTTTGCATCGACGGTAGGTAAGGATTCACTTCCCAGCTCCCGCAATCGTTCTTTCTATCGATAATTCGCACGAATACGTGCAATTCGACGTTTCCAATCGTTTTGCATCGACTGTAGGTAAGGATTCACTACCCAGCTCCCGCAATCGTTCTTTCTATCGATAATTGACACGAATACGTGATATTCGTTGTTTCCAATCGTTTTGCATCGACGGTAGGTAAGGATTCACTTCCCAGGTCCCGCATTCGTTCTTTCTATCGATAATTTGCACGAATACGTGCTATTCGATGTTTCCAATCGTTTTGCATCGACGGTAGGTAAGGATTCACTTCCCAGCTCCCGCAATCGTTCTTTCTATCGATAATTGGCACGAATACGTGCTATTCGATGTTTCCAATCGTGTTGCATCGACGGTAGGTAAGGATTCACTTCCCAGCTCCCGCAATCGTTCTTTCTATCGATAATTGGCACGAATACGTGCTATTCGATGTTTCCAATCGTTTTGCATCCACGGTAGGTAAGGATTCATTTCCCAGCTCCCGCAATCGTTCTTTCTATCGATAATTGGCACGAATACGTGATATTCGATGTTACCAATCGTTTTGCATCGACGGTAGGTAAGGATTCACTTCCCAGCACCCGCAATCGTTCTTTCAATCGATAATTTGCACGAATACGTGCTATTCGATGTTTCCAATCGTTTTGCATCGACGGTAGGTAAGGATTCACTTCCCAGCTCCCGCAATCGTTCTTTCTATCGATAATTGGCACGAATACGTGCTATTCGATGTTTCCAATCGTTTTGCATCGACGGTAGGTAAGGATTCACTCCCCAGCTCCCGCAATCGTTCTTTCTATCGATAATTTGCACGAATACGGGCTATTCGATGTTTCCAATCGTTTTGCATCGACGGTAGGTAAGGATTCACTTCCCAGCTCCCGCCATCGTTCTTTCTATCGATAATTCGCACGAATACGTGCAATTCGACGTTTCCAATCGTTTTGCATCGACTGTAGGTAAGGATTCACTACCCAGCTCCCGCAATCGTTCTTTCTATCGATAATTGGCACGAATACGTGCTATTCGATGTTTCCAATCGTTTTGCATCGACGGTAGGTAAGGATTCACTTCCCAGCTCCCGCAATCGCTCCTTCTATCGATAATTTGCACGAATACGTGCTATTCGATGTTTCCAATCGTTTTGCATCGACGGTAGGTAAGGATTCACTTCCCAGCTCCCGCAATCGCTCCTTCTATCGATAATTTGCACGAATACGTGCTATTCGATGTTTCCAATCGTTTTGCATCGACGGTAGGTAAGGATTCACTTCCCAGCTCCCGCAATCGTTCTTTCTATCGATAATTCGCACGAATACGTGCTATTCGATGTTTCCAATCGTTTTGCATCGACGGTAGGTAAGGATTCACTTCCCAGCTCCCGCAATCGTTCCTTCTATCGATAATATGCACGAATACGTGCTATTCGATATTTCCAATCGTTTTGCATCGACGGTAGGTAAGGATTCACCTCCCAGCTCCCGCAATCGTTCTTTCTATCGATAATTTATACGAATACGTGCTATTCGATGTTTCCAATCGTTTTGCATCCACGGTAGGTAAGGATTCACTTCCCAGCTCCCGCAATCGTTCTTTCTATCGATAATTGTTACGAATACGTGCTATTCGATGTTTCCAATCGTTTTGCATCGACGGTAGGTAAGGATTCACTTCCCAGCTCCCGCAATCGATCTTTCTATCTATAATAGGCACGAATACGTGCTATTCGATGTTTCCAATCGTTTTGCATCGACGGTAGGTAAGGATTCACTTCCCAGCTCCCGCAATTATCGATTGGAAACATCGAATAGCACGTATTCGTGCCAATTATCGATAGAAAGAACGATTGCGGGAGCTGGGTAGTGAATCCTTACCTACAGTCGATGCAAAACGATTGGAAACGTTGAATTGCACGTATTCGTGCGAATTATCGATAGAAAGAACGATTGCGGGAGCTGGGAAGTGAATCCTTACATACCGTCGATGCAAAACGATTGGAAACATCGAATAGCCCGTATTCGTGCAAATTATCGATAGAAAGAACGATTGCGGGAGCTGGGAAGTGAATCCTTACCTACCGTCGATGCAAAACGATTGGAAACATCGAATAGCACGTATTCGTGCCAATTATCGATAGAAAGAACGATTGCGGGAGCTGGGAAGTGAATCCTTACCTACCGTCGATGCAAAACGATTGGAAAGATCGAATAGCACGTATTCGTGCCAATTATCGATAGAAAGAACGATTGCGGGAGCTGGGAAGTGAATCCTTACCTACCGTCGATGCAAAACGATTGGAAACATCGAATAGCACGTATTCGTGCCAATCATCGATAGAAAGAACGATTGCGGGAGCTGGGAAGTGAATCCTTACCTACCGTCGATGCAAAACGATTGGAAACATCGAATATCACGTATTCGTGCCAATTATCGATAGAAAGAACGATTGCGGGAGCTGGGTAGTGAATCCTTACCTACAGTCGATGCAAAACGATTGGAAACGTCGAATTGCACGTATTCGTGCGAATTACCGATAGAAAGAACGATTGCGGGAGCTGGGAAGTGAATCCTTACATACCGTCGATGCAAAACGATTGGAAACATCGAATAGAAGGTATTCGTGCGAATTATCGATAGAAAGAACGATTGCGGGAGCTGGGAAGTGAATCCTTACCTACCGTCGATGCAAAACGATTGGAAACACGAATATCACGTATTCGTGCCAAATATCCAGTCGTTTTGCATCGACGGTAGGTAAGGATTCACTTCCCAGCTCCCGCAATCGTTCTTTCTATCGATAATTGGCACGAATCCGTGATATTCGATGTTTCCAATCGTTTTGCATCGACTGTAGGTAAGGATTCACTTCCCAGCTCCCGCAATCGTTCTTTCTATCGATAATTGGCACGAATACGTGCTATTCGATGTTTCCAATCGTTTTGCATCGACGGTAGGTAAGGATTAACTTCCCAGCTCCCGCAATCGTTCTTCCTATCGATAATTCGCACGAATACGTGCAATTCGACGTTTCCAATCGTTTTGCATCGACTGTAGGTAAGGATTCACTACCCAGCTCCCGCAATCGTTCTTTCTATCGATAATTGACACGAATACGTGATATTCGATGTTTCCAATCGTTTTGCATCGACGGTAGGTAAGGATTCACTTCCCAGCTCCCGCAATCGTTCTTTCTATCGATAATTTGCACGAATATGTGCTATTCGATGTTTCCAATCGTTTTGCATCGACGGTAGGTAAGGATTCACTTCCCAGCTCCCGCAATCGTTCTTTCTATCGATAATTGGCACGAATACGTGATATTCGATGTTACCAATCGTTTTGCATCGACGGTAGGTAAGGATTCACTTCCCAGCACCCGCAATCGTTCTTTCTATCGATAATTTGCACGAATACGTGCTATTCGATGTTTCCAATCGTTTTGCATCGACGGTAGGTAAGGATTCACTTCCCAGCTCCCGCAATCGTTCTTTCTATCGATAATTGGCACGAATACGTGCTATTCGATGTTTCCAATCGTTTTGCATCGACGGTAGGTAAGGATTCACTTCCCAGCTCCCGCAATCGTTCTTTCTATCGATAATTGGAACGAATACGTGATATTCGATGTTTCCAATCGTTTTGCATCGACGGTAGGTAAGGATTCACTTCCCAGGTCCCGCAATCGTTCTTTCTATCGATAATTTGCACGAATACGTGCTATTCGATGTTTCCAATCGTTTTGCATCGACGGTAGGTAAGGATTAACTTCCCAGCTCCCGCAATCGTTCTTCCTATCGATAATTCGCACGAATACGTGCAATTCGACGTTTCCAATCGTTTTGCATCGACTGTAGGTAAGGATTCACTACCCAGCTCCCGCAATCGTTCTTTCTATCGATAATTGACACGAATACGTGATATTCGATGTTTCCAATCGTTTTGCATCGACGGTAGGTAAGGATTCACTTCCCAGCTCCCGCAATCGTTCTTTCTATCGATAATTTGCACGAATATGTGCTATTCGATGTTTCCAATCGTTTTGCATCGACGGTAGGTAAGGATTCACTTCCCAGCTCCCGCAATCGTTCTTTCTATCGATAATTGGCACGAATACGTGATATTCGATGTTACCAATCGTTTTGCATCGACGGTAGGTAAGGATTCACTTCCCAGCACCCGCAATCGTTCTTTCTATCGATAATTTGCACGAATACGTGCTATTCGATGTTTCCAATCGTTTTGCATCGACGGTAGGTAAGGATTCACTTCCCAGCTCCCGCAATCGTTCTTTCTATCGATAATTGGCACGAATACGTGCTATTCGATGTTTCCAATCGTTTTGCATCGACGGTAGGTAAGGATTCACTCCCCAGCTCCCGCAATCGTTCTTTCTATCGATAATTTGCACGAATACGGGCTATTCGATGTTTCCAATCGTTTTGCATCGACGGTAGGTAAGGATTCACTTCCCAGCTCCCGCCATCGTTCTTTCTATCGATAATTCGCACGAATACGTGCAATTCGACGTTTCCAATCGTTTTGCATCGACTGTAGGTAAGGATTCACTACCCAGCTCCCGCAATCGTTCTTTCTATCGATAATTGGCACGAATACGTGCTATTCGATGTTTCCAATCGTTTTGCATCGACGGTAGGTAAGGATTCACTTCCCAGCTCCCGCAATCGCTCCTTCTATCGATAATTTGCACGAATACGTGCTATTCGATGTTTCCAATCGTTTTGCATCGACGGTAGGTAAGGATTCACTTCCCAGCTCCCGCAATCGCTCCTTCTATCGATAATTTGCACGAATACGTGCTATTCGATGTTTCCAATCGTTTTGCATCGACGGTAGGTAAGGATTCACTTCCCAGCTCCCGCAATCGTTCTTTCTATCGATAATTCGCACGAATACGTGCTATTCGATGTTTCCAATCGTTTTGCATCGACGGTAGGTAAGGATTCACTTCCCAGCTCCCGCAATCGTTCCTTCTATCGATAATATGCACGAATACGTGCTATTCGATATTTCCAATCGTTTTGCATCGACGGTAGGTAAGGATTCACCTCCCAGCTCCCGCAATCGTTCTTTCTATCGATAATTTATACGAATACGTGCTATTCGATGTTTCCAATCGTTTTGCATCCACGGTAGGTAAGGATTCACTTCCCAGCTCCCGCAATCGTTCTTTCTATCGATAATTGTTACGAATACGTGCTATTCGATGTTTCCAATCGTTTTGCATCGACGGTAGGTAAGGATTCACTTCCCAGCTCCCGCAATCGATCTTTCTATCTATAATAGGCACGAATACGTGCTATTCGATGTTTCCAATCGTTTTGCATCGACGGTAGGTAAGGATTCACTTCCCAGCTCCCGCAATTATCGATTGGAAACATCGAATAGCACGTATTCGTGCCAATTATCGATAGAAAGAACGATTGCGGGAGCTGGGTAGTGAATCCTTACCTACAGTCGATGCAAAACGATTGGAAACGTTGAATTGCACGTATTCGTGCGAATTATCGATAGAAAGAACGATTGCGGGAGCTGGGAAGTGAATCCTTACATACCGTCGATGCAAAACGATTGGAAACATCGAATAGCCCGTATTCGTGCAAATTATCGATAGAAAGAACGATTGCGGGAGCTGGGAAGTGAATCCTTACCTACCGTCGATGCAAAACGATTGGAAACATCGAATAGCACGTATTCGTGCCAATTATCGATAGAAAGAACGATTGCGGGAGCTGGGAAGTGAATCCTTACCTACCGTCGATGCAAAACGATTGGAAAGATCGAATAGCACGTATTCGTGCCAATTATCGATAGAAAGAACGATTGCGGGAGCTGGGAAGTGAATCCTTACCTACCGTCGATGCAAAACGATTGGAAACATCGAATAGCACGTATTCGTGCCAATCATCGATAGAAAGAACGATTGCGGGAGCTGGGAAGTGAATCCTTACCTACCGTCGATGCAAAACGATTGGAAACATCGAATATCACGTATTCGTGCCAATTATCGATAGAAAGAACGATTGCGGGAGCTGGGTAGTGAATCCTTACCTACAGTCGATGCAAAACGATTGGAAACGTCGAATTGCACGTATTCGTGCGAATTACCGATAGAAAGAACGATTGCGGGAGCTGGGAAGTGAATCCTTACATACCGTCGATGCAAAACGATTGGAAACATCGAATAGAACGTATTCGTGCGAATTATCGATAGAAAGAACGATTGCGGGAGCTGGGAAGTGAATCCTTACCTACCGTCGATGCAAAACGATTGGAAACACGAATATCACGTATTCGTGCCAAATATCCAGTCGTTTTGCATCGACGGTAGGTAAGGATTCACTTCCCAGCTCCCGCAATCGTTCTTTCTATCGATAATTGGCACGAATCCGTGATATTCGATGTTTCCAATCGTTTTGCATCGACTGTAGGTAAGGATTCACTTCCCAGCTCCCGCAATCGTTCTTTCTATCGATAATTGGCACGAATACGTGCTATTCGATGTTTCCAATCGTTTTGCATCGACGGTAGGTAAGGATTCACTTCCCAGCTCCCGCAATCGTTCTTTCTATCGATAATTTGCACGAATACGGGCTATTCGATGTTTCCAATCGTTTTGCATCGACGGTAGGTAAGGATTAACTTCCCAGCTCCCGCAATCGTTCTTCCTATCGATAATTCGCACGAATACGTGCAATTCGACGTTTCCAATCGTTTTGCATCGACTGTAGGTAAGGATTCACTACCCAGCTCCCGCAATCGTTCTTTCTATCGATAATTGACACGAATACGTGATATTCGATGTTTCCAATCGTTTTGCATCGACGGTAGGTAAGGATTCACTTCCCAGCTCCCGCAATCGTTCTTTCTATCGATAATTTGCACGAATATGTGCTATTGGATGTTTCCAATCGTTTTGCATCGACGGTAGGTAAGGATTCACTTCCCAGCTCCCGCAATCGTTCTTTCTATCGATAATTGGCACGAATACGTGATATTCGATGTTACCAATCGTTTTGCATCGACGGTAGGTAAGGATTCACTTCCCAGCACCCGCAATCGTTCTTTCTATCGATAATTTGCACGAATACGTGCTATTCGATGTTTCCAATCGTTTTGCATCGACGGTAGGTAAGGATTCACTTCCCAGCTCCCGCAATCGTTCTTTCTATCGATAATTGGCACGAATACGTGCTATTCGATGTTTCCAATCGTTTTGCATCGACGGTAGGTAAGGATTCACTTCCCAGCTCCCGCAATCGTTCTTTCTATCGATAATTGGAACGAATACGTGATATTCGATGTTTCCAATCGTTTTGCATCGACGGTAGGTAAGGATTCACTTCCCAGGTCCCGCAATCGTTCTTTCTATCGATAATTTGCACGAATACGTGCTATTCGATGTTTCCAATCGTTTTGCATCGACGGTAGGTAAGGATTAACTTCCCAGCTCCCGCAATCGTTCTTCCTATCGATAATTCGCACGAATACGTGCAATTCGACGTTTCCAATCGTTTTGCATCGACTGTAGGTAAGGATTCACTACCCAGCTCCCGCAATCGTTCTTTCTATCGATAATTGACACGAATACGTGATATTCGATGTTTCCAATCGTTTTGCATCGACGGTAGGTAAGGATTCACTTCCCAGCTCCCGCAATCGTTCTTTCTATCGATAATTTGCACGAATATGTGCTATTCGATGTTTCCAATCGTTTTGCATCGACGGTAGGTAAGGATTCACTTCCCAGCTCCCGCAATCGTTCTTTCTATCGATAATTGGCACGAATACGTGATATTCGATGTTACCAATCGTTTTGCATCGACGGTAGGTAAGGATTCACTTCCCAGCACCCGCAATCGTTCTTTCTATCGATAATTTGCACGAATACGTGCTATTCGATGTTTCCAATCGTTTTGCATCGACGGTAGGTAAGGATTCACTTCCCAGCTCCCGCAATCGTTCTTTCTATCGATAATTGGCACGAATACGTGCTATTCGATGTTTCCAATCGTTTTGCATCGACGGTAGGTAAGGATTCACTCCCCAGCTCCCGCAATCGTTCTTTCTATCGATAATTTGCACGAATACGGGCTATTCGATGTTTCCAATCGTTTTGCATCGACGGTAGGTAAGGATTCACTTCCCAGCTCCCGCCATCGTTCTTTCTATCGATAATTCGCACGAATACGTGCAATTCGACGTTTCCAATCGTTTTGCATCGACTGTAGGTAAGGATTCACTACCCAGCTCCCGCAATCGTTCTTTCTATCGATAATTGGCACGAATACGTGCTATTCGATGTTTCCAATCGTTTTGCATCGACGGTAGGTAAGGATTCACTTCCCAGCTCCCGCAATCGCTCCTTCTATCGATAATTTGCACGAATACGTGCTATTCGATGTTTCCAATCGTTTTGCATCGACGGTAGGTAAGGATTCACTTCCCAGCTCCCGCAATCGCTCCTTCTATCGATAATTTGCACGAATACGTGCTATTCGATGTTTCCAATCGTTTTGCATCGACGGTAGGTAAGGATTCACTTCCCAGCTCCCGCAATCGTTCTTTCTATCGATAATTCGCACGAATACGTGCTATTCGATGTTTCCAATCGTTTTGCATCGACGGTAGGTAAGGATTCACTTCCCAGCTCCCGCAATCGTTCCTTCTATCGATAATTGTTACGAATACGTGCTATTCGATGTTTCCAATCGTTTTGCATCGACGGTAGGTAAGGATTCACTTCCCAGCTCCCGCAATCGATCTTTCTATCTATAATTGGCACGAATACGTGCTATTCGATGTTTCCAATCGTTTTGCATCGACGGTAGGTAAGGATTCACTTCCCAGCTCCCGCAATTATCGATTGGAAACATCGAATAGCACGTATTCGTGCAAATTATCGATAGAAAGAACGATTGCGGGAGCTGGGAAGTGAATCCTTACCTACCGTCGATGCAAAACGATTGGAAACATCGAATAGCACGTATTCGTGCCAATTATCGATAGAAAGAACGATTGCGGGAGCTGGGAAGTGAATCCTTACCTACCGTCGATGCAAAACGATTGGAAAGATCGAATAGCACGTATTCGTGCCAATTATCGATAGAAAGAACGATTGCGGGAGCTGGGAAGTGAATCCTTACCTACCGTCGATGCAAAACGATTGGAAACATCGAATAGCACGTATTCGTGCCAATCATCGATAGAAAGAACGATTGCGGGAGCTGGGAAGTGAATCCTTACCTACCGTCGATGCAAAACGATTGGAAACATCGAATATCACGTATTCGTGCCAATTATCGATAGAAAGAACGATTGCGGGAGCTGGGTAGTGAATCCTTACCTACAGTCGATGCAAAACGATTGGAAACGTCGAATTGCACGTATTCGTGCGAATTACCGATAGAAAGAACGATTGCGGGAGCTGGGAAGTGAATCCTTACATACCGTCGATGCAAAACGATTGGAAACATCGAATAGAACGTATTCGTGCGAATTATCGATAGAAAGAACGATTGCGGGAGCTGGGAAGTGAATCCTTACCTACCGTCGATGCAAAACGATTGGAAACACGAATATCACGTATTCGTGCCAAATATCCAGTCGTTTTGCATCGACGGTAGGTAAGGATTCACTTCCCAGCTCCCGCAATCGTTCTTTCTATCGATAATTGGCACGAATCCGTGATATTCGATGTTTCCAATCGTTTTGCATCGACTGTAGGTAAGGATTCACTTCCCAGCTCCCGCAATCGTTCTTTCTATCGATAATTGGCACGAATACGTGCTATTCGATGTTTCCAATCGTTTTGCATCGACGGTAGGTAAGGATTCACTTCCCAGCTCCCGCAATCGTTCTTTCTATCGATAATTTGCACGAATACGGGCTATTCGATGTTTCCAATCGTTTTGCATCGACGGTAGGTAAGGATTAACTTCCCAGCTCCCGCAATCGTTCTTCCTATCGATAATTCGCACGAATACGTGCAATTCGACGTTTCCAATCGTTTTGCATCGACTGTAGGTAAGGATTCACTACCCAGCTCCCGCAATCGTTCTTTCTATCGATAATTGACACGAATACGTGATATTCGATGTTTCCAATCGTTTTGCATCGACGGTAGGTAAGGATTCACTTCCCAGCTCCCGCAATCGTTCTTTCTATCGATAATTTGCACGAATATGTGCTATTCGATGTTTCCAATCGTTTTGCATCGACGGTAGGTAAGGATTCACTTCCCAGCTCCCGCAATCGTTCTTTCTATCGATAATTGGCACGAATACGTGATATTCGATGTTTCCAATCGTTTTGCATCGACGGTAGGTAAGGATTCACTTCCCAGCTCCCGCAATCGTTCTTTCTATCGATAATTGGAACGAATACGTGATATTCGATGTTTCCAATCGTTTTGCATCGACGGTAGGTAAGGATTCACTTCCCAGGTCCCGCAATCGTTCTTTCTATCGATAATTTGCACGAATACGTGCTATTCGATGTTTCCAATCGTTTTGCATCGACGGTAGGTAAGGATTAACTTCCCAGCTCCCGCAATCGTTCTTCCTATCGATAATTCGCACGAATACGTGCAATTCGACGTTTCCAATCGTTTTGCATCGACTGTAGGTAAGGATTCACTACCCAGCTCCCGCAATCGTTCTTTCTATCGATAATTGACACGAATACGTGATATTCGATGTTTCCAATCGTTTTGCATCGACGGTAGGTAAGGATTCACTTCCCAGCTCCCGCAATCGTTCTTTCTATCGATAATTTGCACGAATATGTGCTATTCGATGTTTCCAATCGTTTTGCATCGACGGTAGGTAAGGATTCACTTCCCAGCTCCCGCAATCGTTCTTTCTATCGATAATTGGCACGAATACGTGATATTCGATGTTACCAATCGTTTTGCATCGACGGTAGGTAAGGATTCACTTCCCAGCACCCGCAATCGTTCTTTCTATCGATAATTTGCACGAATACGTGCTATTCGATGTTTCCAATCGTTTTGCATCGACGGTAGGTAAGGATTCACTTCCCAGCTCCCGCAATCGTTCTTTCTATCGATAATTGGCACGAATACGTGCTATTCGATGTTTCCAATCGTTTTGCATCGACGGTAGGTAAGGATTCACTCCCCAGCTCCCGCAATCGTTCTTTCTATCGATAATTTGCACGAATACGGGCTATTCGATGTTTCCAATCGTTTTGCATCGACGGTAGGTAAGGATTCACTTCCCAGCTCCCGCCATCGTTCTTTCTATCGATAATTCGCACGAATACGTGCAATTCGACGTTTCCAATCGTTTTGCATCGACTGTAGGTAAGGATTCACTACCCAGCTCCCGCAATCGTTCTTTCTATCGATAATTGGCACGAATACGTGCTATTCGATGTTTCCAATCGTTTTGCATCGACGGTAGGTAAGGATTCACTTCCCAGCTCCCGCAATCGCTCCTTCTATCGATAATTTGCACGAATACGTGCTATTCGATGTTTCCAATCGTTTTGCATCGACGGTAGGTAAGGATTCACTTCCCAGCTCCCGCAATCGCTCCTTCTATCGATAATTTGCACGAATACGTGCTATTCGATGTTTCCAATCGTTTTGCATCGACGGTAGGTAAGGATTCACTTCCCAGCTCCCGCAATCGTTCTTTCTATCGATAATTCGCACGAATACGTGCTATTCGATGTTTCCAATCGTTTTGCATCGACGGTAGGTAAGGATTCACTTCCCAGCTCCCGCAATCGTTCCTTCTATCGATAATTGTTACGAATACGTGCTATTCGATGTTTCCAATCGTTTTGCATCGACGGTAGGTAAGGATTCACTTCCCAGCTCCCGCAATCGATCTTTCTATCTATAATTGGCACGAATACGTGCTATTCGATGTTTCCAATCGTTTTGCATCGACGGTAGGTAAGGATTCACTTCCCAGCTCCCGCAATTATCGATTGGAAACATCGAATAGCACGTATTCGTGCAAATTATCGATAGAAAGAACGATTGCGGGAGCTGGGAAGTGAATCCTTACCTACCATCGATGCAAAACGATTGGAAACATCGAATATCACGTATTCGTGCCAATTATCGATAGAAAGAACGATTGCGGGAGCTGGGTAGTGAATCCTTACCTACAGTCGATGCAAAACGATTGGAAACGTCGAATTGCACGTATTCGTGCGAATTATCGATAGAAAGAACGATTGCGGGAGCTGGGAAGTGAATCCTTACATACCGTCGATGCAAAACGATTGGAAACATCGAATAGCCCGTATTCGTGCAAATTATCGATAGAAAGAACGATTGCGGGAGCTGGGAAGTGAATCCTTACCTACCGTCGATGCAAAACGATTGGAAACATCGAATAGCACGTATTCGTAGCAATTATCGATAGAAAGAACGATTGCGGGAGCTGGGAAGTGAATCCTTACCTACCATCGATGCAAAACGATTGGAAAGATCGAATAGCACGTATTCGTGCCAATTATCGATAGAAAGAACGATTGCGGGAGCTGGGAAGTGAATCCTTACCTACCGTCGATGCAAAACGATTGGAAACATCGAATAGCACGTATTCGTGCCAATCATCGATAGAAAGAACGCTTGCGGGAGCTGGGAAGTGAATCCTTACCTACCGTCGATGCAAAACGATTGGAAACATCGAATATCACGTATTCGTGCCAATTATCGATAGAAAGAACGATTGCGGGAGCTGGGTAGTGAATCCTTACCTACAGTCGATGCAAAACGATTGGAAACGTCGAATTGCACGTATTCGTGCGAATTACCGATAGAAAGAACGATTGCGGGAGCTGGGAAGTGAATCCTTACATACCGTCGATGCAAAACGATTGGAAACATCGAATAGAACGTATTCGTGCGAATTATCGATAGAAAGAACGATTGCGGGAGCTGGGAAGTGAATCCTTACCTACCGTCGATGCAAAACGATTGGAAACACGAATATCACGTATTCGTGCCAAATATCCAATCGTTTTGCATCGACTGTAGGTAAGGATTCACTTCCCAGCTCCCGCAATCGTTCTTTCTATCGATAATTGGCACGAATACGTGATATTCGTGTTTCCAATCGTTTTGCATCGACGGTAGGTAAGGATTCACTTCCCAGTTCCCGCAATCGTTCTTTCTATCGATAATTCGCACGAATACGTTCTATTCGATGTTTCCAATCGTTTTGCATCGACGGTATGTAAGGATTCACTTCCCAGCTCCCGCAATCGTTCTTTCTATCGATAATTCGCACGAATACGTGCAATTCGACGTTTCCAATCGTTTTGCATCGACTGTAGGTAAGGATTCACTACCCAGCTCCCGCAATCGTTCTTTCTATCGATAATTGGCACGAATACGTGATATTCGATGTTTCCAATCGTTTTGCATCGACGGTAGGTAAGGATTCACTTCCCAGCTCCCGCAATCGTTCTTTCTATCGATAATTTGCACGAATACGTGCTATTCGATGTTTCCAATCGTTTTGCATCGACGGTAGGTAAGGATTCACTTCCCATCTCCCGCAATCGTTCTTTCTATCGATAATTGGCACGAATACGTGCTATTCGATGTTTCCAATCGTTTTGCATCGACGGTAGGTAAGGATTCACTTCCCAGCTCCCGCAATCGTTCTTTCTATCGATAATTGGCACGAATACGTGCTATTCGATGTTTCCAATCGTTTTGCATCGACGGTAGGTAAGGATTCACTTCCCAGCTCCCGCAATCGTTCTTTCTATCGATAATTGGCACGAATACGTGCTATTCGATCTTTCCAATCGTTTTGCATCGACGGTATGTAAGGATTCACTTCCCAGGTCCCGCAATCGTTCTTTCTATCGATAATTTGCACGAATACGTGCTATTCGATGTTTCCAATCGTTTTGCATCGACGGTAGGTAAGGATTCACTTCCCAGCTCCCGCAATCGTTCTTTCTATCGATAATTGGCACGAATACGTGCTATTCGATGTTTCCAATCGTTTTGCATCGACGGTAGGTAAGGATTCACTTCCCAGCTCCCGCAATCGTTCTTTCCATCGATAATTGGCACGAATACGTGATATTCGATGTTTCCAATCGTTTTGCATCGGCGGTAGGTAAGGATTCACTTCCCAGCTCCCGCAATCGTTCTTTCTATCGATAATTTGCACGAATACGGGCTATTCGATGTTTCCAATCGTTTTGCATCGACGGTATGTAAGGATTCACTTCCCAGCTCCCGCAATCGTTCTTTCTATCGTAAATTCGCACGAATACGTGCAATTCGACGTTTCCAATCGTTTTGCATCGACTGTAGGTAAGGATTCACTACCCAGCTCCCGCAATCGTCCTTTCTATCGATAATTGGCACGAATACGTGATATTCGATGTTTCCAATCGTTTTGCATCGACTGTAGGTAAGGATTCACTTCCCAGCTCCCGCAATCGTTCTTTCTATCGATAATTGGCACGAATACGTGCTATTCGATGTTTCCAATCGTTTTGCATCGACGGTAGGTAAGGATTCACTTCCCAGCTCCCGCAATTATCGATTGGAAACATCGAATAGCACGTATTCGTGCAAATTATCGATAGAAAGAACGATTGCGGGAGCTGGGAAGTGAATCCTTACCTACCGTCGATGCAAAACGATTGGTAACATCGAATATCACGTATTCGTGCCAATTATCGATAGAAAGGACGATTGCGGGAGCTGGGTAGTGAATCCTTACCTACAGTCGATGCAAAACGATTGGAAACGTCGAATTACACGTATTCGTGCGAATTATCGATAGAAAGAACGATTGCGGGAGCTGGGAAGTGAATCCTTACATACCGTCGATGCAAAACGATTGGAAACATCGAATAGCCCGTATTCGTGCAAATTATCGATAGAAAGAACGATTGCGGGAGCTGGGAAGTGAATCCTTACCTACCGTCGATGCAAAACGATTGGAAACATCGAATATCACGTATTCGTGCCAATTATCGATAGAAAGAACGATTGCGGGAGCTGGGAAGTGAATCCTTAGCTACCGCCGATGCAAAACGATTGGAAACATCGAATATCACGTATTCGTGCCAATTATCGATGGAAAGAACGATTGCGGGAGCTGGGAAGTGAATCCTTACCTACCGTCGATGCAAAACGATTGGAAACATCGAATAGCACGTATTCGTGCCAATTATCGATAGAAAGAACGATTGCGGGAGCTGGGAAGTGAATCCTTACCTACCGTCGATGCAAAACGATTGGAAACATCGAATAGCACGTATTCGTGCAAATTATCGATAGAAAGAACGATTGCGGGACCTGGGAAGTGAATCCTTACATACCGTCGATGCAAAACGATTGGAAACATCGAATAGCCCGTATTCGTGGAAATTATCGATAGAAAGAACGATTGCGGGAGCTGGGAAGTGAATCCTTACCTACCGTCGATGCAAAACGATTGGAAAGATCGAATAGCACGTATTCGTGCCAATTATCGATAGAAAGAACGATTGCGGGAGCTGGGAAGTGAATCCTTACCTACCGTCGATGCAAAACGATTGGAAACATCGAATAGCACGTATTCGTGCCAATTATCGATAGAAAGAACGATTGCGGGAGCTGGGAAGTGAATCCTTACCTACCGTCGATGCAAAACGATTGGAAACATCGAATAGCACGTATTCGTGCCAATTATCGATAGAAAGAACGATTGCGGGAGATGGGAAGTGAATCCTTACCTACCGTCGATGCAAAACGATTGGAAACATCGAATAGCACGTATTCGTGCAAATTATCGATGGAAAGAACGATTGCGGGAGCTGGGAAGTGAATCCTTACCTACCGTCGATGCAAAACGATTGGAAACATCGAATATCACGTATTCGTGCCAATTATCGATAGAAAGAACGATTGCGGGAGCTGGGTAGTGAATCCTTACCTACAGTCGATGCAAAACGATTGGAAACGTCGAATTGCACGTATTCGTGCGAATTATCGATAGAAAGAACGATTGCGGGAGCTGGGAAGTGAATCCTTAC
Organism: Nomada flava; assembly: GCA_951802745.1. NCBI lineage: Eukaryota > Metazoa > Arthropoda > Insecta > Hymenoptera > Apidae > Nomada > Nomada flava. The sequence continues at coordinate 89,596 of CATOQN010000065.1, read as the reverse complement.
ATACCGTCGATGCAAAACGATTGGAAACATCGAATAGAACGTATTCGTGCGAATTATCGATAGAAAGAACGATTGCGGGAGCTGGGAAGTGAATCCTTACCTACCGTCGATGCAAAACGATTGGAAACACGAATATCACGTATTCGTGCCAAATATCCAGTCGTTTTGCATCGACGGTAGGTAAGGATTCACTTCCCAGCTCCCGCAATCGTTCTTTCTATCGATAATTGGCAGGAATACGTGCTATTCGATGTTTCCAATCGTTTTGCATCGACGGTAGGTAAGGATTCACTCCCCAGCTCCCGCAATCGTTCTTTCTATCGATAATTTGCACGAATACGGGCTATTCGATGTTTCCAATCGTTTTGCATCGACGGTAGGTAAGGATTCACTTCCCAGCTCCCGCCATCGTTCTTTCTATCGATAATTCGCACGAATACGTGCAATTCGACGTTTCCAATCGTTTTGCATCGACTGTAGGTAAGGATTCACTACCCAAATCCCGCAATCGTTCTTTCTATCGATAATTTGCACGAATACGTGCTATTCGATGTTTCCAATCGTTTTGCATCGACGGTAGGTAAGGATTCACTTCCCAGCTCCCGCAATCGTTCTTTCTATCGATAATTCGCACGAATACGTGCTATTCGATGTTTCCAATCGTTTTGCATCGACGGTAGGTAAGGATTCACTTCCCAGCTCCCGCAATCGTTCCTTCTGTCGATAATATGCACGAATACGTGCTATTCGATATTTCCAATCGTTTTGCATCGACGGTAGGTAAGGATTCACCTCCCAGCTCCCGCAATCGTTCTTTCTATCGATAATTTATACGAATACGTGCTATTCGATGTTTCCAATCGTTTTGCATCCACGGTAGGTAAGGATTCACTTCCCAGCTCCCGCAATCGTTCTTTCTATCGATAATTGTTACGAATACGTGCTATTCGATGTTTCCAATCGTTTTGCATCGACGGTAGGTAAGGAATCACTTCCCAGCTCCCGCAATCGATCTTTCTATCTATAATTGGCACGAATACGTGCTATTCGATGTTTCCAATCGTTTTGCATCGACGGTAGGTAAGGATTCACTTCCCAGCTCCCGCAATTATCGATTGGAAACATCGAATAGCACGTATTCGTGCAAATTATCGATAGAAAGAACGATTGCGGGAGCTGGGAAGTGAATCCTTACCTACCATCGATGCAAAACGATTGGAAACATCGAATATCACGTATTCGTCCCAATTATCGATAGAAAGAACGATTGCGGGAGCTGGGAAGTGAATCCTTACCTACCGTCGATGCAAAACGATTGGAAAGATCGAATAGCACGTATTCGTGCCAATTATCGATAGAAAGAACGATTGCGGGAGCTGGGAAGTGAATCCTTACCTACCGTCGATGCAAAACGATTGGAAACATCGAATAGCACGTATTCGTGCCAATCATCGATAGAAAGAACGATTGCGGGAGCTGGGAAGTGAATCCTTACCTACCGTCGATGCAAAACGATTGGAAACATCGAATATCACGTATTCGTGCCAATTATCGATAGAAAGAACGATTGCGGGAGCTGGGTAGTGAATCCTTACCTACAGTCGATGCAAAACGATTGGAAACGTCGAATTGCACGTATTCGTGCGAATTACCGATAGAAAGAACGATTGCGGGAGCTGGGAAGTGAATCCTTACATACCGTCGATGCAAAACGATTGGAAACATCGAATAGAACGTATTCGTGCGAATTATCGATAGAAAGAACGATTGCGGGAGCTGGGAAGTGAATCCTTACCTACCGTCGATGCAAAACGATTGGAAACACGAATATCACGTATTCGTGCCAAATATCCAATCGTTTTGCATCGACTGTAGGTAAGGATTCACTTCCCAGCTCCCGCAATCGTTCTTTCTATCGATAATTGGCACGAATACGTGCTATTCGATGTTTCCAATCGTTTTGCATCGACGGTAGGTAAGGATTCACTTCCCAGCTCCCGCAATTATCGATTGGAAACATCGAATAGCACGTATTCGTGCAAATTATCGATAGAAAGAACGATTGCGGGAGCTGGGAAGTGAATCCTTACCTACCGTCGATGCAAAACGATTGGAAACATCGAATATCACGTATTCGTGCCAATTATCGATAGAAAGAACGATTGCGGGAGCTGGGTAGTGAATCCTTACCTACAGTCGATGCAAAACGATTGGAAACGTCGAATTGCACGTATTCGTGCGAATTATCGATAGAAAGAACGATTGCGGGAGCTGGGAAGTGAATCCTTACATACCGTCGATGCAAAACGATTGGAAACATCGAATAGCCCGTATTCGTGCAAATTATCGATAGAAAGAACGATTGCGGGAGCTGGGAAGTGAATCCTTACCTACCGTCGATGCAAAACGATTGGAAACATCGAATAGCACGTATTCGTGCCAATTATCGATAGAAAGAACGATTGCGGGAGCTGGGAAGTGAATCCTTACCTACCGTCGATGCAAAACGATTGGAAACATCGAATAGCACGTATTCGTGCCAATTATCGATAGAAAGAACGATTGCGGGAGATGGGAAGTGAATCCTTACCTACCGTCGATGCAAAACGATTGGAAACATCGAATAGCACGTATTCGTGCAAATTATCGATGGAAAGAACGATTGCGGGAGCTGGGAAGTGAATCCTTACCTACCGTCGATGCAAAACGATTGGAAACATCGAATATCACGTATTCGTGCCAATTATCGATAGAAAGAACGATTGCGGGAGCTGGGTAGTGAATCCTTACCTACAGTCGATGCAAAACGATTGGAAACGTCGAATTGCACGTATTCGTGCGAATTATCGATAGAAAGAACGATTGCGGGAGCTGGGAAGTGAATCCTTACATACCGTCGATGCAAAACGATTGGAAACATCGAATAGAACGTATTCGTGCGAATTATCGATAGAAAGAACGATTGCGGGAGCTGGGAAGTGAATCCTTACCTACCGTCGATGCAAAACGATTGGAAACACGAATATCACGTATTCGTGCCAAATATCCAGTCGTTTTGCATCGACGGTAGGTAAGGATTCACTTCCCAGCTCCCGCAATCGTTCTTTCTATCGATAATTGGCAGGAATACGTGCTATTCGATGTTTCCAATCGTTTTGCATCGACGGTAGGTAAGGATTCACTCCCCAGCTCCCGCAATCGTTCTTTCTATCGATAATTTGCACGAATACGGGCTATTCGATGTTTCCAATCGTTTTGCATCGACGGTAGGTAAGGATTCACTTCCCAGCTCCCGCCATCGTTCTTTCTATCGATAATTCGCACGAATACGTGCAATTCGACGTTTCCAATCGTTTTGCATCGACTGTAGGTAAGGATTCACTACCCAAATCCCGCAATCGTTCTTTCTATCGATAATTTGCACGAATACGTGCTATTCGATGTTTCCAATCGTTTTGCATCGACGGTAGGTAAGGATTCACTTCCCAGCTCCCGCAATCGTTCTTTCTATCGATAATTCGCACGAATACGTGCTATTCGATGTTTCCAATCGTTTTGCATCGACGGTAGGTAAGGATTCACTTCCCAGCTCCCGCAATCGTTCCTTCTGTCGATAATATGCACGAATACGTGCTATTCGATATTTCCAATCGTTTTGCATCGACGGTAGGTAAGGATTCACCTCCCAGCTCCCGCAATCGTTCTTTCTATCGATAATTTATACGAATACGTGCTATTCGATGTTTCCAATCGTTTTGCATCCACGGTAGGTAAGGATTCACTTCCCAGCTCCCGCAATCGTTCTTTCTATCGATAATTGTTACGAATACGTGCTATTCGATGTTTCCAATCGTTTTGCATCGACGGTAGGTAAGGAATCACTTCCCAGCTCCCGCAATCGATCTTTCTATCTATAATTGGCACGAATACGTGCTATTCGATGTTTCCAATCGTTTTGCATCGACGGTAGGTAAGGATTCACTTCCCAGCTCCCGCAATTATCGATTGGAAACATCGAATAGCACGTATTCGTGCAAATTATCGATAGAAAGAACGATTGCGGGAGCTGGGAAGTGAATCCTTACCTACCATCGATGCAAAACGATTGGAAACATCGAATATCACGTATTCGTCCCAATTATCGATAGAAAGAACGATTGCGGGAGCTGGGAAGTGAATCCTTACCTACCGTCGATGCAAAACGATTGGAAAGATCGAATAGCACGTATTCGTGCCAATTATCGATAGAAAGAACGATTGCGGGAGCTGGGAAGTGAATCCTTACCTACCGTCGATGCAAAACGATTGGAAACATCGAATAGCACGTATTCGTGCCAATCATCGATAGAAAGAACGATTGCGGGAGCTGGGAAGTGAATCCTTACCTACCGTCGATGCAAAACGATTGGAAACATCGAATATCACGTATTCGTGCCAATTATCGATAGAAAGAACGATTGCGGGAGCTGGGTAGTGAATCCTTACCTACAGTCGATGCAAAACGATTGGAAACGTCGAATTGCACGTATTCGTGCGAATTACCGATAGAAAGAACGATTGCGGGAGCTGGGAAGTGAATCCTTACATACCGTCGATGCAAAACGATTGGAAACATCGAATAGAACGTATTCGTGCGAATTATCGATAGAAAGAACGATTGCGGGAGCTGGGAAGTGAATCCTTACCTACCGTCGATGCAAAACGATTGGAAACACGAATATCACGTATTCGTGCCAAATATCCAATCGTTTTGCATCGACTGTAGGTAAGGATTCACTTCCCAGCTCCCGCAATCGTTCTTTCTATCGATAATTGGCACGAATACGTGCTATTCGATGTTTCCAATCGTTTTGCATCGACGGTAGGTAAGGATTCACTTCCCAGCTCCCGCAATTATCGATTGGAAACATCGAATAGCACGTATTCGTGCAAATTATCGATAGAAAGAACGATTGCGGGAGCTGGGAAGTGAATCCTTACCTACCGTCGATGCAAAACGATTGGAAACATCGAATATCACGTATTCGTGCCAATTATCGATAGAAAGAACGATTGCGGGAGCTGGGTAGTGAATCCTTACCTACAGTCGATGCAAAACGATTGGAAACGTCGAATTGCACGTATTCGTGCGAATTATCGATAGAAAGAACGATTGCGGGAGCTGGGAAGTGAATCCTTACATACCGTCGATGCAAAACGATTGGAAACATCGAATAGCCCGTATTCGTGCAAATTATCGATAGAAAGAACGATTGCGGGAGCTGGGAAGTGAATCCTTACCTACCGTCGATGCAAAACGATTGGAAACATCGAATAGCACGTATTCGTGCCAATTATCGATAGAAAGAACGATTGCGGGAGCTGGGAAGTGAATCCTTACCTACCGTCGATGCAAAACGATTGGAAACATCGAATAGCACGTATTCGTGCCAATTATCGATAGAAAGAACGATTGCGGGAGATGGGAAGTGAATCCTTACCTACCGTCGATGCAAAACGATTGGAAACATCGAATAGCACGTATTCGTGCAAATTATCGATGGAAAGAACGATTGCGGGAGCTGGGAAGTGAATCCTTACCTACCGTCGATGCAAAACGATTGGAAACATCGAATATCACGTATTCGTGCCAATTATCGATAGAAAGAACGATTGCGGGAGCTGGGTAGTGAATCCTTACCTACAGTCGATGCAAAACGATTGGAAACGTCGAATTGCACGTATTCGTGCGAATTATCGATAGAAAGAACGATTGCGGGAGCTGGGAAGTGAATCCTTACATACCGTCGATGCAAAACGATTGGAAACATCGAATAGAACGTATTCGTGCGAATTATCGATAGAAAGAACGATTGCGGGAGCTGGGAAGTGAATCCTTACCTACCGTCGATGCAAAACGATTGGAAACACGAATATCACGTATTCGTGCCAAATATCCAGTCGTTTTGCATCGACGGTAGGTAAGGATTCACTTCCCAGCTCCCGCAATCGTTCTTTCTATCGATAATTGGCAGGAATACGTGCTATTCGATGTTTCCAATCGTTTTGCATCGACGGTAGGTAAGGATTCACTCCCCAGCTCCCGCAATCGTTCTTTCTATCGATAATTTGCACGAATACGGGCTATTCGATGTTTCCAATCGTTTTGCATCGACGGTAGGTAAGGATTCACTTCCCAGCTCCCGCCATCGTTCTTTCTATCGATAATTCGCACGAATACGTGCAATTCGACGTTTCCAATCGTTTTGCATCGACTGTAGGTAAGGATTCACTACCCAAATCCCGCAATCGTTCTTTCTATCGATAATTTGCACGAATACGTGCTATTCGATGTTTCCAATCGTTTTGCATCGACGGTAGGTAAGGATTCACTTCCCAGCTCCCGCAATCGTTCTTTCTATCGATAATTCGCACGAATACGTGCTATTCGATGTTTCCAATCGTTTTGCATCGACGGTAGGTAAGGATTCACTTCCCAGCTCCCGCAATCGTTCCTTCTGTCGATAATATGCACGAATACGTGCTATTCGATATTTCCAATCGTTTTGCATCGACGGTAGGTAAGGATTCACCTCCCAGCTCCCGCAATCGTTCTTTCTATCGATAATTTATACGAATACGTGCTATTCGATGTTTCCAATCGTTTTGCATCCACGGTAGGTAAGGATTCACTTCCCAGCTCCCGCAATCGTTCTTTCTATCGATAATTGTTACGAATACGTGCTATTCGATGTTTCCAATCGTTTTGCATCGACGGTAGGTAAGGAATCACTTCCCAGCTCCCGCAATCGATCTTTCTATCTATAATTGGCACGAATACGTGCTATTCGATGTTTCCAATCGTTTTGCATCGACGGTAGGTAAGGATTCACTTCCCAGCTCCCGCAATTATCGATTGGAAACATCGAATAGCACGTATTCGTGCAAATTATCGATAGAAAGAACGATTGCGGGAGCTGGGAAGTGAATCCTTACCTACCATCGATGCAAAACGATTGGAAACATCGAATATCACGTATTCGTCCCAATTATCGATAGAAAGAACGATTGCGGGAGCTGGGAAGTGAATCCTTACCTACCGTCGATGCAAAACGATTGGAAAGATCGAATAGCACGTATTCGTGCCAATTATCGATAGAAAGAACGATTGCGGGAGCTGGGAAGTGAATCCTTACCTACCGTCGATGCAAAACGATTGGAAACATCGAATAGCACGTATTCGTGCCAATCATCGATAGAAAGAACGATTGCGGGAGCTGGGAAGTGAATCCTTACCTACCGTCGATGCAAAACGATTGGAAACATCGAATATCACGTATTCGTGCCAATTATCGATAGAAAGAACGATTGCGGGAGCTGGGTAGTGAATCCTTACCTACAGTCGATGCAAAACGATTGGAAACGTCGAATTGCACGTATTCGTGCGAATTACCGATAGAAAGAACGATTGCGGGAGCTGGGAAGTGAATCCTTACATACCGTCGATGCAAAACGATTGGAAACATCGAATAGAACGTATTCGTGCGAATTATCGATAGAAAGAACGATTGCGGGAGCTGGGAAGTGAATCCTTACCTACCGTCGATGCAAAACGATTGGAAACACGAATATCACGTATTCGTGCCAAATATCCAATCGTTTTGCATCGACTGTAGGTAAGGATTCACTTCCCAGCTCCCGCAATCGTTCTTTCTATCGATAATTGGCACGAATACGTGCTATTCGATGTTTCCAATCGTTTTGCATCGACGGTAGGTAAGGATTCACTTCCCAGCTCCCGCAATTATCGATTGGAAACATCGAATAGCACGTATTCGTGCAAATTATCGATAGAAAGAACGATTGCGGGAGCTGGGAAGTGAATCCTTACCTACCGTCGATGCAAAACGATTGGAAACATCGAATATCACGTATTCGTGCCAATTATCGATAGAAAGAACGATTGCGGGAGCTGGGTAGTGAATCCTTACCTACAGTCGATGCAAAACGATTGGAAACGTCGAATTGCACGTATTCGTGCGAATTATCGATAGAAAGAACGATTGCGGGAGCTGGGAAGTGAATCCTTACATACCGTCGATGCAAAACGATTGGAAACATCGAATAGCCCGTATTCGTGCAAATTATCGATAGAAAGAACGATTGCGGGAGCTGGGAAGTGAATCCTTACCTACCGTCGATGCAAAACGATTGGAAACATCGAATATCACGTATTCGTGCCAATTATCGATAGAAAGAACGATTGCGGGAGCTGGGTAGTGAATCCTTACCTACAGTCGATGCAAAACGATTGGAAACGTCGAATTGCACGTATTCGTGCGAATTATCGATAGAAAGAACGATTGCGGGAGCTGGGAAGTGAATCCTTACATACCGTCGATGCAAAACGATTGGAAACATCGAATAGAACGTATTCGTGCGAATTATCGATAGAAAGAACGATTGCGGGAGCTGGGAAGTGAATCCTTACCTACCGTCGATGCAAAACGATTGGAAACACGAATATCACGTATTCGTGCCAAATATCCAGTCGTTTTGCATCGACGGTAGGTAAGGATTCACTTCCCAGCTCCCGCAATCGTTCTTTCTATCGATAATTGCCACGAATCCGTGATATTCGATGTTTCCAATCGTTTTGCATCGACTGTAGGTAAGGATTCACTTCCCAGCTCCCGCAATCGTTCTTTCTATCGATAATTGGCACGAATACGTGCTATTCGATGTTTCCAATCGTTTTGCATCGACGGTAGGTAAGGATTCACTTCCCAGCTCCCGCAATCGTTCTTTCTATCGATAATTTGCACGAATACGGGCTATTCGATGTTTCCAATCGTTTTGCATCGACGGTAGGTAAGGATTCACTTCCCAGCTCCCGCAATCGTTCTTTCTATCGATAATTCGCACGAATACGTGCAATTCGACGTTTCCAATCGTTTTGCATCGACTGTAGGTAAGGATTCACTACCCAGCTCCCGCAATCGTTCTTTCTATCGATAATTGAAACGATTACGTGATATTCGATGTTTCCAATCGTTTTGCATCGACGGTAGGTAAGGATTCACTTCCCAGGTCCCGCAATCGTTCTTTCTATCGATAATTTGCACGAATACGTGCTATTCGATGTTTCCAATCGTTTTGCATCGACGGTAGGTAAGGATTCACTTCCCAGCTCCCGCAATCGTTCTTTCTATCGATAATTGGCACGAATACGTGCTATTCGATGTTTCCAATCGTTTTGCATCGACGGTAGGTAAGGATTCACTTCCCAGCTCCCGCAATCGTTCTTTCTATCGATAATTGGCACGAATACGTGCTATTCGATGTTTCCAATCGTTTTGCATCGACGGTAGGTAAGGATTCACTTCCCAGCTCCCGCAATCGTTCTTTCTATCGATAATTGGCACGAATACGTGCTATTCGATGTTTCCAATCGTTTTGCATCGACGGTAGGTAAGGATTCACTTCCCAGCTCCCGCAATCGTTCTTTCTATCGATAATTGGCACGAATACGTGCTATTCGATGTTTCCAATCGTTTTGCATCGACGGTAGGTAAGGATTCACTTCCCAGCTCCCGCAATCGTTCTTTCTATCGATAATTTGCACGAATACGGGCTATTCGATGTTTCCAATCGTTTTGCATCGACGGTATGTAAGGATTCACTTCCCAGCTCCCGCAATCGTTCTTCCTATCGATAATTCGCACGAATACGTGCAATTCGACGTTTCCAATCGTTTTGCATCGACTGTAGGTAAGGATTCACTACCCAGCTCCCGCAATCGTTCTTTCTATCGATAATTGACACGAATACGTGATATTCGATGTTTCCAATCGTTTTGCATCGACGGTAGGTAAGGATTCACTTCCCAGCTCCCGCAATCGTTCTTTCTATCGATAATTTGCACGAATACGTGCTATTCGATGTTTCCAATCGTTTTGCATCGACGGTAGGTAAGGATTCACTTCCCAGCTCCCGCAATCGTTCTTTCTATCGATAATTGGCACGAATACGTGATATTCGATGTTGCCAATCGTTTTGCATCGACGGTAGGTAAGGATTCACTTCCCAGCACCCGCAATCGTTCTTTCTATCGATAATTTGCACGAATACGTGCTATTCGATGTTTCCAATCGTTTTGCATCGACGGTAGGTAAGGATTCACTTCCCAGCTCCCGCAATCGTTCTTTCTATCGATAATTGGCACGAATACGTGCTATTCGATGTTTCCAATCGTTTTGCATCGACGGTAGGTAAGGATTCACTTCCCAGCTCCCGCAATCGTTCTTTCTATCGATAATTTGCACGAATACGGGCTATTCGATGTTTCCAATCGTTTTGCATCGACGGTAGGTAAGGATTCACTTCCCAGCTCCCGCAATCGTTCTTTCTATCGATAATTCGCACGAATACGTGCAATTCGACGTTTCCAATCGTTTTGCATCGACTGTAGGTAAGGATTCACTACCCAGCTCCCGCAATCGTTCTTTCTATCGATAATTGACACGAATACGTGATATTCGTTGTTTCCAATCGTTTTGCATCGACGGTAGGTAAGGATTCACTTCCCAGGTCCCGCAATCGTTCTTTCTATCGATAATTTGCACGAATACGTGCTATTCGAGGTTTCCAATCGTTTTGCATCGACGGTAGGTAAGGATTCACTTCCCAGCTCCCGCAATCGTTCTTTCTATCGATAATTGGCACGAATACGTGATATTCGATGTTACCAATCGTTTTGCATCGACGGTAGGTAAGGATTCACTTCCCAGCACCCGCAATCGTTCTTTCTATCGATAATTTGCACGAATACGTGCTATTCGATGTTTCCAATTGTTTTGCATCGACGGTAGGTAAGGATTCACTTCCCAGCTCCCGCAATCGTTCTTTCTATCGATAATTGGCACGAATACGTGCTATTCGATGTTTCCAATCGTTTTGCATCGACGGTAGGTAAGGATTCACTCCCCAGCTCCCGCAATCGTTCTTTCTATCGATAATTTGCACGAATACGGGCTATTCGATGTTTCCAATCGTTTTGCATCGACGGTAGGTAAGGATTCACTTCCCAGCTCCCGCCATCGTTCTTTCTATCAATAATTCGCACGAATACGTGCAATTCGACGTTTCCAATCGTTTTGCATCGACTGTAGGTAAGGATTCACTACCCAGCTCCCGCAATCGTTCTTTCTATCGATAATTTGCACGAATACGGGCTATTCGATGTTTCCAATCGTTTTGCATCGACGGTAGGTAAGGATTCACTTCCCAGCTCCCGCCATCGTTCTTTCTATCAATAATTCGCACGAATACGTGCAATTCGACGTTTCCAATCGTTTTGCATCGACTGTAGGTAAGGATTCACTACCCAGCTCCCGCAATCGTTCTTTCTATCGATAATTGGCACGAATACGTGCTATTCGATGTTTCCAATCGTTTTGCATCGACGGTAGGTAAGGATTCACTTCCCAGCTCCCGCAATCGTTCTTTCTATCGATAATTTGCACGAATACGGGCTATTCGATGTTTCCAATCGTTTTGCATCGACTGTAGGTAAGGATTCACTTCCCAGCTCCCGCAATCGTTCTTTCTATCGATAATTGGCACGAATACGTGCTATTCGATGTTTCCAATCGTTTTGCATCGACGGTAGGTAAGGATTCACTTCCCAGCTCCCGCAATTATCGATTGGAAACATCGAATAGCACGTATTCGTGCAAATTATCGATAGAAAGAACGATTGCGGGAGCTGGGAAGTGAATCCTTACCTACCGTCGATGCAAAACGATTGGAAACATCGAATATCACGTATTCGTGCCAATTATCGATAGAAAGAACGATTGCGGGAGCTGGGTAGTGAATCCTTACCTACAGTCGATGCAAAACGATTGGAAACGTCGAATTGCACGTATTCGTGCGAATTATCGATAGAAAGAACGATTGCGGGAGCTGGGAAGTGAATCCTTACATACCGTCGATGCAAAACGATTGGAAACATCGAATAGAACGTATTCGTGCGAATTATCGATAGAAAGAACGATTGCGGGAGCTGGGAAGTGAATCCTTACCTACCGTCGATGCAAAACGATTGGAAACACGAATATCACGTATTCGTGCCAAATATCCAGTCGTTTTGCATCGACGGTAGGTAAGGATTCACTTCCCAGCTCCCGCAATCGTTCTTTCTATCGATAATTGCCACGAATCCGTGATATTCGATGTTTCCAATCGTTTTGCATCGACTGTAGGTAAGGATTCACTTCCCAGCTCCCGCAATCGTTCTTTCTATCGATAATTGGCACGAATACGTGCTATTCGATGTTTCCAATCGTTTTGCATCGACGGTAGGTAAGGATTCACTTCCCAGCTCCCGCAATCGTTCTTTCTATCGATAATTTGCACGAATACGGGCTATTCGATGTTTCCAATCGTTTTGCATCGACGGTAGGTAAGGATTCACTTCCCAGCTCCCGCAATCGTTCTTTCTATCGATAATTCGCACGAATACGTGCAATTCGACGTTTCCAATCGTTTTGCATCGACTGTAGGTAAGGATTCACTACCCAGCTCCCGCAATCGTTCTTTCTATCGATAATTGAAACGATTACGTGATATTCGATGTTTCCAATCGTTTTGCATCGACGGTAGGTAAGGATTCACTTCCCAGGTCCCGCAATCGTTCTTTCTATCGATAATTTGCACGAATACGTGCTATTCGATGTTTCCAATCGTTTTGCATCGACGGTAGGTAAGGATTCACTTCCCAGCTCCCGCAATCGTTCTTTCTATCGATAATTGGCACGAATACGTGCTATTCGATGTTTCCAATCGTTTTGCATCGACGGTAGGTAAGGATTCACTTCCCAGCTCCCGCAATCGTTCTTTCTATCGATAATTGGCACGAATACGTGCTATTCGATGTTTCCAATCGTTTTGCATCGACGGTAGGTAAGGATTCACTTCCCAGCTCCCGCAATCGTTCTTTCTATCGATAATTGGCACGAATACGTGCTATTCGATGTTTCCAATCGTTTTGCATCGACGGTAGGTAAGGATTCACTTCCCAGCTCCCGCAATCGTTCTTTCTATCGATAATTGGCACGAATACGTGCTATTCGATGTTTCCAATCGTTTTGCATCGACGGTAGGTAAGGATTCACTTCCCAGCTCCCGCAATCGTTCTTTCTATCGATAATTTGCACGAATACGGGCTATTCGATGTTTCCAATCGTTTTGCATCGACGGTATGTAAGGATTCACTTCCCAGCTCCCGCAATCGTTCTTCCTATCGATAATTCGCACGAATACGTGCAATTCGACGTTTCCAATCGTTTTGCATCGACTGTAGGTAAGGATTCACTACCCAGCTCCCGCAATCGTTCTTTCTATCGATAATTGACACGAATACGTGATATTCGATGTTTCCAATCGTTTTGCATCGACGGTAGGTAAGGATTCACTTCCCAGCTCCCGCAATCGTTCTTTCTATCGATAATTTGCACGAATACGTGCTATTCGATGTTTCCAATCGTTTTGCATCGACGGTAGGTAAGGATTCACTTCCCAGCTCCCGCAATCGTTCTTTCTATCGATAATTGGCACGAATACGTGATATTCGATGTTGCCAATCGTTTTGCATCGACGGTAGGTAAGGATTCACTTCCCAGCACCCGCAATCGTTCTTTCTATCGATAATTTGCACGAATACGTGCTATTCGATGTTTCCAATCGTTTTGCATCGACGGTAGGTAAGGATTCACTTCCCAGCTCCCGCAATCGTTCTTTCTATCGATAATTGGCACGAATACGTGCTATTCGATGTTTCCAATCGTTTTGCATCGACGGTAGGTAAGGATTCACTTCCCAGCTCCCGCAATCGTTCTTTCTATCGATAATTTGCACGAATACGGGCTATTCGATGTTTCCAATCGTTTTGCATCGACGGTAGGTAAGGATTCACTTCCCAGCTCCCGCAATCGTTCTTTCTATCGATAATTCGCACGAATACGTGCAATTCGACGTTTCCAATCGTTTTGCATCGACTGTAGGTAAGGATTCACTACCCAGCTCCCGCAATCGTTCTTTCTATCGATAATTGACACGAATACGTGATATTCGTTGTTTCCAATCGTTTTGCATCGACGGTAGGTAAGGATTCACTTCCCAGGTCCCGCAATCGTTCTTTCTATCGATAATTTGCACGAATACGTGCTATTCGATGTTTCCAATCGTTTTGCATCGACGGTAGGTAAGGATTCACTTCCCAGCTCCCGCAATCGTTCTTTCTATCGATAATTGGCACGAATACGTGATATTCGATGTTACCAATCGTTTTGCATCGACGGTAGGTAAGGATTCACTTCCCAGCACCCGCAATCGTTCTTTCTATCGATAATTTGCACGAATACGTGCTATTCGATGTTTCCAATCGTTTTGCATCGACGGTAGGTAAGGATTCACTTCCCAGCTCCCGCAATCGTTCTTTCTATCGATAATTGGCACGAATACGTGCTATTCGATGTTTCCAATCGTTTTGCATCGACGGTAGGTAAGGATTCACTCCCCAGCTCCCGCAATCGTTCTTTCTATCGATAATTTGCACGAATACGGGCTATTCGATGTTTCCAATCGTTTTGCATCGACGGTAGGTAAGGATTCACTTCCCAGCTCCCGCCATCGTTCTTTCTATCAATAATTCGCACGAATACGTGCAATTCGACGTTTCCAATCGTTTTGCATCGACTGTAGGTAAGGATTCACTACCCAGCTCCCGCAATCGTTCTTTCTATCGATAATTGGCACGAATACGTGCTATTCGATGTTTCCAATCGTTTTGCATCGACGGTAGGTAAGGATTCACTTCCCAGCTCCCGCAATCGTTCTTTCTATCGATAATTTGCACGAATACGGGCTATTCGATGTTTCCAATCGTTTTGCATCGACGGTAGGTAAGGATTCACTTCCCAGCTCCCGCAATCGTTCTTTCTATCGATAATTGGCACGAATACGTGCTATTCGATGTTTCCAATCGTTTTGCATCGACGGTAGGTAAGGATTCACTTCCCAGCTCCCGCAATCGTTCTTTCTATCGATAATTGGCACGAATACGTGCTATTCGATGTTTCCAATCGTTTTGCATCCACGGTAGGTAAGGATTCATTTCCCAGCTCCCGCAATCGTTCTTTCTATCGATAATTGGCACGAATACGTGATATTCGATGTTACCAATCGTTTTGCATCGACGGTAGGTAAGGATTCACTTCCCAGCACCCGCAATCGTTCTTTCTATCGATAATTTGCACGAATACGTGCTATTCGATGTTTCCAATCGTTTTGCATCGACGGTAGGTAAGGATTCACTTCCCAGCTCCCGCAATCGTTCTTTCTATCGATAATTGGCACGAATACGTGCTATTCGATGTTTCCAATCGTTTTGCATCGACGGGAGGTAAGGATTCACTCCCCAGCTCCCGCAATCGTTCTTTCTATCGATAATTTGCACGAATACGGGCTATTCGATGTTTCCAATCGTTTTGCATCGACGGTAGGTAAGGATTCACTTCCCAGCTCCCGCCATCGTTCTTTCTATCGATAATTCGCACGAATACGTGCAATTCGACGTTTCCAATCGTTTTGCATCGACTGTAGGTAAGGATTCACTACCCAGCTCCCGCAATCGTTCTTTCGATCGATAATTGGCACGAATACGTGCTATTCGATGTTTCCAATCGTTTTGCATCGACGGTAGGTAAGGATTCACTTCCCAGCTCCCGCAATCGCTCCTTCTATCGATAATTTGCACGAATACGTGCTATTCGATGTTTCCAATCGTTTTGCATCGACGGTAGGTAAGGATTCACTTCCCAGCTCCCGCAATCGCTCCTTCTATCGATAATTTGCACGAATACGTGCTATTCGATGTTTCCAATCGTTTTGCATCGACGGTAGGTAAGGATTCACTTCCCAGCTCCCGCAATCGTTCTTTCTATCGATAATTCGCACGAATACGTGCTATTCGATGTTTCCAATCGTTTTGCATCGACGGTAGGTAAGGATTCACTTCCCAGCTCCCGCAATCGTTCCTTCTATCGATAATATGCACGAATACGTGCTATTCGATATTTCCAATCGTTTTGCATCGACGGTAGGTAAGGATTCACCTCCCAGCTCCCGCAATCGTTCTTTCTATCGATAATTTATACGAATACGTGCTATTCGATGTTTCCAATCGTTTTGCATCGACGGTAGGTAAGGATTCACTCCCCAGCTCCCGCAATCGTTCTTTCTATCGATAATTTGCACGAATACGTGATATTCGATGTTTCCAATCGTTTTGCATCGGCGGTAGGTAAGGATTCACTTCCCAGCTCCCGCAATCGTTCTTTCTATCGATAATTGGCACGAATACGTGCTGTTCGATGTTTCCAATCGTTTTGCATCGACGGTAGGTAAGGATTCACTTCCCAGCTCCCGCAATCGTTCTTTCTATCGATAATTTGCACGAATACGGGCTATTCGATGTTTCCAATCGTTTTGCATCGACGGTAGGTAAGGATTCACTTCCCAGCTCCCGCAATCGTTCTTTCTATCGATAATTCGCACGAATACGTGCAATTCGACGTTTCCAATCGTTTTGCATCGACTGTAGGTAAGGATTCACTACCCAGCTCCCGCAATCGTTCTTTCTATCGATAATTGGCACGAATACGTGATATTCGATGTTTCCAATCGTTTTGCATCGACGGTAGGTAAGGATATACTTCCCAGGTCCCGCAATCGTTCTTTCTATCGATAATTGGCACGAATACGTGCTATTCGATGTTTCCAATCGTTTTGCACCGACGGTAGGTAAGGATTCACTTCCCAGCTCCCGCAATCGTTCTTTCTATCGATAATTTGCACGAATACGGGCTATTCGATGTTTCCAATCGTTTTGCATCGACGGTAGGTAAGGATTCACTTCCCAGCTCCCGCAATCGTTCTTTCTATCGATAATTGGCACGAATACGTGCTATTCGATGTTTCCAATCGTTTTGCATCGACGGTAGGTAAGGATTCACTTCCCAGCTCCCGCAATCGTTCTTTCTATCGATAATTGGCACGAATACGTGCTATTCGATGTTTCCAATCGTTTTGCATCCACGGTAGGTAAGGATTCATTTCCCAGCTCCCGCAATCGTTCTTTCTATCGATAATTGGCACGAATACGTGATATTCGATGTTACCAATCGTTTTGCATCGACGGTAGGTAAGGATTCACTTCCCAGCACCCGCAATCGTTCTTTCTATCGATAATTTGCACGAATACGTGCTATTCGATGTTTCCAATCGTTTTGCATCGACGGTAGGTAAGGATTCACTTCCCAGCTCCCGCAATCGTTCTTTCTATCGATAATTGGCACGAATACGTGCTATTCGATGTTTCCAATCGTTTTGCATCGACGGGAGGTAAGGATTCACTCCCCAGCTCCCGCAATCGTTCTTTCTATCGATAATTTGCACGAATACGGGCTATTCGATGTTTCCAATCGTTTTGCATCGACGGTAGGTAAGGATTCACTTCCCAGCTCCCGCCATCGTTCTTTCTATCGATAATTCGCACGAATACGTGCAATTCGACGTTTCCAATCGTTTTGCATCGACTGTAGGTAAGGATTCACTACCCAGCTCCCGCAATCGTTCTTTCGATCGATAATTGGCACGAATACGTGCTATTCGATGTTTCCAATCGTTTTGCATCGACGGTAGGTAAGGATTCACTTCCCAGCTCCCGCAATCGCTCCTTCTATCGATAATTTGCACGAATACGTGCTATTCGATGTTTCCAATCGTTTTGCATCGACGGTAGGTAAGGATTCACTTCCCAGCTCCCGCAATCGCTCCTTCTATCGATAATTTGCACGAATACGTGCTATTCGATGTTTCCAATCGTTTTGCATCGACGGTAGGTAAGGATTCACTTCCCAGCTCCCGCAATCGTTCCTTCTATCGATAATATGCACGAATACGTGCTATTCGATATTTCCAATCGTTTTGCATCGACGGTAGGTAAGGATTCACCTCCCAGCTCCCGCAATCGTTCTTTCTATCGATAATTTATACGAATACGTGCTATTCGATGTTTCCAATCGTTTTGCATCGACGGTAGGTAAGGATTCACTCCCCAGCTCCCGCAATCGTTCTTTCTATCGATAATTTGCACGAATACGTGATATTCGATGTTTCCAATCGTTTTGCATCGGCGGTAGGTAAGGATTCACTTCCCAGCTCCCGCAATCGTTCTTTCTATCGATAATTGGCACGAATACGTGCTGTTCGATGTTTCCAATCGTTTTGCATCGACGGTAGGTAAGGATTCACTTCCCAGCTCCCGCAATCGTTCTTTCTATCGATAATTTGCACGAATACGGGCTATTCGATGTTTCCAATCGTTTTGCATCGACGGTAGGTAAGGATTCACTTCCCAGCTCCCGCAATCGTTCTTTCTATCGATAATTCGCACGAATACGTGCAATTCGACGTTTCCAATCGTTTTGCATCGACTGTAGGTAAGGATTCACTACCCAGCTCCCGCAATCGTTCTTTCTATCGATAATTGGCACGAATACGTGATATTCGATGTTTCCAATCGTTTTGCATCGACGGTAGGTAAGGATATACTTCCCAGGTCCCGCAATCGTTCTTTCTATCGATAATTTGCACGAATACGTGCTATTCGATGTTTCCAATCGTTTTGCATCGACGGTAGGTAAGGATTCACTTCCCAGCTCCCGCAATCCTTCTTTCTATCGATAATTGGCACGAATACGTGCTATTCCATGTTTCCAATCGTTTTGCATCGACGGTAGGTAAGGATTCACTTCCCAGCTCCCGCAATCGTTCTTTCTATCGATAATTTGCACGAATACGGGCTATTCGATGTTTCCAATCGTTTTGCATCGACGGTAGGTAAGGATTCACTTCCCAGCTCCCGCAATCGTTCTTTCTATCGATAATTGGCACGAATACGTGCTATTCGATGTTTCCAATCGTTTTGCATCGACGGTAGGTAAGGATTCACTTCCCAGCTCCCGCAATCCTTCTTTCTATCGATAATTGGCACGAATACGTGCTATTCGATGTTTCCAATCGTTTTGCATCGACGGTAGGTAAGGATTCACTTCCCAGGTCCCGCAATCGTTCTTTCTATCGATAATTTGCACGAATACGTGCTATTCGATGTTTCCAATCGTTTTGCATCGACGGTAGGTAAGGATTCACTTCCCAGCTCCCGCAATCGTTCTTTCTATCGATAATTGGCACGAATACGTGCTATTCGATGTTCCAATCGTTTTGCATCGACGGTAGGTAAGGATTCACTTCCCAGCTCCCGCAATCGTTCTTTCTATCGATAATTGGCACGAATACGTGCTATTCGATGTTTCCAATCGTTTTGCATCGACGGTAGGTAAGGATTCACTTCCCAGCTCCCGCAATCGTTCCTTCTATCGATAATTGGCACGAATACGTGCTATTCGATGTTTCCAATCGTTTTGCATCGACGGTAGGTAAGGATTCACTTCCCAGCTCCCGCAATCGTTCTTTCTATCGATAATTGGCACGAATCCGTGATATTCGATGTTTCCAATCGTTTTGCATCGACTGTAGGTAAGGATTCACTTCCCAGCTCCCGCAATCGTTCTTTCTATCGATAATTGGCACGAATACGTGCTATTCGATGTTTCCAATCGTTTTGCATCGACGGTAGGTAAGGATTCACTTCCCAGCTCCCGCAATCGTTCTTTCTATCGATAATTTGCACGAATACGGGCTATTCGATGTTTCCAATCGTTTTGCATCGACGGTAGGTAAGGATTCACTTCCCAGCTCCCGCAATCGTTCTTTCTATCGATAATTCGCACGAATACGTGCAATTCGACGTTTCCAATCGTTTTGCATCGACTGTAGGTAAGGATTCACTACCCAGCTCCCGCAATCGTTCTTTCTATCGATAATTGAAACGATTACGTGATATTCGATGTTTCCAATCGTTTTGCATCGACGGTAGGTAAGGATTCACTTCCCAGGTCCCGCAATCGTTCTTTCTATCGATAATTTGCACGAATACGTGCTATTCGATGTTTCCAATCGTTTTGCATCGACGGTAGGTAAGGATTCACTTCCCAGCTCCCGCAATCGTTCTTTCTATCGATAATTGGCACGAATACGTGCTATTCGATGTTTCCAATCGTTTTGCATCGACGGTAGGTAAGGATTCACTTCCCAGCTCCCGCAATCGTTCTTTCTATCGATAATTGGCACGAATACGTGCTATTCGATATTTCCAATCGTTTTGCATCGACGGTAGGTAAGGATTCACTTCCCAGCTCCCGCAATCGTTCTTTCTATCGATAATTTGCACGAATACGGGCTATTCGATGTTTCCAATCGTTTTGCATCGACGGTATGTAAGGATTCACTTCCCAGCTCCCGCAATCGTTCTTCCTATCGATAATTCGCACGAATACGTGCAATTCGACGTTTCCAATCGTTTTGCATCGACTGTAGGTAAGGATTCACTACCCAGCTCCCGCAATCGTTCTTTCTATCGATAATTGACACGAATACGTGATATTCGATGTTTCCAATCGTTTTGCATCGACGGTAGGTAAGGATTCACTTCCCAGCTCCCGCAATCGTTCTTTCTATCGATAATTTGCACGAATACGTGCTATTCGATGTTTCCAATCGTTTTGCATCGACGGTAGGTAAGGATTCACTTCCCAGCTCCCGCAATCGTTCTTTCTATCGATAATTGGCACGAATACGTGATATTCGATGTTGCCAATCGTTTTGCATCGACGGTAGGTAAGGATTCACTTCCCAGCACCCGCAATCGATCTTTCTATCGATAATTTGCACGAATACGTGCTATTCGATGTTTCCAATCGTTTTGCATCGACGGTAGGTAAGGATTCACTTCCCAGCTCCCGCAATCGTTCTTTCTATCGATAATTGGCACGAATACGTGCTATTCGATGTTTCCAATCGTTTTGCATCGACGGTAGGTAAGGATTCACTTCCCAGCTCCCGCAATCGTTCTTTCTATCGATAATTTGCACGAATACGGGCTATTCGATGTTTCCAATCGTTTTGCATCGACGGTAGGTAAGGATTCACTTCCCAGCTCCCGCAATCGTTCTTTCTATCGATAATTCGCACGAATACGTGCAATTCGACGTTTCCAATCGTTTTGCATCGACTGTAGGTAAGGATTCACTACCCAGCTCCCGCAATCGTTCTTTCTATCGATAATTGACACGAATACGTGATATTCGTTGTTTCCAATCGTTTTGCATCGACGGTAGGTAAGGATTCACTTCCCAGGTCCCGCAATCGTTCTTTCTATCGATAATTTGCACGAATACGTGCTATTCGATGTTTCCAATCGTTTTGCATCGACGGTAGGTAAGGATTCACTTCCCAGCTCCCGCAATCGTTCTTTCTATCGATAATTGGCACGAATACGTGCTATTCGATGTTTCCAATCGTTTTGCATCGACGGTAGGTAAGGATTCACTTCCCAGCTCCCGCAATCGTTCTTTCTATCGATAATTGGCACGAATACGTGCTATTCGATGTTTCCAATCGTTTTGCATCCACGGTAGGTAAGGATTCATTTCCCAGCTCCCGCAATCGTTCTTTCTATCGATAATTGGCACGAATACGTGATATTCGATGTTACCAATCGTTTTGCATCGACGGTAGGTAAGGATTCACTTCCCAGCACCCGCAATCGTTCTTTCTATCGATAATTTGCACGAATACGTGCTATTCGATGTTTCCAATCGTTTTGCATCGACGGTAGGTAAGGATTCACTTCCCAGCTCCCGCAATCGTTCTTTCTATCGATAATTGGCACGAATACGTGCTATTCGATGTTTCCAATCGTTTTGCATCGACGGTAGGTAAGGATTCACTCCCCAGCTCCCGCAATCGTTCTTTCTATCGATAATTTGCACGAATACGGGCTATTCGATGTTTCCAATCGTTTTGCATCGACGGTAGGTAAGGATTCACTTCCCAGCTCCCGCCATCGTTCTTTCTATCGATAATTCGCACGAATACGTGCAATTCGACGTTTCCAATCGTTTTGCATCGACTGTAGGTAAGGATTCACTACCCAGCTCCCGCAATCGTTCTTTCTATCGATAATTGGCACGAATACGTGCTATTCGATGTTTCCAATCGTTTTGCATCGACGGTAGGTAAGGATTCACTTCCCAGCTCCCGCAATCGTTCTTTCTATCGATAATTTGCACGAATACGGGCTATTCGATGTTTCCAATCGTTTTGCATCGACGGTAGGTAAGGATTCACTTCCCAGCTCCCGCAATCGTTCTTTCTATCAATAATTGGCACGAATACGTGCTATTCGATGTTTCCAATCGTTTTGCATCGACGGTAGGTAAGGATTCACTTCCCAGCTCCCGCAATCGTTCTTTCTATCGATAATTGGCACGAATACGTGCTATTCGATGTTTCCAATCGTTTTGCATCCACGGTAGGTAAGGATTCATTTCCCAGCACCCGCAATCGTTCTTTCTATCGATAATTCGCACGAATACGTGCAATTCGACGTTTCCAATCGTTTTGCATCGACTGTAGGTAAGGATTCACTACCCAGCTCCCGCAATCGTTCTTTCTATCGATAATTGGCACGAATACGTGCTATTCGATGTTTCCAATCGTTTTGCATCGACGGTAGGTAAGGATTCACTTCCCAGCTCCCGCAATCGCTCCTTCTATCGATAATTTGCACGAATACGTGCTATTCGATGTTTCCAATCGTTTTGCATCGACGGTAGGTAAGGATTCACTTCCCAGCTCCCGCAATCGCTCCTTCTATCGATAATTTGCACGAATACGTGCTATTCGATGTTTCCAATCGTTTTGCATCGACGGTAGGTAAGGATTCACTTCCCAGCTCCCGCAATCGTTCTTTCTATCGATAATTCGCACGAATACGTGCTATTCGATGTTTCCAATCGTTTTGCATCGACGGTAGGTAAGGATTCACTTCCCAGCTCCCGCAATCGTTCCTTCTATCGATAATATGCACGAATACGTGCTATTCGATATTTCCAATCGTTTTGCATCGACGGTAGGTAAGGATTCACCTCCCAGCTCCCGCAATCGTTCTTTCTATCGATAATTTATACGAATACGTGCTATTCGATGTTTCCAATCGTTTTGCATCGACGGTAGGTAAGGATTCACTCCCCAGCTCCCGCAATCGTTCTTTCTATCGATAATTTGCACGAATACGTGATATTCGATGTTTCCAATCGTTTTGCATCGGCGGTAGGTAAGGATTCACTTCCCAGCTCCCGCAATCGTTCTTTCTATCGATAATTGGCACGAATACGTGCTGTTCGATGTTTCCAATCGTTTTGCATCGACGGTAGGTAAGGATTCACTTCCCAGCTCCCGCAATCGTTCTTTCTATCGATAATTTGCACGAATACGGGCTATTCGATGTTTCCAATCGTTTTGCATCGACGGTAGGTAAGGATTCACTTCCCAGCTCCCGCAATCGTTCTTTCTATCGATAATTCGCACGAATACGTGCAATTCGACGTTTCCAATCGTTTTGCATCGACTGTAGGTAAGGATTCACTACCCAGCTCCCGTAATCGTTCTTTCTATCGATAATTGGCACGAATACGTGCTATTCGATGTTTCCAATCGTTTTGCATCGACGGTAGGTAAGGATTCACTTCCCAGCTCCCGCAATCGTTCTTTCTATCGATAATTGGCACGAATACGTGCTATTCGATGTTTCCAATCGTTTTGCATCGACGGTAGGTAAGGATTCACTTCCCAGCTCCCGCAATCGTTCTTTCTATCGATAATTTGCACGAATACGGGCTATTCGATGTTTCCAATCGTTTTGCATCGACGGTATGTAAGGATTCACTTCCCAGCTCCCGCAATCGTTCTTCCTATCGATAATTCGCACGAATACGTGCAATTCGACGTTTCCAATCGTTTTGCATCGACTGTAGGTAAGGATTCACTACCCAGCTCCCGCAATCGTTCTTTCTATCGATAATTGACACGAATACGTGATATTCGATGTTTCCAATCGTTTTGCATCGACGGTAGGTAAGGATTCACTTCCCAGCTCCCGCAATCGTTCTTTCTATCGATAATTTGCACGAATACGTGCTATTCGATGTTTCCAATCGTTTTGCATCGACGGTAGGTAAGGATTCACTTCCCAGCTCCCGCAATCGTTCTTTCTATCGATAATTGGCACGAATACGTGATATTCGATGTTGCCAATCGTTTTGCATCGACGGTAGGTAAGGATTCACTTCCCAGCACCCGCAATCGTTCTTTCTATCGATAATTTGCACGAATACGTGCTATTCGATGTTTCCAATCGTTTTGCATCGACGGTAGGTAAGGATTCACTTCCCAGCTCCCGCAATCGTTCTTTCTATCGATAATTGGCACGAATACGTGCTATTCGATGTTTCCAATCGTTTTGCATCGACGGTAGGTAAGGATTCACTTCCCAGCTCCCGCAATCGTTCTTTCTATCGATAATTTGCACGAATACGGGCTATTCGATGTTTCCAATCGTTTTGCATCGACGGTAGGTAAGGATTCACTTCCCAGCTCCCGCAATCGTTCTTTCTATCGATAATTCGCACGAATACGTGCAATTCGACGTTTCCAATCGTTTTGCATCGACTGTAGGTAAGGATTCACTACCCAGCTCCCGCAATCGTTCTTTCTATCGATAATTGACACGAATACGTGATATTCGTTGTTTCCAATCGTTTTGCATCGACGGTAGGTAAGGATTCACTTCCCAGGTCCCGCAATCGTTCTTTCTATCGATAATTTGCACGAATACGTGCTATTCGATGTTTCCAATCGTTTTGCATCGACGGTAGGTAAGGATTCACTTCCCAGCTCCCGCAATCGTTCTTTCTATCGATAATTGGCACGAATACGTGATATTCGATGTTACCAATCGTTTTGCATCGACGGTAGGTAAGGATTCACTTCCCAGCTCCCGCCATCGTTCTTTCTATCGATAATTCGCACGAATACGTGCAATTCGACGTTTCCAATCGTTTTGCATCGACGGTAGGTAAGGATTCATTTCCCAGCTCCCGCAATCGTTCTTTCTATCGATAATTTGCACGAATACGGGCTATTCGATGTTTCCAATCGTTTTGCATCGACGGTAGGTAAGGATTCACTTCCCAGCTCCCGCAATCGTTCTTTCTATCGATAATTGGCACGAATACGTGCTATTCGATGTTTCCAATCGTTTTGCATCGACGGTAGGTAAGGATTCACTTCCCAGCTCCCGCAATCGTTCTTTCTATCGATAATTGGCACGAATACGTGCTATTCGATGTTTCCAATCGTTTTGCATCCACGGTAGGTAAGGATTCATTTCCCAGCTCCCGCAATCGTTCTTTCTATCGATAATTGGCACGAATACGTGATATTCGATGTTACCAATCGTTTTGCATCGACGGTAGGTAAGGATTCACTTCCCAGCACCCGCAATCGTTCTTTCTATCGATAATTTGCACGAATACGTGCTATTCGATGTTTCCAATCGTTTTGCATCGACGGTAGGTAAGGATTCACTTCCCAGCTCCCGCAATCGTTCTTTCTATCGATAATTGGCACGAATACGTGCTATTCGATGTTTCCAATCGTTTTGCATCGACGGGAGGTAAGGATTCACTCCCCAGCTCCCGCAATCGTTCTTTCTATCGATAATTTGCACGAATACGGGCTATTCGATGTTTCCAATCGTTTTGCATCGACGGTAGGTAAGGATTCACTTCCCAGCTCCCGCCATCGTTCTTTCTATCGATAATTCGCACGAATACGTGCAATTCGACGTTTCCAATCGTTTTGCATCGACTGTAGGTAAGGATTCACTACCCAGCTCCCGCAATCGTTCTTTCGATCGATAATTGGCACGAATACGTGCTATTCGATGTTTCCAATCGTTTTGCATCGACGGTAGGTAAGGATTCACTTCCCAGCTCCCGCAATCGCTCCTTCTATCGATAATTTGCACGAATACGTGCTATTCGATGTTTCCAATCGTTTTGCATCGACGGTAGGTAAGGATTCACTTCCCAGCTCCCGCAATCGTTCTTTCTATCGATAATTCGCACGAATACGTGCTATTCGATGTTTCCAATCGTTTTGCATCGACGGTAGGTAAGGATTCACTTCCCAGCTCCCGCAATCGTTCCTTCTATCGATAATATGCACGAATACGTGCTATTCGATATTTCCAATCGTTTTGCATCGACGGTAGGTAAGGATTCACCTCCCAGCTCCCGCAATCGTTCTTTCTATCGATAATTTATACGAATACGTGCTATTCGATGTTTCCAATCGTTTTGCATCGACGGTAGGTAAGGATTCACTCCCCAGCTCCCGCAATCGTTCTTTCTATCGATAATTTGCACGAATACGTGATATTCGATGTTTCCAATCGTTTTGCATCGGCGGTAGGTAAGGATTCACTTCCCAGCTCCCGCAATCGTTCTTTCTATCGATAATTGGCACGAATACGTGCTGTTCGATGTTTCCAATCGTTTTGCATCGACGGTAGGTAAGGATTCACTTCCCAGCTCCCGCAATCGTTCTTTCTATCGATAATTTGCACGAATACGGGCTATTCGATGTTTCCAATCGTTTTGCATCGACGGTAGGTAAGGATTCACTTCCCAGGTCCCGCAATCGTTCTTTCTATCGATAATTTGCACGAATACGTGCTATTCGATGTTTCCAATCGTTTTGCATCGACGGTAGGTAAGGATTCACTTCCCAGCTCCCGCAATCGTTCTTTCTATCGATAATTGGCACGAATACGTGCTATTCGATGTTTCCAATCGTTTTGCATCGACGGTAGGTAAGGATTCACTTCCCAGCTCCCGCAATCGTTCTTTCTATCGATAATTGGCACGAATACGTGCTATTCGATGTTTCCAATCGTTTTGCATCGACGGTAGGTAAGGATTCACTTCCCAGCTCCCGCAATCGTTCCTTCTATCGATAATTGGCACGAATACGTGCTATTCGATGTTTCCAATCGTTTTGCATCGACGGTAGGTAAGGATTCACTTCCCAGCTCCCGCAATCGTTCTTTCTATC
Source organism: Nomada flava (assembly GCA_951802745.1). Lineage (NCBI taxonomy): Eukaryota > Metazoa > Arthropoda > Insecta > Hymenoptera > Apidae > Nomada > Nomada flava. The sequence continues at coordinate 62,410 of CATOQN010000065.1, read as the reverse complement.
GATAATTGGCACGAATCCGTGATATTCGATGTTTCCAATCGTTTTGCATCGACTGTAGGTAAGGATTCACTTCCCAGCTCCCGCAATCGTTCTTTCTATCGATAATTGGCACGAATACGTGCTATTCGATGTTTCCAATCGTTTTGCATCGACGGTAGGTAAGGATTCACTTCCCAGCTCCCGCAATCGTTCTTTCTATCGATAATTTGTACGAATACGGGCTATTCGATGTTTCCAATCGTTTTGCATCGACGGTAGGTAAGGATTCACTTCCCAGCTCCCGCAATCGTTCTTTCTATCGATAATTCGCACGAATACGTGCAATTCGACGTTTCCAATCGTTTTGCATCGACTGTAGGTAAGGATTCACTACCCAGCTCCCGCAATCGTTCTTTCTATCGATAATTGAAACGATTACGTGATATTCGATGTTTCCAATCGTTTTGCATCGACGGTAGGTAAGGATTCACTTCCCAGGTCCCGCAATCGTTCTTTCTATCGATAATTTGCACGAATACGTGCTATTCGATGTTTCCAATCGTTTTGCATCGACGGTAGGTAAGGATTCACTTCCCAGCTCCCGCAATCGTTCTTTCTATCGATAATTGGCACGAATACGTGCTATTCGATGTTTCCAATCGTTTTGCATCGACGGTAGGTAAGGATTCACTTCCCAGCTCCCGCAATCGTTCTTTCTATCGATAATTGGCACGAATACGTGCTATTCGATGTTTCCAATCGTTTTGCATCCACGGTAGGTAAGGATTCATTTCCCAGCTCCCGCAATCGTTCTTTCTATCGATAATTGGCACGAATACGTGATATTCGATGTTACCAATCGTTTTGCATCGACGGTAGGTAAGGATTCACTTCCCAGCACCCGCAATCGTTCTTTCTATCGATAATTTGCACGAATACGTGCTATTCGATGTTTCCAATCGTTTTGCATCGACGGTAGGTAAGGATTCACTTCCCAGCTCCCGCAATCGTTCTTTCTATCGATAATTGGCACGAATACGTGCTATTCGATGTTTCCAATCGTTTTGCATCGACGGTAGGTAAGGATTCACTCCCCAGCTCCCGCAATCGTTCTTTCTATCGATAATTTGCACGAATACGGGCTATTCGATGTTTCCAATCGTTTTGCATCGACGGTAGGTAAGGATTCACTTCCCAGCTCCCGCCATCGTTCTTTCTATCAATAATTCGCACGAATACGTGCAATTCGACGTTTCCAATCGTTTTGCATCGACTGTAGGTAAGGATTCACTACCCAGCTCCCGCAATCGTTCTTTCTATCGATAATTGGCACGAATACGTGCTATTCGATGTTTCCAATCGTTTTGCATCGACGGTAGGTAAGGATTCACTTCCCAGCTCCCGCAATCGTTCTTTCTATCGATAATTTGCACGAATACGGGCTATTCGATGTTTCCAATCGTTTTGCATCGACGGTAGGTAAGGATTCACTTCCCAGCTCCCGCAATCGTTCTTTCTATCGATAATTGGCACGAATACGTGCTATTCGATGTTTCCAATCGTTTTGCATCGACGGTAGGTAAGGATTCACTTCCCAGCTCCCGCAATCGTTCTTTCTATCGATAATTGGCACGAATACGTGCTATTCGATGTTTCCAATCGTTTTGCATCCACGGTAGGTAAGGATTCATTTCCCAGCTCCCGCAATCGTTCTTTCTATCGATAATTGGCACGAATACGTGATATTCGATGTTACCAATCGTTTTGCATCGACGGTAGGTAAGGATTCACTTCCCAGCACCCGCAATCGTTCTTTCTATCGATAATTTGCACGAATACGTGCTATTCGATGTTTCCAATCGTTTTGCATCGACGGTAGGTAAGGATTCACTTCCCAGCTCCCGCAATCGTTCTTTCTATCGATAATTGGCACGAATACGTGCTATTCGATGTTTCCAATCGTTTTGCATCGACGGGAGGTAAGGATTCACTCCCCAGCTCCCGCAATCGTTCTTTCTATCGATAATTTGCACGAATACGGGCTATTCGATGTTTCCAATCGTTTTGCATCGACGGTAGGTAAGGATTCACTTCCCAGCTCCCGCCATCGTTCTTTCTATCGATAATTCGCACGAATACGTGCAATTCGACGTTTCCAATCGTTTTGCATCGACTGTAGGTAAGGATTCACTACCCAGCTCCCGCAATCGTTCTTTCGATCGATAATTGGCACGAATACGTGCTATTCGATGTTTCCAATCGTTTTGCATCGACGGTAGGTAAGGATTCACTTCCCAGCTCCCGCAATCGCTCCTTCTATCGATAATTTGCACGAATACGTGCTATTCGATGTTTCCAATCGTTTTGCATCGACGGTAGGTAAGGATTCACTTCCCAGCTCCCGCAATCGCTCCTTCTATCGATAATTTGCACGAATACGTGCTATTCGATGTTTCCAATCGTTTTGCATCGACGGTAGGTAAGGATTCACTTCCCAGCTCCCGCAATCGTTCTTTCTATCGATAATTCGCACGAATACGTGCTATTCGATGTTTCCAATCGTTTTGCATCGACGGTAGGTAAGGATTCACTTCCCAGCTCCCGCAATCGTTCCTTCTATCGATAATATGCACGAATACGTGCTATTCGATATTTCCAATCGTTTTGCATCGACGGTAGGTAAGGATTCACCTCCCAGCTCCCGCAATCGTTCTTTCTATCGATAATTTATACGAATACGTGCTATTCGATGTTTCCAATCGTTTTGCATCGACGGTAGGTAAGGATTCACTCCCCAGCTCCCGCAATCGTTCTTTCTATCGATAATTTGCACGAATACGTGATATTCGATGTTTCCAATCGTTTTGCATCGGCGGTAGGTAAGGATTCACTTCCCAGCTCCCGCAATCGTTCTTTCTATCGATAATTGGCACGAATACGTGCTGTTCGATGTTTCCAATCGTTTTGCATCGACGGTAGGTAAGGATTCACTTCCCAGCTCCCGCAATCGTTCTTTCTATCGATAATTTGCACGAATACGGGCTATTCGATGTTTCCAATCGTTTTGCATCGACGGTAGGTAAGGATTCACTTCCCAGCTCCCGCAATCGTTCTTTCTATCGATAATTCGCACGAATACGTGCAATTCGACGTTTCCAATCGTTTTGCATCGACTGTAGGTAAGGATTCACTACCCAGCTCCCGCAATCGTTCTTTCTATCGATAATTGGCACGAATACGTGATATTCGATGTTTCCAATCGTTTTGCATCGACGGTAGGTAAGGATATACTTCCCAGGTCCCGCAATCGTTCTTTCTATCGATAATTTGCACGAATACGTGCTATTCGATGTTTCCAATCGTTTTGCATCGACGGTAGGTAAGGATTCACTTCCCAGCTCCCGCAATCCTTCTTTCTATCGATAATTGGCACGAATACGTGCTATTCGATGTTTCCAATCGTTTTGCATCGACGGTAGGTAAGGATTCACTTCCCAGCTCCCGCAATCGTTCTTTCTATCGATAATTTGCACGAATACGGGCTATTCGATGTTTCCAATCGTTTTGCATCGACGGTAGGTAAGGATTCACTTCCCAGCTCCCGCAATCGTTCTTTCTATCGATAATTGGCACGAATACGTGCTATTCGATGTTTCCAATCGTTTTGCATCGACGGTAGGTAAGGATTCACTTCCCAGCTCCCGCAATCCTTCTTTCTATCGATAATTGGCACGAATACGTGCTATTCGATGTTTCCAATCGTTTTGCATCGACGGTAGGTAAGGATTCACTTCCCAGCTCCCGCAATCGTTCTTTCTATCGATAATTTGCACGAATACGGGCTATTCGATGTTTCCAATCGTTTTGCATCGACGGTAGGTAAGGATTCACTTCCCAGCTCCCGCAATCGTTCTTTCTATCGATAATTGGCACGAATACGTGCTATTCGATGTTTCCAATCGTTTTGCATCGACGGTAGGTAAGGATTCACTTCCCAGCTCCCGCAATCCTTCTTTCTATCGATAATTTGCACGAATACGGGCTATTCGATGTTTCCAATCGTTTTGCATCGACGGTAGGTAAGGATTCACTTCCCAGCTCCCGCAATCGTTCTTTCTATCGATAATTCGCACGAATACGTGCAATTCGACGTTTCCAATCGTTTTGCATCGACTGTAGGTAAGGATTCACTACCCAGCTCCCGCAATCGTTCTTTCTATCGATAATTGAAACGATTACGTGATATTCGATGTTTCCAATCGTTTTGCATCGACGGTAGGTAAGGAATCACTTCCCAGGTCCCGCAATCGTTCTTTCTATCGATAATTTGCACGAATACGTGCTATTCGATGTTTCCAATCGTTTTGCATCGACGGTAGGTAAGGATTCACTTCCCAGCTCCCGCAATCGTTCTTTCTATCGATAATTGGCACGAATACGTGCTATTCGATGTTTCCAATCGTTTTGCATCGACGGTAGGTAAGGATTCACTTCCCAGCTCCCGCAATCGTTCTTTCTATCGATAATTGGCACGAATACGTGCTATTCGATGTTTCCAATCGTTTTGCATCGACGGTAGGTAAGGATTCACTTCCCAGCTCCCGCAATCGTTCTTTCTATCGATAATTGGCACGAATACGTGCTATTCGATGTTTCCAATCGTTTTGCATCGACGGTAGGTAAGGATTCACTTCCCAGCTCCCGCAATCGTTCTTTCTATCGATAATTGGCACGAATACGTGCTATTCGATGTTTCCAATCGTTTTGCATCGACGGTAGGTAAGGATTCACTTCCCAGCTCCCGCAATCGTTCTTTCTATCGATAATTTGCACGAATACGGGCTATTCGATGTTTCCAATCGTTTTGCATCGACGGTATGTAAGGATTCACTTCCCAGCTCCCGCAATCGTTCTTCCTATCGATAATTCGCACGAATACGTGCAATTCGACGTTTCCAATCGTTTTGCATCGACTGTAGGTAAGGATTCACTACCCAGCTCCCGCAATCGTTCTTTCTATCGATAATTGACACGAATACGTGATATTCGATGTTTCCAATCGTTTTGCATCGACGGTAGGTAAGGATTCACTTCCCAGCTCCCGCAATCGTTCTTTCTATCGATAATTTGCACGAATACGTGCTATTCGATGTTTCCAATCGTTTTGCATCGACGGTAGGTAAGGATTCACTTCCCAGCTCCCGCAATCGTTCTTTCTATCGATAATTGGCACGAATACGTGATATTCGATGTTGCCAATCGTTTTGCATCGACGGTAGGTAAGGATTCACTTCCCAGCACCCGCAATCGTTCTTTCTATCGATAATTTGCACGAATACGTGCTATTCGATGTTTCCAATCGTTTTGCATCGACGGTAGGTAAGGATTCACTTCCCAGCTCCCGCAATCGTTCTTTCTATCGATAATTGGCACGAATACGTGCTATTCGATGTTTCCAATCGTTTTGCATCGACGGTAGGTAAGGATTCACTTCCCAGCTCCCGCAATCGTTCTTTCTATCGATAATTTGCACGAATACGGGCTATTCGATGTTTCCAATCGTTTTGCATCGACGGTAGGTAAGGATTCACTTCCCAGCTCCCGCAATCGTTCTTTCTATCGATAATTCGCACGAATACGTGCAATTCGACGTTTCCAATCGTTTTGCATCGACTGTAGGTAAGGATTCACTACCCAGCTCCCGCAATCGTTCTTTCTATCGATAATTGACACGAATACGTGCTATTCGATGTTTCCAATCGTTTTGCATCGACGGGAGGTAAGGATTCACTCCCCAGCTCCCGCAATCGTTCTTTCTATCGATAATTTGCACGAATACGGGCTATTCGATGTTTCCAATCGTTTTGCATCGACGGTAGGTAAGGATTCACTTCCCAGCTCCCGCCATCGTTCTTTCTATCGATAATTCGCACGAATACGTGCAATTCGACGTTTCCAATCGTTTTGCATCGACTGTAGGTAAGGATTCACTACCCAGCTCGCGCAATCGTTCTTTCGATCGATAATTGGCACGAATACGTGCTATTCGATGTTTCCAATCGTTTTGCATCGACGGTAGGTAAGGATTCACTTCCCAGCTCCCGCAATCGCTCCTTCTATCGATAATTTGCACGAATACGTGCTATTCGATGTTTCCAATCGTTTTGCATCGACGGTAGGTAAGGATTCACTTCCCAGCTCCCGCAATCGCTCCTTCTATCGATAATTTGCACGAATACGTGCTATTCGATGTTTCCAATCGTTTTGCATCGACGGTAGGTAAGGATTCACTTCCCAGCTCCCGCAATCGTTCTTTCTATCGATAATTCGCACGAATACGTGCTATTCGATGTTTCCAATCGTTTTGCATCGACGGTAGGTAAGGATTCACTTCCCAGCTCCCGCAATCGTTCCTTCTATCGATAATATGCACGAATACGTGCTATTCGATATTTCCAATCGTTTTGCATCGACGGTAGGTAAGGATTCACCTCCCAGCTCCCGCAATCGTTCTTTCTATCGATAATTTATACGAATACGTGCTATTCGATGTTTCCAATCGTTTTGCATCGACGGTAGGTAAGGATTCACTCCCCAGCTCCCGCAATCGTTCTTTCTATCGATAATTTGCACGAATACGTGATATTCGATGTTTCCAATCGTTTTGCATCGGCGGTAGGTAAGGATTCACTTCCCAGCTCCCGCAATCGTTCTTTCTATCGATAATTGGCACGAATACGTGCTGTTCGATGTTTCCAATCGTTTTGCATCGACGGTAGGTAAGGATTCACTTCCCAGCTCCCGCAATAGTTCTTTCTATCGATAATTTGCACGAATACGGGCTATTCGATGTTTCCAATCGTTTTGCATCGACGGTAGGTAAGGATTCACTTCCCAGCTCCCGCAATCGTTCTTTCTATCGATAATTCGCACGAATACGTGCAATTCGACGTTTCCAATCGTTTTGCATCGACTGTAGGTAAGGATTCACTACCCAGCTCCCGCAATCGTTCTTTCTATCGATAATTGGCACGAATACGTGATATTCGATGTTTCCAATCGTTTTGCATCGACGGTAGGTAAGGATATACTTCCCAGGTCCCGCAATCGTTCTTTCTATCGATAATTTGCACGAATACGTGCTATTCGATGTTTCCAATCGTTTTGCATCGACGGTAGGTAAGGATTCACTTCCCAGCTCCCGCAATCCTTCTTTCTATCGATAATTGGCACGAATACGTGCTATTCGATGTTTCCAATCGTTTTGCATCGACGGTAGGTAAGGATTCACTTCCCAGCTCCCGCAATCGTTCTTTCTATCGATAATTTGCACGAATACGGGCTATTCGATGTTTCCAATCGTTTTGCATCGACGGTAGGTAAGGATTCACTTCCCAGCTCCCGCAATCGTTCTTTCTATCGATAATTGGCACGAATACGTGCTATTCGATGTTTCCAATCGTTTTGCATCGACGGTAGGTAAGGATTCACTTCCCAGCTCCCGCAATCCTTCTTTCTATCGATAATTGGCACGAATACGTGCTATTCGATGTTTCCAATCGTTTTGCATCGACGGTAGGTAAGGATTCACTTCCCAGCTCCCGCAATCGTTCTTTCTATCGATAATTTGCACGAATACGGGCTATTCGATGTTTCCAATCGTTTTGCATCGACGGTAGGTAAGGATTCACTTCCCAGCTCCCGCAATCGTTCTTTCTATCGATAATTGGCACGAATACGTGCTATTCGATGTTTCCAATCGTTTTGCATCGACGGTAGGTAAGGATTCACTTCCCAGCTCCCGCAATCCTTCTTTCTATCGATAATTGGCACGAATACGTGCTATTCGATGTTTCCAATCGTTTTGCATCGACGGTAGGTAAGGATTCACTTCCCAGGTCCCGCAATCGTTCTTTCTATCGATAATTTGCACGAATACGTGCTATTCGATGTTTCCAATCGTTTTGCATCGACGGTAGGTAAGGATTCACTTCCCAGCTCCCGCAATCGTTCTTTCTATCGATAATTGGCACGAATACGTGCTATTCGATGTTTCCAATCGTTTTGCATCGACGGTAGGTAAGGATTCACTTCCCAGCTCCCGCAATCGTTCTTTCTATCGATAATTGGCACGAATACGTGCTATTCGATGTTTCCAATCGTTTTGCATCGACGGTAGGTAAGGATTCACTTCCCAGCTCCCGCAATCGTTCTTTCTATCGATAATTGGCACGAATCCGTGATATTCGATGTTTCCAATCGTTTTGCATCGACTGTAGGTAAGGATTCACTTCCCAGCTCCCGCAATCGTTCTTTCTATCGATAATTGGCACGAATACGTGCTATTCGATGTTTCCAATCGTTTTGCATCGACGGTAGGTAAGGATTCACTTCCCAGCTCCCGCAATCGTTCTTTCTATCGATAATTTGCACGAATACGGGCTATTCGATGTTTCCAATCGTTTTGCATCGACGGTAGGTAAGGATTCACTTCCCAGCTCCCGCAATCGTTCTTTCTATCGATAATTCGCACGAATACGTGCAATTCGACGTTTCCAATCGTTTTGCATCGACTGTAGGTAAGGATTCACTACCCAGCTCCCGCAATCGTTCTTTCTATCGATAATTGAAACGATTACGTGATATTCGATGTTTCCAATCGTTTTGCATCGACGGTAGGTAAGGATTCACTTCCCAGGTCCCGCAATCGTTCTTTCTATCGATAATTTGCACGAATACGTGCTATTCGATGTTTCCAATCGTTTTGCATCGACGGTAGGTAAGGATTCACTTCCCAGCTCCCGCAATCGTTCTTTCTATCGATAATTGGCACGAATACGTGCTATTCGATGTTTCCAATCGTTTTGCATCGACGGTAGGTAAGGATTCACTTCCCAGCTCCCGCAATCGTTCTTTCTATCGATAATTGGCACGAATACGTGCTATTCGATGTTTCCAATCGTTTTGCATCGACGGTAGGTAAGGATTCACTTCCCAGCTCCCGCAATCGTTCTTTCTATCGATAATTGGCACGAATACGTGCTATTCGATGTTTCCAATCGTTTTGCATCGACGGTAGGTAAGGATTCACTTCCCAGCTCCCGCAATCGTTCTTTCTATCGATAATTGGCACGAATACGTGCTATTCGATGTTTCCAATCGTTTTGCATCGACGGTAGGTAAGGATTCACTTCCCAGCTCCCGCAATCGTTCTTTCTATCGATAATTTGCACGAATACGGGCTATTCGATGTTTCCAATCGTTTTGCATCGACGGTATGTAAGGATTCACTTCCCAGCTCCCGCAATCGTTCTTCCTATCGATAATTCGCACGAATACGTGCAATTCGACGTTTCCAATCGTTTTGCATCGACTGTAGGTAAGGATTCACTACCCAGCTCCCGCAATCGTTCTTTCTATCGATAATTGACACGAATACGTGATATTCGATGTTTCCAATCGTTTTGCATCGACGGTAGGTAAGGATTCACTTCCCAGCTCCCGCAATCGTTCTTTCTATCGATAATTTGCACGAATACGTGCTATTCGATGTTTCCAATCGTTTTGCATCGACGGTAGGTAAGGATTCACTTCCCAGCTCCCGCAATCGTTCTTTCTATCGATAATTGGCACGAATACGTGATATTCGATGTTGCCAATCGTTTTGCATCGACGGTAGGTAAGGATTCACTTCCCAGCACCCGCAATCGTTCTTTCTATCGATAATTTGCACGAATACGTGCTATTCGATGTTTCCAATCGTTTTGCATCGACGGTAGGTAAGGATTCACTTCCCAGCTCCCGCAATCGTTCTTTCTATCGATAATTGGCACGAATACGTGCTATTCGATGTTTCCAATCGTTTTGCATCGACGGTAGGTAAGGATTCACTTCCCAGCTCCCGCAATCGTTCTTTCTATCGATAATTTGCACGAATACGGGCTATTCGATGTTTCCAATCGTTTTGCATCGACGGTAGGTAAGGATTCACTTCCCAGGTCCCGCAATCGTTCTTTCTATCGATAATTTGCACGAATACGTGCTATTCGATGTTTCCAATCGTTTTGCATCGACGGTAGGTAAGGATTCACTTCCCAGCTCCCGCAATCGTTCTTTCTATCGATAATTGGCACGAATACGTGCTATTCGATGTTTCCAATCGTTTTGCATCCACGGTAGGTAAGGATTCATTTCCCAGCTCCCGCAATCGTTCTTTCTATCGATAATTGGCACGAATACGTGATATTCGATGTTACCAATCGTTTTGCATCGACGGTAGGTAAGGATTCACTTCCCAGCACCCGCAATCGTTCTTTCTATCGATAATTTGCACGAATACGTGCTATTCGATGTTTCCAATCGTTTTGCATCGACGGTAGGTAAGGATTCACTTCCCAGCTCCCGCAATCGTTCTTTCTATCGATAATTGGCACGAATACGTGCTATTCGATGTTTCCAATCGTTTTGCATCGACGGTAGGTAAGGATTCACTCCCCAGCTCCCGCAATCGTTCTTTCTATCGATAATTTGCACGAATACGGGCTATTCGATGTTTCCAATCGTTTTGCATCGACGGTAGGTAAGGATTCACTTCCCAGCTCCCGCCATCGTTCTTTCTATCGATAATTCGCACGAATACGTGCAATTCGACGTTTCCAATCGTTTTGCATCGACTGTAGGTAAGGATTCACTACCCAGCTCCCGCAATCGTTCTTTCTATCGATAATTGGCACGAATACGTGCTATTCGATGTTTCCAATCGTTTTGCATCGACGGTAGGTAAGGATTCACTTCCCAGCTCCCGCAATCGTTCTTTCTATCGATAATTTGCACGAATACGGGCTATTCGATGTTTCCAATCGTTTTGCATCGACGGTAGGTAAGGATTCACTTCCCAGCTCCCGCAATCGTTCTTTCTATCAATAATTGGCACGAATACGTGCTATTCGATGTTTCCAATCGTTTTGCATCGACGGTAGGTAAGGATTCACTTCCCAGCTCCCGCAATCGTTCTTTCTATCGATAATTGGCACGAATACGTGCTATTCGATGTTTCCAATCGTTTTGCATCCACGGTAGGTAAGGATTCATTTCCCAGCTCCCGCAATCGTTCTTTCTATCGATAATTAGCACGAATACGTGCAATTCGACGTTTCCAATCGTTTTGCATCGACTGTAGGTAAGGATTCACTACCCAGCTCCCGCAATCGTTCTTTCTATCGATAATTGGCACGAATACGTGCTATTCGATGTTTCCAATCGTTTTGCATCGACGGTAGGTAAGGATTCACTTCCCAGCTCCCGCAATCGCTCCTTCTATCGATAATTTGCACGAATACGTGCTATTCGATGTTTCCAATCGTTTTGCATCGACGGTAGGTAAGGATTCACTTCCCAGCTCCCGCAATCGTTCTTTCTATCGATAATTCGCACGAATACGTGCTATTCGATGTTTCCAATCGTTTTGCATCGACGGTAGGTAAGGATTCACTTCCCAGCTCCCGCAATCGTTCCTTCTATCGATAATATGCACGAATACGTGCTATTCGATATTTCCAATCGTTTTGCATCGACGGTAGGTAAGGATTCACCTCCCAGCTCCCGCAATCGTTCTTTCTATCGATAATTTATACGAATACGTGCTATTCGATGTTTCCAATCGTTTTGCATCGACGGTAGGTAAGGATTCACTCCCCAGCTCCCGCAATCGTTCTTTCTATCGATAATTTGCACGAATACGTGATATTCGATGTTTCCAATCGTTTTGCATCGGCGGTAGGTAAGGATTCACTTCCCAGCTCCCGCAATCGTTCTTTCTATCGATAATTGGCACGAATACGTGCTGTTCGATGTTTCCAATCGTTTTGCATCGACGGTAGGTAAGGATTCACTTCCCAGCTCCCGCAATCGTTCTTTCTATCGATAATTTGCACGAATACGGGCTATTCGATGTTTCCAATCGTTTTGCATCGACGGTAGGTAAGGATTCACTTCCCAGCTCCCGCAATCGTTCTTTCTATCGATAATTCGCACGAATACGTGCAATTCGACGTTTCCAATCGTTTTGCATCGACTGTAGGTAAGGATTCACTACCCAGCTCCCGCAATCGTTCTTTCTATCGATAATTGGCACGAATACGTGATATTCGATGTTTCCAATCGTTTTGCATCGACGGTAGGTAAGGATATACTTCCCAGGTCCCGCAATCGTTCTTTCTATCGATAATTTGCACGAATACGTGCTATTCGATGTTTCCAATCGTTTTGCATCGACGGTAGGTAAGGATTCACTTCCCAGCTCCCGCAATCCTTCTTTCTATCGATAATTGGCACGAATACGTGCTATTCGATGTTTCCAATCGTTTTGCATCGACGGTAGGTAAGGATTCACTTCCCAGCTCCCGCAATCGTTCTTTCTATCGATAATTTGCACGAATACGGGCTATTCGATGTTTCCAATCGTTTTGCATCGACGGTAGGTAAGGATTCACTTCCCAGCTCCCGCAATCGTTCTTTCTATCGATAATTGGCACGAATACGTGCTATTCGATGTTTCCAATCGTTTTGCATCGACGGTAGGTAAGGATTCACTTCCCAGCTCCCGCAATCGTTCTTTCTATCGATAATTGGCACGAATACGTGCTATTCGATGTTTCCAATCGTTTTGCATCCACGGTAGGTAAGGATTCATTTCCCAGCTCCCGCAATCGTTCTTTCTATAGATAATTGGCACGAATACGTGATATTCGATGTTACCAATCGTTTTGCATCGACGGTAGGTAAGGATTCACTTCCCAGCACCCGCAATCGTTCTTTCTATCGATAATTTGCACGAATACGTGCTATTCGATGTTTCCAATCGTTTTGCATCGACGGTAGGTAAGGATTCACTTCCCAGCTCCCGCAATCGTTCTTTCTATCGATAATTGGCACGAATACGTGCTATTCGATGTTTCCAATCGTTTTGCATCGACGGTAGGTAAGGATTCACTCCCCAGCTCCCGCAATCGTTCTTTCTATCGATAATTTGCACGAATACGGGCTATTCGATGTTTCCAATCGTTTTGCATCGACGGTAGGTAAGGATTCACTTCCCAGCTCCCGCCATCGTTCTTTCTATCGATAATTCGCACGAATACGTGCAATTCGACGTTTCCAATCGTTTTGCATCGACTGTAGGTAAGGATTCACTACCCAGCTCCCGCAATCGTTCTTTCTATCGATAATTGGCACGAATACGTGCTATTCGATGTTTCCAATCGTTTTGCATCGACGGTAGGTAAGGATTCACTTCCCAGCTCCCGCAATCGTTCTTTCTATCGATAATTTGCACGAATACGGGCTATTCGATGTTTCCAATCGTTTTGCATCGACGGTAGGTAAGGATTCACTTCCCAGCTCCCGCAATCGTTCTTTCTATCAATAATTGGCACGAATACGTGCTATTCGATGTTTCCAATCGTTTTGCATCGACGGTAGGTAAGGATTCACTTCCCAGCTCCCGCAATCGTTCTTTCTATCGATAATTGGCACGAATACGTGCTATTCGATGTTTCCAATCGTTTTGCATCCACGGTAGGTAAGGATTCATTTCCCAGCTCCCGCAATCGTTCTCTCTATCGATAATTCGCACGAATACGTGCAATTCGACGTTTCCAATCGTTTTGCATCGACTGTAGGTAAGGATTCACTACCCAGCTCCCGCAATCGTTCTTTCTATCGATAATTGGCACGAATACGTGCTATTCGATGTTTCCAATCGTTTTGCATCGACGGTAGGTAAGGATTCACTTCCCAGCTCCCGCAATCGCTCCTTCTATCGATAATTTGCACGAATACGTGCTATTCGATGTTTCCAATCGTTTTGCATCGACGGTAGGTAAGGATTCACTTCCCAGCTCCCGCAATCGCTCCTTCTATCGATAATTTGCACGAATACGTGCTATTCGATGTTTCCAATCGTTTTGCATCGACGGTAGGTAAGGATTCACTTCCCAGCTCCCGCAATCGTTCTTTCTATCGATAATTCGCACGAATACGTGCTATTCGATGTTTCCAATCGTTTTGCATCGACGGTAGGTAAGGATTCACTTCCCAGCTCCCGCAATCGTTCCTTCTATCGATAATATGCACGAATACGTGCTATTCGATATTTCCAATCGTTTTGCATCGACGGTAGGTAAGGATTCACCTCCCAGCTCCCGCAATCGTTCTTTCTATCGATAATTTATACGAATACGTGCTATTCGATGTTTCCAATCGTTTTGCATCGACGGTAGGTAAGGATTCACTCCCCAGCTCCCGCAATCGTTCTTTCTATCGATAATTTGCACGAATACGTGATATTCGATGTTTCCAATCGTTTTGCATCGGCGGTAGGTAAGGATTCACTTCCCAGCTCCCGCAATCGTTCTTTCTATCGATAATTGGCACGAATACGTGCTGTTCGATGTTTCCAATCGTTTTGCATCGACGGTAGGTAAGGATTCACTTCCCAGCTCCCGCAATCGTTCTTTCTATCGATAATTTGCACGAATACGGGCTATTCGATGTTTCCAATCGTTTTGCATCGACGGTAGGTAAGGATTCACTTCCCAGCTCCCGCAATCGTTCTTTCTATCGATAATTCGCACGAATACGTGCAATTCGACGTTTCCAATCGTTTTGCATCGACTGTAGGTAAGGATTCACTACCCAGCTCCCGCAATCGTTCTTTCTATCGATAATTGGCACGAATACGTGATATTCGATGTTTCCAATCGTTTTGCATCGACGGTAGGTAAGGATATACTTCCCAGGTCCCGCAATCGTTCTTTCTATCGATAATTTGCACGAATACGTGCTATTCGATGTTTCCAATCGTTTTGCATCGACGGTAGGTAAGGATTCACTTCCCAGCTCCCGCAATCCTTCTTTCTATCGATAATTGGCACGAATACGTGCTATTCGATGTTTCCAATCGTTTTGCATCGACGGTAGGTAAGGATTCACTTCCCAGCTCCCGCAATCGTTCTTTCTATCGATAATTTGCACGAATACGGGCTATTCGATGTTTCCAATCGTTTTGCATCGACGGTAGGTAAGGATTCACTTCCCAGCTCCCGCAATCGTTCTTTCTATCGATAATTGGCACGAATACGTGCTATTCGATGTTTCCAATCGTTTTGCATCGACGGTAGGTAAGGATTCACTTCCCAGCTCCCGCAATCGTTCTTTCTATCGATAATTGGCACGAATACGTGCTATTCGATGTTTCCAATCGTTTTGCATCCACGGTAGGTAAGGATTCATTTCCCACCTCCCGCAATCGTTCTTTCTATCGATAATTGGCACGAATACGTGATATTCGATGTTACCAATCGTTTTGCATCGACGGTAGGTAAGGATTCACTTCCCAGCACCCGCAATCGTTCTTTCTATCGATAATTTGCACGAATACGTGCTATTCGATGTTTCCAATCGTTTTGCATCGACGGTAGGTAAGGATTCACTTCCCAGCTCCCGCAATCGTTCTTTCTATCGATAATTGGCACGAATACGTGCTATTCGATGTTTCCAATCGTTTTGCATCGACGGTAGGTAAGGATTCACTCCCCAGCTCCCGCAATCGTTCTTTCTATCGATAATTTGCACGAATACGGGCTATTCGATGTTTCCAATCGTTTTGCATCGACGGTAGGTAAGGATTCACTTCCCAGCTCCCGCCATCGTTCTTTCTATCGATAATTCGCACGAATACGTGCAATTCGACGTTTCCAATCGTTTTGCATCGACTGTAGGTAAGGATTCACTACCCAGCTCCCGCAATCGTTCTTTCTATCGATAATTGGCACGAATACGTGCTATTCGATGTTTCCAATCGTTTTGCATCGACGGTAGGTAAGGATTCACTTCCCAGCTCCCGCAATCGCTCCTTCTATCGATAATTTGCACGAATACGTGCTATTCGATGTTTCCAATCGTTTTGCATCGACGGTAGGTAAGGATTCACTTCCCAGCTCCCGCAATCGCTCCTTCTATCGATAATTTGCACGAATACGTGCTATTCGATGTTTCCAATCGTTTTGCATCGACGGTAGGTAAGGATTCACTTCCCAGCTCCCGCAATCGTTCTTTCTATCGATAATTCGCACGAATACGTGCTATTCGATGTTTCCAATCGTTTTGCATCGACGGTAGGTAAGGATTCACTTCCCAGCTCCCGCAATCGTTCCTTCTATCGATAATATGCACGAATACGTGCTATTCGATATTTCCAATCGTTTTGCATCGACGGTAGGTAAGGATTCACCTCCCAGCTCCCGCAATCGTTCTTTCTATCGATAATTTATACGAATACGTGCTATTCGATGTTTCCAATCGTTTTGCATCGACGGTAGGTAAGGATTCACTCCCCAGCTCCCGCAATCGTTCTTTCTATCGATAATTTGCACGAATACGTGATATTCGATGTTTCCAATCGTTTTGCATCGGCGGTAGGTAAGGATTCACTTCCCAGCTCCCGCAATCGTTCTTTCTATCGATAATTGGCACGAATACGTGCTGTTCGATGTTTCCAATCGTTTTGCATCGACGGTAGGTAAGGATTCACTTCCCAGCTCCCGCAATCCTTCTTTCTATCGATAATTGGCACGAATACGTGCTATTCGATGTTTCCAATCGTTTTGCATCGACGGTAGGTAAGGATTCACTTCCCAGCTCCCGCAATCGTTCTTTCTATCGATAATTTGCACGAATACGGGCTATTCGATGTTTCCAATCGTTTTGCATCGACGGTAGGTAAGGATTCACTTCCCAGCTCCCGCAATCGTTCTTTCTATCGATAATTGGCACGAATACGTGCTATTCGATGTTTCCAATCGTTTTGCATCGACGGTAGGTAAGGATTCACTTCCCAGCTCCCGCAATCGTTCTTTCTATCGATAATTGGCACGAATACGTGCTATTCGATGTTTCCAATCGTTTTGCATCCACGGTAGGTAAGGATTCATTTCCCAGCTCCCGCAATCCTTCTTTCTATAGATAATTGGCACGAATACGTGATATTCGATGTTACCAATCGTTTTGCATCGACGGTAGGTAAGGATTCACTTCCCAGCACCCGCAATCGTTCTTTCTATCGATAATTTGCACGAATACGTGCTATTCGATGTTTCCAATCGTTTTGCATCGACGGTAGGTAAGGATTCACTTCCCAGCTCCCGCAATCGTTCTTTCTATCGATAATTGGCACGAATACGTGCTATTCGATGTTTCCAATCGTTTTGCATCGACGGTAGGTAAGGATTCACTCCCCAGCTCCCGCAATCGTTCTTTCTATCGATAATTTGCACGAATACGGGCTATTCGATGTTTCCAATCGTTTTGCATCGACGGTAGGTAAGGATTCACTTCCCAGCTCCCGCCATCGTTCTTTCTATCGATAATTCGCACGAATACGTGCAATTCGACGTTTCCAATCGTTTTGCATCGACTGTAGGTAAGGATTCACTACCCAGCTCCCGCAATCGTTCTTTCTATCGATAATTGGCACGAATACGTGCTATTCGATGTTTCCAATCGTTTTGCATCGACGGTAGGTAAGGATTCACTTCCCAGCTCCCGCAATCGTTCTTTCTATCGATAATTTGCACGAATACGGGCTATTCGATGTTTCCAATCGTTTTGCATCGACGGTAGGTAAGGATTCACTTCCCAGCTCCCGCAATCGTTCTTTCTATCAATAATTGGCACGAATACGTGCTATTCGATGTTTCCAATCGTTTTGCATCGACGGTAGGTAAGGATTCACTTCCCAGCTCCCGCAATCGTTCTTTCTATCGATAATTGGCACGAATACGTGCTATTCGATGTTTCCAATCGTTTTGCATCCACGGTAGGTAAGGATTCATTTCCCAGCTCCCGCAATCGTTCTTTCTATCGATAATTCGCACGAATACGTGCAATTCGACGTTTCCAATCGTTTTGCATCGACTGTAGGTAAGGATTCACTACCCAGCTCCCGCAATCGTTCTTTCTATCGATAATTGGCACGAATACGTGCTATTCGATGTTTCCAATCGTTTTGCATCGACGGTAGGTAAGGATTCACTTCCCAGCTCCCGCAATCGCTCCTTCTATCGATAATTTGCACGAATACGTGCTATTCGATGTTTCCAATCGTTTTGCATCGACGGTAGGTAAGGATTCACTTCCCAGCTCCCGCAATCGCTCCTTCTATCGATAATTTGAACGAATACGTGCTATTCGATGTTTCCAATCGTTTTGCATCGACGGTAGGTAAGGATTCACTTCCCAGCTCCCGCAATCGCTCCTTCTATCGATAATTTGCACGAATACGTGCTATTCGATGTTTCCAATCGTTTTGCATCGACGGTAGGTAAGGATTCACTTCCCAGCTCCCGCAATCGCTCCTTCTATCGATAATTTGAACGAATACGTGCTATTCGATGTTTCCAATCGTTTTGCATCGACGGTAGGTAAGGATTCACTTCCCAGCTCCCGCAATCGTTCTTTCTATCGATAATTCGCACGAATACGTGCTATTCGATGTTTCCAATCGTTTTGCATCGACGGTAGGTAAGGATTCACTTCCCAGCTCCCGCAATCGTTCCTTCTATCGATAATATGCACGAATACGGGCTATTCGATGTTTCCAATCGTTTTGCATCGACGGTAGGTAAGGATTCACTTCCCAGCTCCCGCAATCGTTCTTTCTATCGATAATTCGCACGAATACGTGCAATTCGACGTTTCCAATCGTTTTGCATCGACTGTAGGTAAGGATTCACTACCCAGCTCCCGCAATCGTTCTTTCTATCGATAATTGGCACGAATACGTGATATTCGATGTTTCCAATCGTTTTGCATCGACGGTAGGTAAGGATATACTTCCCAGGTCCCGCAATCGTTCTTTCTATCGATAATTTGCATGAATACGTGCTATTCGATGTTTCCAATCGTTTTGCATCGACGGTAGGTAAGGATTCACTTCCCAGCTCCCGCAATCCTTCTTTCTATCGATAATTGGCACGAATACGTGCTATTCGATGTTTCCAATCGTTTTGCATCGACGGTAGGTAAGGATTCACTTCCCAGCTCCCGCAATCGTTCTTTCTATCGATAATTTGCACGAATACGGGCTATTCGATGTTTCCAATCGTTTTGCATCGACGGTAGGTAAGGATTCACTTCCCAGCTCCCGCAATCGTTCTTTCTATCGATAATTGGCACGAATACGTGCTATTCGATGTTTCCAATCGTTTTGCATCGACGGTAGGTAAGGATTCACTTCCCAGCTCCCGCAATCGTTCTTTCTATCGATAATTGGCACGAATACGTGCTATTCGATGTTTCCAATCGTTTTGCATCCACGGTAGGTAAGGATTCATTTCCCAGCTCCCGCAATCGTTCTTTCTATCGATAATTGGCACGAATACGTGATATTCGATGTTACCAATCGTTTTGCATCGACGGTAGGTAAGGATTCACTTCCCAGCACCCGCAATCGTTCTTTCTATCGATAATTTGCACGAATACGTGCTATTCGATGTTTCCAATCGTTTTGCATCGACGGTAGGTAAGGATTCACTTCCCAGCTCCCGCAATCGTTCTTTCTATCGATAATTGGCACGAATACGTGCTATTCGATGTTTCCAATCGTTTTGCATCGACGGTAGGTAAGGATTCACTCCCCAGCTCCCGCAATCGTTCTTTCTATCGATAATTTGCACGAATACGTGATATTCGATGTTTCCAATCGTTTTGCATCGGCGGTAGGTAAGGATTCACTTCCCAGCTCCCGCAATCGTTCTTTCTATCGATAATTGGCACGAATACGTGCTGTTCGATGTTTCCAATCGTTTTGCATCGACGGTAGGTAAGGATTCACTTCCCAGCTCCCGCAATCGTTCTTTCTATCGATAATTTGCACGAATACGGGCTATTCGATGTTTCCAATCGTTTTGCATCGACGGTAGGTAAGGATTCACTTCCCAGCTCCCGCAATCGTTCTTTCTATCGATAATTCGCACGAATACGTGCAATTCGACGTTTCCAATCGTTTTGCATCGACTGTAGGTAAGGATTCACTACCCAGCTCCCGCAATCGTTCTTTCTATCGATAATTGGCACGAATACGTGATATTCGATGTTTCCAATCGTTTTGCATCGACGGTAGGTAAGGATATACTTCCCAGGTCCCGCAATCGTTCTTTCTATCGATAATTTGCACGAATACGTGCTATTCGATGTTTCCAATCGTTTTGCATCGACGGTAGGTAAGGATTCACTTCCCAGCTCCCGCAATCCTTCTTTCTATCGATAATTGGCACGAATACGTGCTATTCGATGTTTCCAATCGTTTTGCATCGACGGTAGGTAAGGATTCACTTCCCAGCTCCCGCAATCGTTTTTTCTATCGATAATTTGCACGAATACGGGCTATTCGATGTTTCCAATCGTTTTGCATCGACGGTAGGTAAGGATTCACTTCCCAGCTCCCGCAATCGTTCTTTCTATCGATAATTGGCACGAATACGTGCTATTCGATGTTTCCAATCGTTTTGCATCGACGGTAGGTAAGGATTCACTTCCCAGCTCCCGCAATCGTTCTTTCTATCGATGATTGGCACGAATACGTGCTATTCGATGTTTCCAATCGTTTTGCATCCACGGTAGGTAAGGATTCATTTCCCAGCTCCCGCAATCGTTCTTTCTATCGATAATTGGCACGAATACGTGATATTCGATGTTACCAATCGTTTTGCATCGACGGTAGGTAAGGATTCACTTCCCAGCACCCGCAATCGTTCTTTCTATCGATAATTTGCACGAATACGTGCTATTCGATGTTTCCAATCGTTTTGCATCGACGGTAGGTAAGGATTCACTTCCCAGCTCCCGCAATCGTTCTTTCTATCGATAATTGGCACGAATACGTGCTATTCGATGTTTCCAATCGTTTTGCATCGACGGTAGGTAAGGATTCACTCCCCAGCTCCCGCAATCGTTCTTTCTATCGATAATTTGCACGAATACGGGCTATTCGATGTTTCCAATCGTTTTGCATCGACGGTAGGTAAGGATTCACTTCCCAGCTCCCGCCATCGTTCTTTCTATCGATAATTCGCACGAATACGTGCAATTCGACGTTTCCAATCGTTTTGCATCGACTGTAGGTAAGGATTCACTACCCAGCTCCCGCAATCGTTCTTTCTATCGATAATTGGCACGAATACGTGCTATTCGATGTTTCCAATCGTTTTGCATCGACGGTAGGTAAGGATTCACTTCCCAGCTCCCGCAATCGCTCCTTCTATCGATAATTTGCACGAATACGTGCTATTCGATGTTTCCAATCGTTTTGCATCGACGGTAGGTAAGGATTCACTTCCCAGCTCCCGCAATCGCTCCTTCTATCGATAATTTGCACGAATACGTGCTATTCGATGTTTCCAATCGTTTTGCATCGACGGTAGGTAAGGATTCACTTCCCAGCTCCCGCAATCGTTCTTTCTATCGATAATTCGCACGAATACGTGCTATTCGATGTTTCCAATCGTTTTGCATCGACGGTAGGTAAGGATTCACTTCCCAGCTCCCGCAATCGTTCCTTCTATCGATAATATGCACGAATACGTGCTATTCGATATTTCCAATCGTTTTGCATCGACGGTAGGTAAGGATTCACCTCCCAGCTCCCGCAATCGTTCTTTCTATCGATAATTTATACGAATACGTGCTATTCGATGTTTCCAATCGTTTTGCATCGACGGTAGGTAAGGATTCACTCCCCAGCTCCCGCAATCGTTCTTTCTATCGATAATTTGCACGAATACGTGATATTCGATGTTTCCAATCGTTTTGCATCGGCGGTAGGTAAGGATTCACTTCCCAGCTCCCGCAATCGTTCTTTCTATCGATAATTGGCACGAATACGTGCTGTTCGATGTTTCCAATCGTTTTGCATCGACGGTAGGTAAGGATTCACTTCCCAGCTCCCGCAATCCTTCTTTCTATCGATAATTGGCACGAATACGTGCTATTCGATGTTTCCAATCGTTTTGCATCGACGGTAGGTAAGGATTCACTTCCCAGCTCCCGCAATCGTTCTTTCTATCGATAATTTGCACGAATACGGGCTATTCGATGTTTCCAATCGTTTTGCATCGACGGTAGGTAAGGATTCACTTCCCAGCTCCCGCAATCGTTCTTTCTATCGATAATTGGCACGAATACGTGCTATTCGATGTTTCCAATCGTTTTGCATCGACGGTAGGTAAGGATTCACTTCCCAGCTCCCGCAATCGTTCTTTCTATCGATAATTGGCACGAATACGTGCTATTCGATGTTTCCAATCGTTTTGCATCCACGGTAGGTAAGGATTCAATTCCCAGCTCCCGCAATCGTTCTTTCTATAGATAATTGGCACGAATACGTGATATTCGATGTTACCAATCGTTTTGCATCGACGGTAGGTAAGGATTCACTTCCCAGCACCCGCAATCGTTCTTTCTATCGATAATTTGCACGAATACGTGCTATTCGATGTTTCCAATCGTTTTGCATCGACGGTAGGTAAGGATTCACTTCCCAGCTCCCGCAATCGTTCTTTCTATCGATAATTGGCACGAATACGTGCTATTCGATGTTTCCAATCGTTTTGCATCGACGGTAGGTAAGGATTCACTCCCCAGCTCCCGCAATCGTTCTTTCTATCGATAATTTGCACGAATACGGGCTATTCGATGTTTCCAATCGTTTTGCATCGACGGTAGGTAAGGATTCACTTCACAGCTCCCGCCATCGTTCTTTCTATCGATAATTCGCACGAATACGTGCAATTCGACGTTTCCAATCGTTTTGCATCGACTGTAGGTAAGGATTCACTACCCAGCTCCCGCAATCGTTCTTTCTATCGATAATTGGCACGAATACGTGCTATTCGATGTTTCCAATCGTTTTGCATCGACGGTAGGTAAGGATTCACTTCCCAGCTCCCGCAATCGTTCTTTCTATCGATAATTTGCACGAATACGGGCTATTCGATGTTTCCAATCGTTTTGCATCGACGGTAGGTA
Organism: Nomada flava; assembly: GCA_951802745.1. Classification (NCBI taxonomy): domain Eukaryota; kingdom Metazoa; phylum Arthropoda; class Insecta; order Hymenoptera; family Apidae; genus Nomada; species Nomada flava. The sequence continues at coordinate 39,349 of CATOQN010000065.1, read as the reverse complement.
AGGATTCACTTCCCAGCTCCCGCAATCGTTCTTTCTATCAATAATTGGCACGAATACGTGCTATTCGATGTTTCCAATCGTTTTGCATCGACGGTAGGTAAGGATTCACTTCCCAGCTCCCGCAATCGTTCTTTCTATCGATAATTGGCACGAATACGTGCTATTCGATGTTTCCAATCGTTTTGCATCGACGGTAGGTAAGGATTCACTTCCCAGCTCCCGCAATCGCTCCTTCTATCGATAATTTGCACGAATACGTGCTATTCGATGTTTCCAATCGTTTTGCATCGACGGTAGGTAAGGATTCACTTCCCAGCTCCCGCAATCGTTCCTTCTATCGATAATATGCACGAATACGTGCTATTCGATATTTCCAATCGTTTTGCATCGACGGTAGGTAAGGATTCACCTCCCAGCTCCCGCAATCGTTCTTTCTATCGATAATTTATACGAATACGTGCTATTCGATGTTTCCAATCGTTTTGCATCGACGGTAGGTAAGGATTCACTCCCCAGCTCCCGCAATCGTTCTTTCTATCGATAATTTGCACGAATACGTGATATTCGATGTTTCCAATCGTTTTGCATCGGCCGTAGGTAAGGATTCACTTCCCAGCTCCCGCAATCGTTCTTTCTATCGATAATTGGCACGAATACGTGCTGTTCGATGTTTCCAATCGTTTTGCATCGACGGTAGGTAAGGATTCACTTCCCAGCTCCCGCAATCGTTCTTTCTATCGATAATTTGCACGAATACGGGCTATTCGATGTTTCCAATCGTTTTGCATCGACGGTAGGTAAGGATTCACTTCCCAGCTCCCGCAATCGTTCTTTCTATCGATAATTCGCACGAATACGTGCAATTCGACGTTTCCAATCGTTTTGCATCGACTGTAGGTAAGGATTCACTACCCAGCTCCCGCAATCGTTCTTTCTATCGATAATTGGCACGAATACGTGATATTCGATGTTTCCAATCGTTTTGCATCGACGGTAGGTAAGGATATACTTCCCAGGTCCCGCAATCGTTCTTTCTATCGATAATTTGCACGAATACGTGCTATTCGATGTTTCCAATCGTTTTGCATCGACGGTAGGTAAGGATTCACTTCCCAGCTCCCGCAATCGTTCTTTCTATCGATAATTGGCACGAATACGTGCTATTCGATGTTTCCAATCGTTTTGCATCGACGGTAGGTAAGGATTCACTTCCCAGCTCCCGCAATCGTTCTTTCTATCGATAATTGGCACGAATACGTGCTATTCGATGTTTCCAATCGTTTTGCATCGACGGTAGGTAAGGATTCACTTCCCAGCTCCCGCAATCGTTCCTTCTATCGATAATTGGCACGAATACGTGCTATTCGATGTTTCCAATCGTTTTGCATCGACGGTAGGTAAGGATTCACTTCCCAGCTCCCGCAATCGTTCTTTCTATCGATAATTGGCACGAATACGTGCTATTCGATGTTTCCAATCGTTTTGCATCGACGGTAGGTAAGGATTCACTTCCCAGCTCCCGCAATCGTTCTTTCTATCCATAATTGGCACGAATACATGCTATTCGATGTTTCCAATCGTTTTGCATCGACGGTAGGTAAGGATTCACTTCCCAGCTCCCGCAATCGTTCTTTCTATCGATAATTTGCACGAATACGGGCTATTCGATGTTTCCAATCGTTTTGCATCGACGGTATGTAAGGATTCACTTCCCAGCTCCCGCAATCGTTCTTTCTATCGATAATTCGCACGAATACGTGCAATTCGACGTTTCCAATCGTTTTGCATTGCCGGTAGGTAAGGATTCACTTCCCAGCTCCCGCAATCGTTCTTTCTATCGATAATTTGCACGAATACGTGCTATTCGATGTTTCCAATCGTTTTGCATCCACGGTAGGTAAGAATTCACTTCCCAGCTCCCGCAATCGTTCTTTCTATCGATAATTGGCACGAATACGTGATATTCGATGTTACCAATCGTTTTGGATCGACGGTAGGTAAGGATTCACTTCCCAGCACCCGCAATCGATCTTTCTATCGATAATTTGCACGAATACGTGCTATTCGATGTTTCCAATCGTTTTGCATCGACGGTAGGTAAGGATTCACTCCCCAGCTCCCGCAATCGTTCTTTCTATCAATAATTTGGACGAATACGGGCTATTCGATGTTTCCAATCGTTTTGCATCGACGGTAGGTAAGGATTCACTTCCCAGCTCCCGCAATCGTTTTTTCTATCGATAATTGGCACGAATACGTGCTATTCGATGTTTCCAATCGTTTTGCATCGACGGTAGGGAAGGATTCACTTCCCACCTCCCGCAATCGTTCTTTCTATCTATAATTGGCACGAATACGTGCTATTCGATGTTTCCAATCGTTTTGCATCGACGGTAGGTAAGGATTCACTTCCCAGCTCCCGCAATCGATAATTCGCACGAATACGTGCTATTCGATGTTTCCAATCGTTTTGCGTCAACGGTAGATAAGGATTCACTTCCCAGCTCCCGCAATCGTTCTTTCTATCGATAATTGGCACGAATACGTGACATTCGATGTTTCCAATCGTTTTGCATCAACGGTAGGTAAGGATTCACTTCCCAGCTCCCGCAATCGTTCTTTCTATCGATAATTGGCACGAATACGTGATATTCGATGTTTCCAATCGTTTTGCATCGACGGTAGGTAAGGATTCACTTCCCAGCTCTCGCAATCGTTCTTTCTATCGATTATTTGCACGAATACGTGCTATTCGATGTTTCCAATCGTTTTGCATCGGCGGTAGGTAAGGATTCACTTCCCAGCTCCCGCAATCGTTCTTTCTATCGATAATTGGCACGAATACGTGCTATTCGATGTTTCCAATCGTTTTGCATCGACGGTAGGTAAGGATTCACTTCCCAGCTCCCGCAATCGTTCTTTCTATCGATAATTGGCACGAATACGTGCTATTCGATGTTTCCAATCGTTTTGCATCGACGGTAGGTAAGGATTCACTTCCCAGCTCCCGCAATCGTTCTTTCTATCGATAATTGGCACGAATACGTGCTATTCGATGTTTCCAATCGTTTTGCATCGACGGTAGGTAAGGATTCACTTCCCAGCTCCCGCAATCGTTCTTTCTATCGATAATTTCCACGAATACGGGCTATTCGATGTTTCCAATCGTTTTGCATCGACGGTATGTAAGGATTCACTTCCCAGGTCCCGCAATCGTTCTTTCTATCGATAATTTGCACGAATACGTGCTATTCGATGTTTCCAATCGTTTTGCATCGACGGTAGGTAAGGATTCACTTCCCAGCTCCCGCAATCGTTCTTTCTATCGATAATTGGCACGAATACGTGCTATTCGATGTTTCCAATCGTTTTGCATCGACGGTAGGTAAGGATTCACTTCCCAGCTCCCGCAATCGTTCTTTCTATCGATAATTGGCACGAATACGTGATATTCGATGTTTCCAATCGTTTTGCATCGGCGGTAGGTAAGGATTCACTTCCCAGCTCCCGCAATCGTTCTTTCTATCGATAATTGGCACGAATACGTGATATTCGATGTTTCCAATCGTTTTGCATCGACTGTAGGTAAGGATTCACTTCCCAGCTCCCGCAATCGTTCTTTCTATCGATAATTGGCACGAATACGTGCTATTCGATGTTTCCAATCGTTTTGCATCGACGGTAGGTAAGGATTCACTTCCCAGCTCCCGCAATCGTTCTTTCTATCGATAATTTGCACGAATACGGGCTATTCGATGTTTCCAATCGTTTTGCATCGACGGTAGGTAAGGATTCACTTCCCAGCTCCCGCAATCGTTCTTTCTATCGATAATTGGCACGAATACGTGATATTCGATGTTTCCAATCGTTTTGCATCAACGGTAGGTAAGGATTCACTTCCCAGCTCCCGCAATCGTTCTTTCTATCGATAATTGGCACGAATACGTGATATTCGATGTTTCCAATCGTTTTGCATCGGCGGTAGGTAAGGATTCACTTCCCAGCTCCCGCAATCGTTCTTTCTATCGATAATTGGCACGAATACGTGATATTCGATGTTTCCAATCGTTTTGCATCGACTGTAGGTAAGGATTCACTTCCCAGCTCCCGCAATCGTTCTTTCTATCGATAATTGGCACGAATACGTGCTATTCAATGTTTCCAATCGTTTTGCATCGACGGTAGGTAAGGATTCACTTCCCAGCTCCCGCAATCGTTCTTTCTGTCGATAATTTGCACGAATACGTGCTATTCGATGTTTCCAATCGTTTTGCATCGACGGTAGGTAAGGATTCACTTCCCAGCTCCCGCAATCGTTCTTTCTATCGATAATTGCGGGAGCTGGGAAGTGAATCCTTACCTACCGTCGATGCAAAACGATTGGAAACATCGAATAGCACGTATTCGTGCAAATTATCGACAGAAAGAACGATTGAGGGAGCTGGGAAGTGAATCCTTACCTACCGTCGATGCAAAACGATAGGAAACATCAAATAGCACGTATTCGTGCCAATTATCGATAGAAAGAACGATTGCGGGAGCTGGGAAGTGAATCCTTACCTACCGTCGATGCAAAACGATTGGAAACATCGAATATCACGTATTCGTGCCAATTGTCGATAGAAAGAACCATTGCGGGAGCTGGGAAGTGAATCCATACCTACCGTCGATGCAAAACGATTGGAAACATCGAATAGCACGTATTCGTATAAATTATCGATAGAAAGAACGATTGCGGGAGCTGGGAGGTGAATCCTTACCTACCGTCGATGCAAAACGATTGGAAACATTGAATAGCACGTATTCGTGCATATTATCGATAGAAGGAACGATTGCGGGAGCTGGGAGGTGAATCCTTACCTACCGTCGATGCAAAACGATTGGAAACATCGAATAGCACGTATTCGTGCGAATTATCGATAGAAAGAACCATTGCGGGAGCTGGGAAGTGAATCCTTACCTACCGTCGATGCAAAACGACTGGATATTTGGCACGAATACGTGATATTCGATGTTTCCAATCGTTTTGCATCGACGGTAGGTAAGGATTCACTTCCCAGCTCCCGCAATCGTTCTTTCTATCGATAATATGCACGAATACGTGCTATTCGATGTTTCCAATCGTTTTGCATCAATGGTAGGTAAGGATTCACTTCTCAGCTCCCGCAATTATCGATTGAAAGAACGATTGCGGGAGCTGGGAAGTGAATCCTTACCTACCGTCGATGCAAAACGACTGGATATTTGGCACGAATACGTGATATTCGATGTTTCCAATCGTTTTGCATCGACGGTAGGTAAGGATTCACTTCCCAGCTCCCGCAATCGTTCTTTCTATCGATAATTGGCACGAATACGTGACATTCGATGTTTCCAATCGTTTTGCATCAACGGTAGGTAAGGATTCACTTCCCAGCTCCCGCAATCGTTCTTTCTATCGATAATTGGCACGAATACGTGATATTCGATGTTTCCAATCGTTTTGCATCGACGGTAGGTAAGGATTCACTTCCCAGCTCTCGCAATCGTTCTTTCTATCGATTATTTGCACGAATACGTGCTATTCGATGTTTCCAATCGTTTTGCATCGGCGGTAGGTAAGGATTCACTTCCCAGCTCCCGCAATCGTTCTTTCTATCGATAATTGGCACGAATACGTGCTATTCGATGTTTCCAATCGTTTTGCATCGACGGTAGGTAAGGATTCACTTCCCAGCTCCCGCAATCGTTCTTTCTATCGATAATTGGCACGAATACGTGCTATTCGATGTTTCCAATCGTTTTGCATCGACGGTAGGTAAGGATTCACTTCCCAGCTCCCGCAATCGTTCTTTCTATCGATAATTGGCACGAATACGTGCTATTCGATGTTTCCAATCGTTTTGCATCGACGGTAGGTAAGGATTCACTTCCCAGCTCCCGCAATCGTTCTTTCTATCGATAATTTCCACGAATACGGGCTATTCGATGTTTCCAATCGTTTTGCATCGACGGTATGTAAGGATTCACTTCCCAGGTCCCGCAATCGTTCTTTCTATCGATAATTTGCACGAATACGTGCTATTCGATGTTTCCAATCGTTTTGCATCGACGGTAGGTAAGGATTCACTTCCCAGCTCCCGCAATCGTTCTTTCTATCGATAATTGGCACGAATACGTGCTATTCGATGTTTCCAATCGTTTTGCATCGACGGTAGGTAAGGATTCACTTCCCAGCTCCCGCAATCGTTCTTTCTATCGATAATTGGCACGAATACGTGATATTCGATGTTTCCAATCGTTTTGCATCGGCGGTAGGTAAGGATTCACTTCCCAGCTCCCGCAATCGTTCTTTCTATCGATAATTGGCACGAATACGTGATATTCGATGTTTCCAATCGTTTTGCATCGACTGTAGGTAAGGATTCACTTCCCAGCTCCCGCAATCGTTCTTTCTATCGATAATTCGCACGAATACGTGCTATTCGATGTTTCCAATCGTTTTGCATCGACGGTAGGTAAGGATTCACTTCCCAGCTCCCGCAATCGTTCCTTCTATCGATAATATGCACGAATACGTGCTATTCGATATTTCCAATCGTTTTGCATCGACGGTAGGTAAGGATTCACCTCCCAGCTCCCGCAATCGTTCTTTCTATCGATAATTTATACGAATACGTGCTATTCGATGTTTCCAATCGTTTTGCATCGACGGTAGGTAAGGATTCACTCCCCAGCTCCCGCAATCGTTCTTTCTATCGATAATTTGCACGAATACGTGATATTCGATGTTTCCAATCGTTTTGCATCGGCGGTAGGTAAGGATTCACTTCCCAGCTCCCGCAATCGTTCTTTCTATCGATAATTGGCACGAATACGTGCTGTTCGATGTTTCCAATCGTTTTGCATCGACGGTAGGTAAGGATTCACTTCCCAGCTCCCGCAATCCTTCTTTCTATCGATAATTGGCACGAATACGTGCTATTCGATGTTTCCAATCGTTTTGCATCGACGGTAGGTAAGGATTCACTTCCCAGCTCCCGCAATCGTTCTTTCTATCGATAATTTGCACGAATACGGGCTATTCGATGTTTCCAATCGTTTTGCATCGACGGTAGGTAAGGATTCACTTCCCAGCTCCCGCAATCGTTCTTTCTATCGATAATTGGCACGAATACGTGCTATTCGATGTTTCCAATCGTTTTGCATCGACGGTAGGTAAGGATTCACTTCCCAGCTCCCGCAATCGTTCTTTCTATCGATAATTGGCACGAATACGTGCTATTCGATGTTTCCAATCGTTTTGCATCCACGGTAGGTAAGGATTCATTTCCCAGCTCCCGCAATCGTTCTTTCTATAGATAATTGGCACGAATACGTGATATTCGATGTTACCAATCGTTTTGCATCGACGGTAGGTAAGGATTCACTTCCCAGCACCCGCAATCGTTCTTTCTATCGATAATTTGCACGAATACGTGCTATTCGATGTTTCCAATCGTTTTGCATCGACGGTAGGTAAGGATTCACTTCCCAGCTCCCGCAATCGTTCTTTCTATCGATAATTGGCACGAATACGTGCTATTCGATGTTTCCAATCGTTTTGCATCGACGGTAGGTAAGGATTCACTCCCCAGCTCCCGCAATCGTTCTTTCTATCGATAATTTGCACGAATACGGGCTATTCGATGTTTCCAATCGTTTTGCATCGACGGTAGGTAAGGATTCACTTCACAGCTCCCGCCATCGTTCTTTCTATCGATAATTCGCACGAATACGTGCAATTCGACGTTTCCAATCGTTTTGCATCGACTGTAGGTAAGGATTCACTACCCAGCTCCCGCAATCGTTCTTTCTATCGATAATTGGCACGAATACGTGCTATTCGATGTTTCCAATCGTTTTGCATCGACGGTAGGTAAGGATTCACTTCCCAGCTCCCGCAATCGTTCTTTCTATCGATAATTTGCACGAATACGGGCTATTCGATGTTTCCAATCGTTTTGCATCGACGGTAGGTAAGGATTCACTTCCCAGCTCCCGCAATCGTTCTTTCTATCAATAATTGGCACGAATACGTGCTATTCGATGTTTCCAATCGTTTTGCATCGACGGTAGGTAAGGATTCACTTCCCAGCTCCCGCAATCGTTCTTTCTATCGATAATTGGCACGAATACGTGCTATTCGATGTTTCCAATCGTTTTGCATCCACGGTAGGTAAGGATTCATTTCCCAGCTCCCGCAATCGTTCTTTCTATCGATAATTCGCACGAATACGTGCAATTCGACGTTTCCAATCGTTTTGCATCGACTGTAGGTAAGGATTCACTACCCAGCTCCCGCAATCGTTCTTTCTATCGATAATTGGCACGAATACGTGCTATTCGATGTTTCCAATCGTTTTGCATCGACGGTAGGTAAGGATTCACTTCCCAGCTCCCGCAATCGCTCCTTCTATCGATAATTTGCACGAATACGTGCTATTCGATGTTTCCAATCGTTTTGCATCGACGGTAGGTAAGGATTCACTTCCCAGCTCCCGCAATCGCTCCTTCTATCGATAATTTGCACGAATACGTGCTATTCGATGTTTCCAATCGTTTTGCATCGACGGTAGGTAAGGATTCACTTCCCAGCTCCCGCAATCGTTCTTTCTATCGATAATTCGCACGAATACGTGCTATTCGATGTTTCCAATCGTTTTGCATCGACGGTAGGTAAGGATTCACTTCCCAGCTCCCGCAATCGTTCCTTCTATCGATAATATGCACGAATACGTGCTATTCGATATTTCCAATCGTTTTGCATCGACGGTAGGTAAGGATTCACCTCCCAGCTCCCGCAATCGTTCTTTCTATCGATAATTTATACGAATACGTGCTATTCGATGTTTCCAATCGTTTTGCATCGACGGTAGGTAAGGATTCACTCCCCAGCTCCCGCAATCGTTCTTTCTATCGATAATTTGCACGAATACGTGATATTCGATGTTTCCAATCGTTTTGCATCGGCGGTAGGTAAGGATTCACTTCCCAGCTCCCGCAATCGTTCTTTCTATCGATAATTGGCACGAATACGTGCTGTTCGATGTTTCCAATCGTTTTGCATCGACGGTAGGTAAGGATTCACTTCCCAGCTCCCGCAATCGTTCTTTCTATCGATAATTTGCACGAATACGGGCTATTCGATGTTTCCAATCGTTTTGCATCGACGGTAGGTAAGGATTCACTTCCCAGCTCCCGCAATCGTTCTTTCTATCGATAATTCGCACGAATACGTGCAATTCGACGTTTCCAATCGTTTTGCATCGACTGTAGGTAAGGATTCACTACCCAGCTCCCGCAATCGTTCTTTCTATCGATAATTGGCACGAATACGTGATATTCGATGTTTCCAATCGTTTTGCATCGACGGTAGGTAAGGATATACTTCCCAGGTCCCGCAATCGTTCTTTCTATCGATAATTTGCACGAATACGTGCTATTCGATGTTTCCAATCGTTTTGCATCGACGGTAGGTAAGGATTCACTTCCCAGCTCCCGCAATCCTTCTTTCTATCGATAATTGGCACGAATACGTGCTATTCGATGTTTCCAATCGTTTTGCATCGACGGTAGGTAAGGATTCACTTCCCAGCTCCCGCAATCGTTCTTTCTATCGATAATTTGCACGAATACGGGCTATTCGATGTTTCCAATTGTTTTGCATCGACGGTAGGTAAGGATTCACTTCCCAGCTCCCGCAATCGTTCTTTCTATCGATAATTGGCACGAATACGTGCTATTCGATGTTTCCAATCGTTTTGCATCGACGGTAGGTAAGGATTCACTTCCCAGCTCCCGCAATCGTTCTTTCTATCGATAATTGGCACGAATACGTGCTATTCGATGTTTCCAATCGTTTTGCATCCACGGTAGGTAAGGATTCATTTCCCAGCTCCCGCAATCGTTCTTTCTATCGATAATTGGCACGAATACGTGATATTCGATGTTACCAATCGTTTTGCATCGACGGTAGGTAAGGATTCACTTCCCAGCACCCGCAATCGTTCTTTCTATCGATAATTTGCACGAATACGTGCTATTCGATGTTTCCAATCGTTTTGCATCGACGGTAGGTAAGGATTCACTTCCCAGCTCCCGCAATCGTTCTTTCTATCGATAATTGGCACGAATACGTGCTATTCGATGTTTCCAATCGTTTTGCATCGACGGTAGGTAAGGATTCACTCCCCAGCTCCCGCAATCGTTCTTTCTATCGATAATTTGCACGAATACGGGCTATTCGATGTTTCCAATCGTTTTGCATCGACGGTAGGTAAGGCTTCACTTCCCAGCTCCCGCCATCGTTCTTTCTATCGATAATTCGCACGAATACGTGCAATTCGACGTTTCCAATCGTTTTGCATCGACTGTAGGTAAGGATTCACTACCCAGCTCCCGCAATCGTTCTTTCTATCGATAATTGGCACGAATACGTGCTATTCGATGTTTCCAATCGTTTTGCATCGACGGTAGGTAAGGATTCACTTCCCAGCTCCCGCAATCGCTCCTTCTATCGATAATTTGCACGAATACGTGCTATTCGATGTTTCCAATCGTTTTGCATCGACGGTAGGTAAGGATTCACTTCCCAGCTCCCGCAATCGCTCCTTCTATCGATAATTTGCACGAATACGTGCTATTCGATGTTTCCAATCGTTTTGCATCGACGGTAGGTAAGGATTCACTTCCCAGCTCCCGCAATCGTTCCTTCTATCGATAATATGCACGAATACGTGCTATTCGATATTTCCAATCGTTTTGCATCGACGGTAGGTAAGGATTCACCTCCCAGCTCCCGCAATCGTTCTTTCTATCGATAATTTATACGAATACGTGCTATTCGATGTTTCCAATCGTTTTGCATCGACGGTAGGTAAGGATTCACTCCCCAGCTCCCGCAATCGTTCTTTCTATCGATAATTTGCACGAATACGTGATATTCGATGTTTCCAATCGTTTTGCATCGGCGGTAGGTAAGGATTCACTTCCCAGCTCCCGCAATCGTTCTTTCTATCGATAATTGGCACGAATACGTGCTGTTCGATGTTTCCAATCGTTTTGCATCGACGGTAGGTAAGGATTCACTTCCCAGCTCCCGCAATCGTTCTTTCTATCGATAATTTGCACGAATACGGGCTATTCGATGTTTCCAATCGTTTTGCATCGACGGTAGGTAAGGATTCACTTCCCAGCTCCCGCAATCGTTCTTTCTATCGATAATTCGCACGAATACGTGCAATTCGACGTTTCCAATCGTTTTGCATCGACTGTAGGTAAGGATTCACTACCCAGCTCCCGCAATCGTTCTTTCTATCGATAATTGGCACGAATACGTGATATTCGATGTTTCCAATCGTTTTGCATCGACGGTAGGTAAGGATATACTTCCCAGGTCCCGCAATCGTTCTTTCTATCGATAATTTGCACGAATACGTGCTATTCGATGTTTCCAATCGTTTTGCATCGACGGTAGGTAAGGATTCACTTCCCAGCTCCCGCAATCGTTCTTTCTATCGATAATTGGCACGAATACGTGCTATTCGATGTTTCCAATCGTTTTGCATCGACGGTAGGTAAGGATTCACTTCCCAGCTCCCGCAATCGTTCTTTCTATCGATAATTGGCACGAATACGTGCTATTCGATGTTTCCAATCGTTTTGCATCGACGGTAGGTAAGGATTCACTTCCCAGCTCCCGCAATCGTTCCTTCTATCGATAATTGGCACGAATACGTGCTATTCGATGTTTCCAATCGTTTTGCATCGACGGTAGGTAAGGATTCACTTCCCAGCTCCCGCAATCGTTCTTTCTATCGATAATTGGCACGAATACGTGCTATTCGATGTTTCCAATCGTTTTGCATCGACGGTAGGTAAGGATTCACTTCCCAGCTCCCGCAATCGTTCTTTCTATCCATAATTGGCACGAATACATGCTATTCGATGTTTCCAATCGTTTTGCATCGACGGTAGGTAAGGATTCACTTCCCAGCTCCCGCAATCGTTCTTTCTATCGATAATTTGCACGAATACGGGCTATTCGATGTTTCCAATCGTTTTGCATCGACGGTATGTAAGGATTCACTTCCCAGCTCCCGCAATCGTTCTTTCTATCGATAATTCGCACGAATACGTGCAATTCGACGTTTCCAATCGTTTTGCATTGCCGGTAGGTAAGGATTCACTTCCCAGCTCCCGCAATCGTTCTTTCTATCGATAATTTGCACGAATACGTGCTATTCGATGTTTCCAATCGTTTTGCATCCACGGTAGGTAAGAATTCACTTCCCAGCTCCCGCAATCGTTCTTTCTATCGATAATTGGCACGAATACGTGATATTCGATGTTACCAATCGTTTTGGATCGACGGTAGGTAAGGATTCACTTCCCAGCACCCGCAATCGATCTTTCTATCGATAATTTGCACGAATACGTGCTATTCGATGTTTCCAATCGTTTTGCATCGACGGTAGGTAAGGATTCACTCCCCAGCTCCCGCAATCGTTCTTTCTATCAATAATTTGGACGAATACGGGCTATTCGATGTTTCCAATCGTTTTGCATCGACGGTAGGTAAGGATTCACTTCCCAGCTCCCGCAATCGTTTTTTCTATCGATAATTGGCACGAATACGTGCTATTCGATGTTTCCAATCGTTTTGCATCGACGGTAGGGAAGGATTCACTTCCCACCTCCCGCAATCGTTCTTTCTATCTATAATTGGCACGAATACGTGCTATTCGATGTTTCCAATCGTTTTGCATCGACGGTAGGTAAGGATTCACTTCCCAGCTCCCGCAATCGTTCTTTCTATCGATAATTCGCACGAATACGTGCTATTCGATGTTTCCAATCGTTTTGCGTCAACGGTAGATAAGGATTCACTTCCCAGCTCCCGCAATCGTTCTTTCTATCGATAATTGGCACGAATACGTGACATTCGATGTTTCCAATCGTTTTGCATCAACGGTAGGTAAGGATTCACTTCCCAGCTCCCGCAATCGTTCTTTCTATCGATAATTGGCACGAATACGTGATATTCGATGTTTCCAATCGTTTTGCATCGACGGTAGGTAAGGATTCACTTCCCAGCTCTCGCAATCGTTCTTTCTATCGATTATTTGCACGAATACGTGCTATTCGATGTTTCCAATCGTTTTGCATCGGCGGCAGGTAAGGATTCACTTCCCAGCTCCCGCAATCGTTCTTTCTATCGATAATTGGCACGAATACGTGCTATTCGATGTTTCCAATCGTTTTGCATCGACGGTAGGTAAGGATTCACTTCCCAGCTCCCGCAATCGTTCTTTCTATCGATAATTGGCACGAATACGTGCTATTCGATGTTTCCAATCGTTTTGCATCGACGGTAGGTAAGGATTCACTTCCCAGCTCCCGCAATCGTTCTTTCTATCGATAATTGGCACGAATACGTGCTATTCGATGTTTCCAATCGTTTTGCATCGACGGTAGGTAAGGATTCACTTCCCAGCTCCCGCAATCGTTCTTTCTATCGATAATTTCCACGAATACGGGCTATTCGATGTTTCCAATCGTTTTGCATCGACGGTATGTAAGGATTCACTTCCCAGGTCCCGCAATCGTTCTTTCTATCGATAATTTGCACGAATACGTGCTATTCGATGTTTCCAATCGTTTTGCATCGACGGTAGGTAAGGATTCACTTCCCAGCTCCCGCAATCGTTCTTTCTATCGATAATTGGCTCGAATACGTGCTATTCGATGTTTCCAATCGTTTTGCATCGACGGTAGGTAAGGATTCACTTCCCAGCTCCCGCAATCGTTCTTTCTATCGATAATTGGCACGAATACGTGATATTCGATGTTTCCAATCGTTTTGCATCGGCGGTAGGTAAGGATTCACTTCCCAGCTCCCGCAATCGTTCTTTCTATCGATAATTGGCACGAATACGTGATATTCGATGTTTCCAATCGTTTTGCATCGGCGGTAGGTAAGGATTCACTTCCCAGCTCCCGCAATCGTTCTTTCTATCGATAATTGGCACGAATACGTGATATTCGATGTTTCCAATCGTTTTGCATCGACTGTAGGTAAGGATTCACTTCCCAGCTCCCGCAATCGTTCTTTCTATCGATAATTGGCACGAATACGTGCTATTCGATGTTTCCAATCGTTTTGCATCGACGGTAGGTAAGGATTCACTTCCCAGCTCCCGCAATCGTTCTTTCTATCGATAATTTGCACGAATACGGGCTATTCGATGTTTCCAATCGTTTTGCATCGACGGTAGGTAAGGATTCACTTCCCAGCTCCCGCAATCGTTCTTTCTATCGATAATTGGCACGAATACGTGATATTCGATGTTTCCAATCGTTTTGCATCAACGGTAGGTAAGGATTCACTTCCCAGCTCCCGCAATCGTTCTTTCTATCGATAATTGGCACGAATACGTGATATTCGATGTTTCCAATCGTTTTGCATCGGCGGTAGGTAAGGATTCACTTCCCAGCTCCCGCAATCGTTCTTTCTATCGATAATTGGCACGAATACGTGATATTCGATGTTTCCAATCGTTTTGCATCGACTGTAGGTAAGGATTCACTTCCCAGCTCCCGCAATCGTTCTTTCTATCGATAATTGGCACGAATACGTGCTATTCAATGTTTCCAATCGTTTTGCATCGACGGTAGGTAAGGATTCACTTCCCAGCTCCCGCAATCGTTCTTTCTGTCGATAATTTGCACGAATACGTGCTATTCGATGTTTCCAATCGTTTTGCATCGACGGTAGGTAAGGATTCACTTCCCAGCTCCCGCAATCGTTCTTTCTATCGATAATTGCGGGAGCTGGGAAGTGAATCCTTACCTACCGTCGATGCAAAACGATTGGAAACATCGAATAGCACGTATTCGTGCAAATTATCGACAGAAAGAACGATTGAGGGAGCTGGGAAGTGAATCCTTACCTACCGTCGATGCAAAACGATAGGAAACATCAAATAGCACGTATTCGTGCCAATTATCGATAGAAAGAACGATTGCGGGAGCTGGGAAGTGAATCCTTACCTACCGTCGATGCAAAACGATTGGAAACATCGAATATCACGTATTCGTGCCAATTGTCGATAGAAAGAACCATTGCGGGAGCTGGGAAGTGAATCCATACCTACCGTCGATGCAAAACGATTGGAAACATCGAATAGCACGTATTCGTATAAATTATCGATAGAAAGAACGATTGCGGGAGCTGGGAGGTGAATCCTTACCTACCGTCGATGCAAAACGATTGGAAACATTGAATAGCACGTATTCGTGCATATTATCGATAGAAGGAACGATTGCGGGAGCTGGGAGGTGAATCCTTACCTACCGTCGATGCAAAACGATTGGAAACATCGAATAGCACGTATTCGTGCGAATTATCGATAGAAAGAACCATTGCGGGAGCTGGGAAGTGAATCCTTACCTACCGTCGATGCAAAACGACTGGATATTTGGCACGAATACGTGATATTCGATGTTTCCAATCGTTTTGCATCGACGGTAGGTAAGGATTCACTTCCCAGCTCCCGCAATCGTTCTTTCTATCGATAATATGCACGAATACGTGCTATTCGATGTTTCCAATCGTTTTGCATCAATGGTAGGTAAGGATTCACTTCTCAGCTCCCGCAATTATCGATTGAAAGAACGATTGCGGGAGCTGGGAAGTGAATCCTTACCTACCGTCGATGCAAAACGACTGGATATTTGGCACGAATACGTGATATTCGATGTTTCCAATCGTTTTGCATCGACGGTAGGTAAGGATTCACTTCCCAGCTCCCGCAATCGTTCTTTCTATCGATAATTGGCACGAATACGTGACATTCGATGTTTCCAATCGTTTTGCATCAACGGTAGGTAAGGATTCACTTCCCAGCTCCCGCAATCGTTCTTTCTATCGATAATTGGCACGAATACGTGATATTCGATGTTTCCAATCGTTTTGCATCGACGGTAGGTAAGGATTCACTTCCCAGCTCTCGCAATCGTTCTTTCTATCGATTATTTGCACGAATACGTGCTATTCGATGTTTCCAATCGTTTTGCATCGGCGGTAGGTAAGGATTCACTTCCCAGCTCCCGCAATCGTTCTTTCTATCGATAATTGGCACGAATACGTGCTATTCGATGTTTCCAATCGTTTTGCATCGACGGTAGGTAAGGATTCACTTCCCAGCTCCCGCAATCGTTCTTTCTATCGATAATTGGCACGAATACGTGCTATTCGATGTTTCCAATCGTTTTGCATCGACGGTAGGTAAGGATTCACTTCCCAGCTCCCGCAATCGTTCTTTCTATCGATAATTGGCACGAATACGTGCTATTCGATGTTTCCAATCGTTTTGCATCGACGGTAGGTAAGGATTCACTTCCCAGCTCCCGCAATCGTTCTTTCTATCGATAATTTCCACGAATACGGGCTATTCGATGTTTCCAATCGTTTTGCATCGACGGTATGTAAGGATTCACTTCCCAGGTCCCGCAATCGTTCTTTCTATCGATAATTTGCACGAATACGTGCTATTCGATGTTTCCAATCGTTTTGCATCGACGGTAGGTAAGGATTCACTTCCCAGCTCCCGCAATCGTTCTTTCTATCGATAATTGGCACGAATACGTGCTATTCGATGTTTCCAATCGTTTTGCATCGACGGTAGGTAAGGATTCACTTCCCAGCTCCCGCAATCGTTCTTTCTATCGATAATTGGCACGAATACGTGATATTCGATGTTTCCAATCGTTTTGCATCGGCGGTAGGTAAGGATTCACTTCCCAGCTCCCGCAATCGTTCTTTCTATCGATAATTGGCACGAATACGTGATATTCGATGTTTCCAATCGTTTTGCATCGACTGTAGGTAAGGATTCACTTCCCAGCTCCCGCAATCGTTCTTTCTATCGATAATTGGCACGAATACGTGCTATTCGATGTTTCCAATCGTTTTGCATCGACGGTAGGTAAGGATTCACTTCCCAGCTCCCGCAATCGTTCTTTCTATCGATAATTTGCACGAATACGGGCTATTCGATGTTTCCAATCGTTTTGCATCGACGGTAGGTAAGGATTCACTTCCCAGCTCCCGCAATCGTTCTTTCTATCGATAATTGGCACGAATACGTGATATTCGATGTTTCCAATCGTTTTGCATCAACGGTAGGTAAGGATTCACTTCCCAGCTCCCGCAATCGTTCTTTCTATCGATAATTGGCACGAATACGTGATATTCGATGTTTCCAATCGTTTTGCATCGGCGGTAGGTAAGGATTCACTTCCCAGCTCCCGCAATCGTTCTTTCTATCGATAATTGGCACGAATACGTGATATTCGATGTTTCCAATCGTTTTGCATCGACTGTAGGTAAGGATTCACTTCCCAGCTCCCGCAATCGTTCTTTCTATCGATAATTGGCACGAATACGTGCTATTCAATGTTTCCAATCGTTTTGCATCGACGGTAGGTAAGGATTCACTTCCCAGCTCCCGCAATCGTTCTTTCTGTCGATAATTTGCACGAATACGTGCTATTCGATGTTTCCAATCGTTTTGCATCGACGGTAGGTAAGGATTCACTTCCCAGCTCCCGCAATCGTTCTTTCTATCGATAATTGCGGGAGCTGGGAAGTGAATCCTTACCTACCGTCGATGCAAAACGATTGGAAACATCGAATAGCACGTATTCGTGCAAATTATCGACAGAAAGAACGATTGAGGGAGCTGGGAAGTGTATCCTTACCTACCGTCGATGCAAAACGATAGGAAACATCAAATAGCACGTATTCGTGCCAATTATCGATAGAAAGAACGATTGCGGGAGCTGGGAAGTGAATCCTTACCTACCGTCGATGCAAAACGATTGGAAACATCGAATATCACGTATTCGTGCCAATTGTCGATAGAAAGAACCATTGCGGGAGCTGGGAAGTGAATCCATACCTACCGTCGATGCAAAACGATTGGAAACATCGAATAGCACGTATTCGTATAAATTATCGATAGAA
Source organism: Nomada flava (assembly GCA_951802745.1). Classification (NCBI taxonomy): domain Eukaryota; kingdom Metazoa; phylum Arthropoda; class Insecta; order Hymenoptera; family Apidae; genus Nomada; species Nomada flava. Next base: position 21,300 of record CATOQN010000065.1, on the reverse strand, counting down.
AGAACGATTGCGGGAGCTGGGAGGTGAATCCTTACCTACCGTCGATGCAAAACGATTGGAAACATTGAATAGCACGTATTCGTGCATATTATCGATAGAAGGAACGATTGCGGGAGCTGGGAGGTGAATCCTTACCTACCGTCGATGCAAAACGATTGGAAACATCGAATAGCACGTATTCGTGCGAATTATCGATAGAAAGAACCATTGCGGGAGCTGGGAAGTGAATCCTTACCTACCGTCGATGCAAAACGACTGGATATTTGGCACGAATACGTGATATTCGATGTTTCCAATCGTTTTGCATCGACGGTAGGTAAGGATTCACTTCCCAGCTCCCGCAATCGTTCTTTCTATCGATAATATGCACGAATACGTGCTATTCGATGTTTCCAATCGTTTTGCATCAATGGTAGGTAAGGATTCACTTCTCAGCTCCCGCAATTATCGATTGAAAGAACGATTGCGGGAGCTGGGAAGTGAATCCTTACCTACCGTCGATGCAAAACGATTGGAGACATCGAATAGCACGTATTAGTATAAATTATCGATAGAAAGAAAGATTGCGGGAGCTGGGAGGTGAATCCTTACCTACCGTCGATGCAAAACGATTGGAAACATCGAATAGCACGTATTCGTGCGAATTATCGATAGAAAGAACGATTGCGGGAGCTGGGAAGTGAATCCTTACCTACCGTCGATGCAAAACGATTGGAAACATCGAATAGCACGTATTCGTATAAATTATCGATAGAAAGAACGATTGCGGGAGCTGGGAAGTGAATCCTTACATACCGTCGATGCAAAACGATTGGAAACATCGAATAGCCCGTATTCGTGCAAATTATCGATAGAAAGAACGATTGCGGGAGCTGGGAAGTGAATCCTTACCTACCGTCGATGCAAAACGATTGGAAACATCGAATAGCACGTATTCGTGTCAATTATCGATAGAAAGAACGATTGCGGGAGCTGGGAAGTGAATCCTTACCTACCGTCGATGCAAAACGATTGGAAACATCGAATAGCACGTATTCGTGCCAATTATCGATAGAAAGAACGATTGCGGGAGCTGGGAAGTGAATCCTTACCTACCGTCGATGCAAAACGATTGGAAACATCGAATAGCACGTATTCGTGCCAATTATCGATAGAAAGAACGATTGCGGGAGCTGGGAAGTGAATCCTTACCTACCGTCGATGCAAAACGATTGGAAACATCGAATAGCACGTATTCGTGCAAATTATCGATAGAAAGAACGATTGCGGGACCTGGGAAGTGAATCCTTACCTACCGTCGATGCAAAACGATTGGAGACATCGAATATCACGTATTCGTGCCAATTATCGATAGAAAGAACGATTGCGGGAGCTGGGTAGTGAATCCTTACCTACAGTCGATGCAAAACCATTGGAAACGTCGAATTGCACGTATTCGTGCGAATTATCGATAGAAAGAACGATTGCGGGAGCTGGGAAGTGAATCCTTACCTACCGTCGATGCAAAACGATTGGAAACATCGAATAGCCCGTATTCGTGCAAATTATCGATAGAAAGAACGATTGCGGGAGCTGGGAAGTGAATCCTTACCTACCGTCGATGCAAAACGATTGGAAACATCGAATAGCACGTATTCGTGCCAATTATCGATAGAAAGAACGATTGCGGGAGCTGGGAAGTGAATCCTTACCTACCGTCGATGCAAAACGATTGGAAACATCAAATAGCACGTATTCGTGCCAATTATCGATAGAAAGAACGATTGCGGGAGCTGGGAAGTGAATCCTTACCTACCGTCGATGCAAAACGATTGGAAACATCGAATATCACGTATTCGTGCCAATTGTCGATAGAAAGAACCATTGCGGGAGCTGGGAAGTGAATCCATACCTACCGTCGATGCAAAACGATTGGAAACATCGAATAGCACGTATTCGTATAAATTATCGATAGAAAGAACGATTGCGGGAGCTGGGAGGTGAATCCTTACCTACCGTCGATGCAAAACGATTGGAAACATTGAATAGCACGTATTCGTGCATATTATCGATAGAAGGAACGATTGCGGGAGCTGGGAAGTGAATCCTTACCTACCGTCGATGCAAAACGATTGGAAACATCGAATAGCACGTATTCGTGCATATTATCGATAGAAGGAACGATTGCGGGAGCTGGGAGGTGAATCCTTACCTACCGTCGATGCAAAACGATTGGAAACATCGAATAGCACGTATTCGTGCGAATTATCGATAGAAAGAACCATTGCGGGAGCTGGGAAGTGAATCCTTACCTACCGTCGATGCAAAACGACTGGATATTTGGCACGAATACGTGATATTCGATGTTTCCAATCGTTTTGCATCGACGGTAGGTAAGGATTCACTTCCCAGCTCCCGCAATCGTTCTTTCTATCGATAATTCGCACGAATACGTGCTATTCGATGTTTCCAATCGTTTTGCATCGACGGTAGGTAAGGATTCACTTCCCAGCTCCCGCAATCGTTCTTTCTATCGATAATTGGCACGAATACGTGCTATTCGATGTTTCCAATCGTTTTGCATCCACGGTAGGTAAGGATTCACTTCCCAGCTCCCGCAATCGTTCTTTCTATCGATAATTGGCACGAATACGTGATATTCGATGTTTCCAATCGTTTTGCATCGACGGTAGGTAAGGATTCACTTCCCAGCTCCCGCAATCGTCCTTTCTATCGATAATATGCACGAATACGTGCTATTCGATGTTTCCAATCGTTTTGCATCAATGGTAGGTAAGGATTCACTTCTCAGCTCCCGCAATTATCGATAGAAAGAACGATTGCGGGAGCTGGGAAGTGAATCCTTACCTACCGTCGATGCAAAACGATTGGAGACATCGAATAGCACGTATTCGTATAAATTATCGATAGAAAGAAAGATTGCGGGAGCTGGGAGGTGAATCCTTACCTACCGTCGATGCAAAACGATTGGAAACATCGAATAGCACGTATTCGTGCGAATTATCGATAGAAAGAACGATTGCGGGAGCTGGGAAGTGAATCCTTACCTACCGTCGATGCAAAACGATTGGAAACATCGAATAGCACGTATTCGTATAAATTATCGATAGAAAGAACGATTGCGGGAGCTGGGAAGTGAATCCTTACATACCGTCGATGCAAAACGATTGGAAACATCGAATAGCCCGTATTCGTGCAAATTATCGATAGAAAGAACGATTGCGGGAGCTGGGAAGTGAATCCTTACCTACCGTCGATGCAAAACGATTGGAAACATCGAATAGCACGTATTCGTGTCAATTATCGATAGAAAGAACGATTGCGGGAGCTGGGAAGTGAATCCTTACCTACCGTCGATGCAAAACGATTGGAAACATCGAATAGCACGTATTCGTGCCAATTATCGATAGAAAGAACGATTGCGGGAGCTGGGAAGTGAATCCTTACCTACCGTCGATGCAAAACGATTGGAAACATCGAACAGCACGTATTCGTGCCAATTATCGATAGAAAGAACGATTGCGGGAGCTTGGAAGTGAATCCTTACCTACCGTCGATGCAAAACGATTGGAAACATCGAATAGCACGTATTCGTGCAAATTATCGATAGAAAGAACGATTGCGGGACCTGGGAAGTGAATCCTTACCTACCGTCGATGCAAAACGATTGGAGACATCGAATATCACGTATTCGTGCCAATTATCGATAGAAAGAACGATTGCGGGAGCTGGGTAGTGAATCCTTACCTACAGTCGATGCAAAACCATTGGAAACGTCGAATTGCACGTATTCGTGCGAATTATCGATAGAAAGAACGATTGCGGGAGCTGGGAAGTGAATCCTTACCTACCGTCGATGCAAAACGATTGGAAACATCGAATAGCCCGTATTCGTGCAAATTATCGATAGAAAGAACGATTGCGGGAGCTGGGAAGTGAATCCTTACCTACCGTCGATGCAAAACGATTGGAAACATCGAATAGCACGTATTCGTGCCAATTATCGATAGAAAGAACGATTGCGGGAGCTGGGAAGTGAATCCTTACCTACAGTCGATGCAAAACGATTGGAAACATCGAATATCACGTATTCGTGCCAATTATCGATAGAAAGAACGATTGCGGGGGCTGGGAAGTGAATCCTTACCTACCGTGGATGCAAAACGATTGGAAACATCGAATAGCACGTATTCGTGCCAATTATCGATAGAAAGAACGATTGCGGGAGCTGGGAAGTGAATCCTTACCTACCGCCGATGCAAAACGATTGGAATCATCCAATAGCACGTATTCGTGCGAATTATCGATAGAAAGAACGATTGCGGGAGCTGGGAAGTGAATCCTTACATACCGTCGATGCAAAAAGATTGGAAACATCGAATATCACGTATTCGTGCCAAATATCCAGTCGTTTTGCATCGACGGTAGGTAAGGATTCACTTCCCAGCTCCCGCAATAGTTCTTTCTATCGATAATTGGCACGAATCCGTGCTATTCGATGTTTCCAATCATTTTGCATCGACGGTAGGTAAGGATTCACCTCCCAGCTCCCGCAATCGTTCCTTCTATCGATAATATGCACGAATACGTGCTATTCGATGTTTCCAATCGTTTTGCATCGATGGTAGGTAAGGATTCACCTCCCAGCTCCCGCAATCGTTCTCTCTATCGATAATTTATACGAATACGTGCTATTCGATGTTTCCAATCGTTTTGCATCGACGGTAGGTATGGATTCACTTCCCAGCTCCCGCAATCGTTCTTTCTATCGACAATTGGCACGAATACGTGATATTCGATGTTTCCAATCGTTTTGCATCGACGGTAGGTAAGGATTCACTTCCCAGCTCCCGCAATCGTTCTTTCTATCGATAATTGGCACGAATACGTGCTATTTGATGTTTCCAATCGTTTTGCATCGACGGTAGGTTAGGATTCACTTCCCATCTCCCGCAATCGTTCTTTCTGTCGATAATTTGCACGAATACGTGCTATTCGATGTTTCCAATCGTTTTGCATCGACGGTAGGTAAGGATTCACTTCCCAGCTCCCGCAATCGTTCTTTCTATCGATAATTCGCACGAATACGTGCTATTCGATGTTTCCAATCATTTTGCATCGACGGTAGGTAAGGATTCACCTCCCAGCTCCCGCAATCGTACCTTCTATCGATAATATGCACGAATACGTGATATTCGATGTTTCCAATCGTTTTGCATCGACGGTAGGTAAGGATTCACTTCCCAGCTCCCGCAATCGTTCTTTCTATCGATAATTGACACCAATTCGTGCTATTCGATGTTTCCAATCGTTTTGCATCCACGGTAGGTAAGGATTCACTTCCCAGCTCCAGCAATCGTTCTTTCTATCGATAATTGGCACGAATACGTGATATTCGATGTTTCCAATCGTTTTGCATCGACGGTAGGTAAGGATTCACTTCCCAGCTCTCGCAATCGTTCTTTCTATCGATAATATGCACGAATACGTGCTATTCGATGTTTCCAATCGTTTTGCATCGACGGTAGGTAAGGATTCACTTCCCAGCTCCCGCAATCGTTCTTTCTATCAATAATTGGCACGAATACGTGCTATTCGATGTTTCCTATCGTTTTGCATCCACGGTAGGTAAGAATTCACTTCCCAGCTCCCGCAATCGTTCTTCCTATCGATAATTGGCACGAATACGTGATATTCGATGTTACCAATCGTTTTGCATCGACGGAAGGTAAGGATTCACTTCCCAGCACCCGCAATCGTTCTTTCTATCGATAATTTGCACGATTACGTGCTATTCGATGTTTCCAATCGTTTTGCATCGACGGTAGGCAAGGATTCACTTCCCAGCTCTCGCAATCGTTCTTTCTATCGATTATTTGCACGAATACGTGCTATTCGATGTTTCCAATCGTTTTGCATCGACGGTAGGTAAGGATTCACTTCCCAGCTCCCGCAATCGTTCTTTCTATCGATAATTCGCACGAATACGTGCTATTCGATGTTTCCAATCATTTTGCATCCACGGTAGGTAAGGATTCACTTTCCAGCTCCCGCAATCGTTCTTTCTATCGATAATTGGCACGAATACGTGATATTCGATGTTTCCAATCGTTTTGCATCGACTGTAGGTAATGATTCACTTCCCAGCTCCCGCAATCGTTCTTTCTATCGATAATTGGCACGAATACGTGCTATTCGATGTTTCCAATCGTTTTGCATCGACGGTAGGTAAGGATTCACTTCCCAGCTCCCGCAATCGTTCTTTCTATCGATAATTTGCACGAATACGGGCTATTCGATGTTTCCAATCGTTTTGCATCGACGGTAGGTAAGGATTCACTTCCCAGCTCCCGCAATCGTTCTTTCTATCGATAATTGGCACGAATACGTGATATTCGATGTTTCCAATCGTTTTGCATCGACTGTAGGTAATGATTCACTTCCCAGCTCCCGCAATCGTTCTTTCTATCGATAATTGGCACGAATACGTGCTATTCGATGTTTCCAATCGTTTTGCATCGACGGTAGGTAAGGATTCACTTCCCAGCTCCCGCAATCGTTCTTTCTATCGATAATTGGCACGAATACGTGATATTCGATGTTTCCAATCGTTTTGCATCGACTGTAGGTAACGATTCACTTCCCAGCTCCCGCAATCGTTCTTTCTATCGATAATTGGCACGAATACGTGCTATTCGATGTTTCCAATCGTTTTGCATCGACGGTAGGTAAGGATTCACTTCCCAGCTCCCGCAATCGTTCTTTCTATCGATAATTTGCACGAATACGGGCTATTCGATGTTTCCAATCGTTTTGCATCGACGGTAGGTAAGGATTCACTTCCCAGCTCCCGCAATCGTTCTTTCTATCGATAATTCGCACGAATACGTGCAATTCGACGTTTCCAATCGTTTTGCATCGACTGTAGGTAAGGATTCACTACCCAGCTCCCGCAATCGTTCTTTCTATCGATAATTGGCACGAATACGTGATATTCGATGTTTCCAATCGTTTTGCATCGACGGTAGGTAAGGATTCACTTACCAGGTCCCGCAATCGTTCTTTCTATCGATAATTTGCACGAATACGTGCTATTCGATGTTTCCAATCGTTTTGCATCGACGGTAGGTAAGGATTCACTTCCCAGCTCCCGCAATCGTTCTTTCTATCGATAATTGGAACGAATACGTGCTATTCGATGTTTCCAATCGTTTTGCATCGACGGTAGGTAAGGATTCACTTCCCAGCTCCCGCAATCGTTCTTTCTATCGATAATTGGCACGAATACGTGCTATTCGATGTTTCCAATCCTTTTGAATCGACGGTAGGTAAGGATTCACTTCCCAGCTCCCGCAATCGTTCTTTCTATCGATAATTGGCACGAATACGTGCTATTCGATGTTTCCAATCGTTTTGCATCGACGGTAGGTAAGGATTCACTTCCCAGCTCCCGCAATCGTTCTTTCTATCGATAATTGGCACGAATACGTGCTATTCGATGTTTCCAATCGTTTTGCATCGACGGTAGGTAAGGATTCACTTCCCAGCTCCCGCAATCGTTCTTTCTATCGATAATTGGCACGAATACGTGCTATTCGATGTTTCCAATCGTTTAGCATCGACGGTAGGTAAGGATTCACTTCCCAGCTCCCGCAATCGTTCTTTCTATCGATAATTTGCACGAATACGGGCTATTCGATGTTTCCAATCGTTTTGCATCGACGGTAGGTAAGGATTCACTTCCCAGCTCCCGCAATCGTTCTTTCTATCGATAATTCGCACGAATACGTGCAATTCGACGTTTCCAATCGTTTTGCATCGACTGTAGGTAAGGATTCACTACCCAGCTCCCGCAATCGTTCTTTCTATCGATAATTGGCACGAATACGTGATATTCGATGTTTCCAATCGTTTTGCATCGACGGTAGGTAAGGATTCACTTCCCAGGTCCCGCAATCGTTCTTTCTATCGATAATTGGCACGAATACGTGCTATTCGATGTTTCCAATCGTTTTGCATCGACGGTAGGTAAGGATTCACTTCCCAGCTCCCGCAATCGTTCTTTCTATCGATAATTGGCACGAATACGTGCTATTCGATGTTTCCAATCGTTTTGCATCGACGGTAGGTAAGGATTCACTTCCCAGCTCCCGCAATCGTTCTTTCTATCGATAATTGGCACGAATACGTGCTATTCGATGTTTCCAATCGTTTTGCATCGACTGTAGGTAAGGATTCACTTCCCAGCTCCCGCAATCGTTCTTTCTATCGATAATTGGCACGAATACGTGATATTCGTTGTTTCCAATCGTTTTGCATCGACGGTAGGTAAGGATTCACTTCCCAGGTCCCGCAATCGTTCTTTCTATCGATAATTTGCACGAATACGTGCTATTCGATGTTTCCAATCGTTTTGCATCGACGGTAGGTAAGGATTCACTTCCCAGCTCCCGCAATCGTTCTTTCTATCGATAATTGGCACGAATACGTGCTATTCGATGTTTCCAATCGTTTTGCATCGACGGTAGGTAAGGATTCACTTCCCAGCTCCCGCAATCGTTCTTTCTATCGATAATTGCGGGAGCTGGGAAGTGAATCCATACCTACCGTCGATGCAAAACGATTGGAAACATCGAATAGCACGTATTCGTGCGAATTATCGATAAAAAGAACGATTGCGGGAGCTGGGAAGTGAATCCTTACCTACCGTCGATGCAAAACGATTGGAAACATCGAATAGCACGTATTCGTGCGAATTATCGATAGAAAGAACGATTGCGGGAGCTGGGAGGTGAATCCTTACCTACCGTCGATGCAAAACGATTGGAAACATCGAATAGCACGTATTCGTGCAAATTATCGATAGAAGGAACGATTGCGGGAGCTGGGAAGTGAATCCTTACCTACCGTCGATGCAAAACGATTGGAAACATCGAATAGCACGTATTCGTGCAAATTATCGATAGAAGGAACGATTGCGGGAGCTGGGAAGTGAATCCTTACCTACCGTCGATGCAAAACGATTGGAAACATCGAATAGCACGTATTCGTGCGAACTATCGATAGAAAGAACGATTGCGGGTGCTGGGAAGTGAATCCTTACCTACCGTCGATGCAAAACGATTGGAAACTTCGAATAGCACGTATTCGTGCGAATTATCGATAGAAAGAACGATTGCGGGAGCTGGGAAGTGAATCCTTACCTACCGTCGATGCAAAACGACTGGATATTTGGCACGAATACGTGATATTCGATGTTTCCAATCGTTTTGCATCGACGGTATGTAAGGATTCACTTCCCAGCTCCCGCAATCGTTCTTTCTATCGATAATTCGCACGAATACGTGCTATTCGATGTTTCCAATCGTTTTGCATCGACGGTAGGTAAGGATTCACTTCCCAGCTACCGCAATCGTTCTTTCTATCGATAATTGGCACGAATACGTGCTATTCGATGTTTCCAATCGTTTTGCATCCACGGTAGGTAAGGATTCACTTCCCAGCTCCCGCAATCGTTCTTTCTATCGATAATTGGCACGAATACGTGATATTCGATGTTTCCAATCGTTTTGCATCGACGGTAGGTAAGGATTCACTTCCCAGCTCCCGCAATCGTTCTTTCTATCGATAATTGGCACGAATACGTGATATTCGATGTTTCCAATCGTTTTGCATCGGCGGTAGGTAAGGATTCACTTCCCAGCTCCCGCAATCGTTCTTTCTATCGATAATTGGCACGAATACGTGATATTCGATGTTTCCAATCGTTTTGCATCGACTGTAGGTAAGGATTCACTTCCCAGCTCCCGCAATCGTTCTTTCTATCGATAATTGGCACGAATACGTGCTATTCGATGTTTCCAATCGTTTTGCATCGACGGTAGGTAAGGATTCACTTCCCAGCTCCCGCAATCGTTCTTTCTATCGATAATTTGCACGAATACGTGCTATTCGATGTTTCCAATCGTTTTGCATCGACGGTAGGTAAGGATTCACTTCCCAGCTCCCGCAATCGTTCTTTCTATCGATAATTGGCGCGAATACGTGCTATTCGATGTTTCCAATCGTTTTGCATCGACGGTAGGTAAGGATTCACTTCCCAGCTCCCGCAATCGTTCTTTCTATCGATAATTGGCACGAATACGTGCTATTCGATGTTTCCAATCGTTTTGCATCGACGGTAGGTGAGGATTCACTTCCCAGCTCCCGCAATCGTTCTTTCTATCGATAATTCGCACGAATACGTGCAATTCGACGTTTCCAATCGTTTTGCATCGACTGTAGGTAAGGATTCACTACCCAGCTCCCGCAATCGTTCTTTCTATCGATAATTTGCACGAATACGTGCTATTCGATGTTTCCAATCGTTTTGCATCGACGGTAGGTAAGGATTCACTTCCCAGCTCCCGCAATCGTTCTTTCTATCGATAATTGCGGGAGCTGGGAAGTGAATCCTTACCTACCGTCGATGCAAAACGATTGGAAACATCGAATAGCACGTATTCGTGCCAATTATCGATAGAAAGAACGATTGCGGGAGCTGAAATGAATCCTTACCTACCGTCGATGCAAAACGATTGGAAACAACGAATAGCACGTATTCGTAACAATTATCGATAGAAAGAACGATTGCGGGAGCTGGGAAGTGAATCCTTACCTACCGTGGATGCAAAACGATTGGAAACATCAAATAGCACGTATTCGTGCCAATTATCGATAGAAAGAACGATTGCGGGAGCTGGGAAGTGAATCCTTACCTACCGTCGATGCAAAACGATTGGAAACATCGAATATCACGTATTCGTGCCAATTGTCGATAGAAAGAACGATTGCGGGAGCTGGGAAGTGAATCCATACCTACCGTCGATGCAAAACGATTGGAAACATCGAACAGCACGTATTCGTATAAATTATCGATAGAAAGAACGATTGCGGGAGCTGGGAGGTGAATCCTTACCTACCGTCGATGCAAAACGATTGGAAACATCGAATAGCACGTATTCGTGCCAATTATCGATAGAAAGAGCGATTGCGGGAGCTGGGAAGTGAATCCTTACCTAACGTGGATGCAAAACGATTGGAAACATCGAATAGCACGTATTCGTGCCAATTATCGATAGAAAGAGCGATTGCGGGAGCTGGGAAGTGAATCCTTACCTACCGTCGATGCAAAACGATTGGAAACATCGAATATCACGTATTCGTGCAAATTAACGATAGAAAGAACGATTGCGGGAGCTGGGAAGAGAATCCTTACCTACAGCCGATGCAAAACGATTGGAAACATCGAATTGCACGTATTCGCGCGAATTATCGAAGGAAAGAACGATTGCGGGAGCTGGGAGGTGAATCCTTACCTACTGTCGATGCAAAACGATTGGAAACATCGAATAGCACGTATTCGTGCGAATTATCGATAGAAAGAACGATTGCGGGAGCAGGGAAGTGAATCCTTACCTACCGACGATGCAAAACGATTGGAAACATCGAATAGCACGTATTCGTGCAAATTATCGATAGAAGGAACGATTGCGGGAGCTGGGAAGTGAATCCTTACCTACCGTCGATGCAAAACGATTGGAAACATCGAATATCACGGATTCGTGCCAATTATCGATAGAAAGAACGATTGCGGGAGCTGGGAAGTGAATCCTTACCTACCGTCGATGCAAAACGACTGGATATTTGGCACGAATACGTGATATTCGTGTTTCCAATCGTTTTGAATCGACGGTAGGTAAGGATTCACTTCCCAGCTCCCGCAATCGTTCTTTCTATCGATAATTCGCACGAATACGTGCTATTCGATGTTTCCAATCGTTTTGCATCCACGGTAGGTAAGGATTCACTTCCCAGCTCCCGCAATCGTTCTTTCTATCGATAATTGGCACGAATACGTGATATTCGATGTTTCCAATCGTTTTGCATCCACGGTAGGTAAGGATTCACTTCCCAGCTCCCGCAATCGTTCTTTCTATCGATAATTGGCACGAATACGTGCTATTCGATGTTTCCAATCGTTTTGCATCGACGGTAGGTAAGGATTCACTTCCCAGCTCCCGCAATCGTTCTTTCTATCGATAATTTGCACGAATACGTGCTATTCGATGTTTCCAATCGTTTTGCATCGACGGTAGGTAAGGATTCACTTCCCAGCTCCCGCAATCGTTCTTTCTATCGATAATTGGCACGAATACGTGCTATTCGATGTTTCCAATCGTTTTGCATCCACGGTAGGTAAGGATTCACTTCCCAGCTCCCGCAATCGTTCTTTCTATCGATAATTCGCACGAATACGTGCTATTCGATGTTTCCAATCGTTTTGCATCGACGGTAGGTAAGGATTCACTTCCCTGCTCCCGCAATCGTTCTTTCTATCAATAATTTGCACGAATACGTGCTATCCGATGTTTCCAATCGTTTTGCATCGACGGTAGGTAAGGATTCACTTCCCAGCTCCCGCAATCGTTCTTTCTATCGATAATTTGCACGAATACGTGCTATTCGATGTTTCCAATCGTTTTGCATCGACGGTAGGTAAGGATTCACTTCCCAGCTCCCGCAATCGTTCTTTCTATCGATAATTGGCACGAATACGTGCTATTCGATGTTTCCAATCGTTTTGCATCGACGGTAGGTAAGGATTCACTTCCCAGCTCCCGCAATCGTTCTTTCTATCGATAATTGGCACGAATACGTGCTATTCGATGTTTCCAATCGTTTTGCATCGACGGTAGGTGAGGATTCACTTCCCAGCTCCCGCAATCGTTCTTTCTATCGATAATTCGCACGAATACGTGCAATTCGACGTTTCCAATCGTTTTGCATCGACTGTAGGTAAGGATTCACTACCCAGCTCCCGCAATCGTTCTTTCTATCGATAATTTGCACGAATACGTGCTATTCGGTGTTTCCAATCGTTTTGCATCGACGGTAGGTAAGGATTCACTTCCCAGCTCCCGCAATCGTTCTTTCTATCGATAATTGCGGGAGCTGGGAAGTGAATCCTTACCTACCGTCGATGCAAAACGATTGGAAACATCGAATAGCACGTATTCGTGCCAATTATCGATAGAAAGAACGATTGCGGGAGCTGAAATGAATCCTTACCTACCGTCGATGCAAAACGATTGGAAACAACGAATAGCACGTATTCGTAACAATTATCGATAGAAAGAACGATTGCGGGAGCTGGGAAGTGAATCCTTACCTACCGTGGATGCAAAACGATTGGAAACATCAAATAGCACGTATTCGTGCCAATTATCGATAGAAAGAACGATTGCGGGAGCTGGGAAGTGAATCCTTACCTACCGTCGATGCAAAACGATTGGAAACATCGAATATCACGTATTCGTGCCAATTGTCGATAGAAAGAACGATTGCGGGAGCTGGGAAGTGAATCCATACCTACCGTCGATGCAAAACGATTGGAAACATCGAATAGCACGTATTCGTATAAATTATCGATAGAAAGAACGATTGCGGGAGCTGGGAGGTGAATCCTTACCTACCGTCGATGCAAAACGATTGGAAACATCGAATAGCACGTATTCGTGCCAATTATCGATAGAAAGAGCGATTGCGGGAGCTGGGAAGTGAATCCTTACCTAACGTGGATGCAAAACGATTGGAAACATCGAATAGCACGTATTCGTGCCAATTATCGATAGAAAGAGCGATTGCGGGAGCTGGGAAGTGAATCCTTACCTACCGTCGATGCAAAACGATTGGAAACATCGAATATCACGTATTCGTGCAAATTAACGATAGAAAGAACGATTGCGGGAGCTGGGAAGAGAATCCTTACCTACAGCCGATGCAAAACGATTGGAAACATCGAATTGCACGTATTCGCGCGAATTATCGAAGGAAAGAACGATTGCGGGAGCTGGGAGGTGAATCCTTACCTACTGTCGATGCAAAACGATTGGAAACATCGAATAGCACGTATTCGTGCGAATTATCGATAGAAAGAACGATTGCGGGAGCAGGGAAGTGAATCCTTACCTACCGACGATGCAAAACGATTGGAAACATCGAATAGCACGTATTCGTGCAAATTATCGATAGAAGGAACGATTGCGGGAGCTGGGAAGTGAATCCTTACCTACCGTCGATGCAAAACGATTGGAAACATCGAATATCACGGATTCGTGCCAATTATCGATAGAAAGAACGATTGCGGGAGCTGGGAAGTGAATCCTTACCTACCGTCGATGCAAAACGACTGGATATTTGGCACGAATACGTGATATTCGTGTTTCCAATCGTTTTGAATCGACGGTAGGTAAGGATTCACTTCCCAGCTCCCGCAATCGTTCTTTCTATCGATAATTCGCACGAATACGTGCTATTCGATGTTTCCAATCGTTTTGCATCCACGGTAGGTAAGGATTCACTTCCCAGCTCCCGCAATCGTTCTTTCTATCGATAATTGGCACGAATACGTGATATTCGATGTTTCCAATCGTTTTGCATCCACGGTAGGTAAGGATTCACTTCCCAGCTCCCGCAATCGTTCTTTCTATCGATAATTGGCACGAATACGTGCTATTCGATGTTTCCAATCGTTTTGCATCGACGGTAGGTAAGGATTCACTTCCCAGCTCCCGCAATCGTTCTTTCTATCGATAATTTGCACGAATACGTGCTATTCGATGTTTCCAATCGTTTTGCATCGACGGTAGGTAAGGATTCACTTCCCAGCTCCCGCAATCGTTCTTTCTATCGATAATTGGCACGAATACGTGCTATTCGATGTTTCCAATCGTTTTGCATCCACGGTAGGTAAGGATTCACTTCCCAGCTCCCGCAATCGTTCTTTCTATCGATAATTCGCACGAATACGTGCTATTCGATGTTTCCAATCGTTTTGCATCGACGGTAGGTAAGGATTCACTTCCCTGCTCCCGCAATCGTTCTTTCTATCAATAATTTGCACGAATACGTGCTATCCGATGTTTCCAATCGTTTTGCATCGACCGTAGGTAAGGATTCACTTCCCAGCTCCCGCAATCGTTCTTTCTATCGATAATTTATACGAAGACGTGCTATTCGATGTTTCCAATCGTTTTGCATCGACGGTAGATAAGGATTCACTTCCCAGCTCCCGCAATCGTTCTTTCTATCGATAATTTGCACGAATACGTGCTATTCGATGTTTCCAATCGTTTGCATCGACGGTAGATAAGGATTCTCTTCCCAGCTCCCGCAATCGTTCTTTCTATCGATAATTGGCACGAATACGCGATATTCGATGTTTCCAATCGTTTTGCATCGACGGTAGGTAAGGATTCACTTCTCAGCTCCCGGAATCGTTCTTTCTATCGATAATTTGCACGAATACGTGCAATTCGATGTTTCCAATCGTTTTGCATCGGCGGTAGGTAAGGATTCACTTCCCTGCTCCCGCAATCGTTCTTTCTATCAATAATTTGCACGAATACGTGCTATCCGATGTTTCCAATCGTTTTGCATCGACGGTAGGTAAGGATTCACTTCCCAGCTCCCGCAATCGTTCTTTCTATCGATAATTTATACGAAGACGTGCTATTCGATGTTTCCAATCGTTTTGCATCGACGGTAGATAAGGATTCACTTCCCAGCTCCCGCAATCGTTCTTTCTATCGATAATTTGCACGAATACGTGCTATTCGATGTTTCCAATCGTTTGCATCGACGGTAGATAAGGATTCTCTTCCCAGCTCCCGCAATCGTTCTTTCTATCGATAATTGGCACGAATACGCGATATTCGATGTTTCCAATCGTTTTGCATCGACGGTAGGTAAGGATTCACTTCTCAGCTCCCGGAATCGTTCTTTCTATCGATAATTTGCACGAATACGTGCAATTCGATGTTTCCAATCGTTTTGCATCGGCGGTAGGTAAGGATTCACTTCCCAGCTCCCGCAATCGTTCTTTCTATCGATAATTGGCACGAATAAGTGATATTCTATGTTTCCAATCGTTTTGCATCGACGGTAGGTAAGGATTCACTTCCCAGCTCCCGCAATCGTTCTTTCTATCGATAATTGGCACGAATACGTGATATTCTATGTTTCCAATCGTTTTGCATCGACGGTAGGTAAGGATTCACTTCCCAGCTCCCGCAATCGTTCTTTCTATCGATAATTTCCACGAATACGTGCTTTTCGATGTTTCCAATCGTCTTGCATCGACGGTAGGTAAGGATTCACTTCCCAGCTCCCGCAATCGTTCTGTCTATCGATAATTTGCACGAATACGTGCAATTCGATGTTTCCAATCGTTTTGCATCGACGGTAGGTAAGGATTCACTTCCCAGCTCCCGCAATCGATCGTTCTATCGATAATTGGCACGAATACGTGATGTTCGATGTTTCCAATCGTTTTGCATCGACGGTAGGTAAGGATTCACTTCCCAGCTCCCGCAATCGTTCTTTCTATCGATAATTGGCACGAATACGTGATATTCGATGGTTCCAATCGTTTTGCATCGACGGTAGGTAAGGATTCACTTCCCAGCTCCCGCAATGGTTCTTTCTATCCATAATTGGCACGAATACGTGATATTCGACGTTTCCAATCGTTTTGCATCGACGGTAGGTAAGGATTCACTTCCCAGCTCCCGCAATCGTTCTTTCTATCGATAATTTGCACGAATACGTGCTATTCGACGTTTCCAATCGTTTTGCATCGACGGTAGGTAAGGATTCACTTCCCAGCTCCCGCAATCGTTCTTTCTATCGATAATTGGCACGAATACGTGATATTCGATGTTTCCAATCGTTTTGCATCGACGGTAGATAAGGATTCACTTCCCAGCTCCCGCAATCGAACGTTCTATCGATAATTGGCACGAATACGTGCTATTCGATGTTTCCAATCGTTTTGCATCGACGGTAGGTAAGGATTCACTTCCCAGCTCCCGCAATCGTTCTTTCTATCGATAATTGGCACGAATACGTGATATTCGATGTTCCCAATCGTTTTGCTTCGACGGTAGGTAAGGATTCACTTCCCAGCTCCCACAATCGATCGTTCTATCGATAATTGGCACGAATACGTGCTATTCGATGTTTCCAATCGTTTTGCATCGACGGTAGGTAAGGATTCACTTCGGAGCTCCCGCAATCGTTCTTTCTATCGATAATTGGCACGAATACGTGATATTCGATGTTTCCAATCGTTTTGCATCGACGGTAGGTAAGGATTCACTTCCCAGCTCCCGCAATGGTTCTTCCTATCGATAATTGGCACGAATACGTGATATTCGATGTTTCCAATCGTTTTGCATCGACGGTAGGTAAGGATTCACTTCCCAGCTCCCGCAATCGTTCTTTCTATCGATAATTGACACGAATACGTGATATTCGATGTTTCCAATCGTTTTGCATCGACGGTAGGTAAGGATTCACTTCCCAGCTCCCGCAATCGTTCTTTCTATCGATAATTTGCACGAATACGTGCTATTCGACGTTTCCAATCGTTTTGCATCGACGGTAGGTAAGGATTCACTTCCCAGCTCCCGCAATCGTTCTTTCTATCGATAATTGGAACGAATACGTGATATTCGATGTTTCCAATCGTTTTGCATCGACGGTAGGTAAGGATTCACTTCCCAGCTCCCGCAATCGTTCTTTCTATCGATAATTGACATGAATACGTGATATTCGATGTTTCCAATCGTTTTGCATCGACGGTAGGTAAGGATTCACTTCCCAGCTCCCGCAATGGTTCTTCCTATCGATAATTGGCACGAATACGTGATATTCGATGTTTCCAATCGTTTTGCATCGACGGTAGGTAAGGATTCACTTCCCAGCTCCCGCAATCGTTCTTTCTATCGATAATTGACACGAATACGTGATATTCGATGTTTCCAATCGTTTTGCATCGACGGTAGGTAAGGATTCACTTCCCAGCTCCCGCAATGGTTCTTCCTATCGATAATTGGCACGAATACGTGATATTCGATGTTTCCAATCGTCTTGCATCGACGGTAGGTAAGGATTCACTTCCCAGCTCCCGCAATGGTTCTTCCTATCGATAATTGGCACGAATACGTGATATTCGATGTTTCCAATCGTTTTGCATCGACGGTAGGTAAGGATTCA
This sequence comes from Nomada flava, assembly GCA_951802745.1. Classification (NCBI taxonomy): domain Eukaryota; kingdom Metazoa; phylum Arthropoda; class Insecta; order Hymenoptera; family Apidae; genus Nomada; species Nomada flava. The sequence goes on along the minus strand of CATOQN010000065.1, from coordinate 3,201 downwards.
CTTCCCAGCTCCCGCAATCGTTCTTTCTATCGATAATTGACACGAATACGTGATATTCGATGTTTCCAATCGTTTTGCATCGACGGTAGGTAAGGATTCACTTCCCAGCTCCCGCAATCGTTCTTTCTATCGATAATTTGCACGAATACGTGCTATTCGACGTTTCCAATCGTTTTGCATCGACGGTAGGTAAGGATTCACTTCTCAGCTCCCGGAATCGTTCTTTCTATCGATAATTTGCACGAATACGTGCAATTCGATGTTTCCAATCGTTTTGCATCGGCGGTAGGTAAGGATTCACTTCCCAGCTCCCGCAATCGTTCTTTCTATCGATAATTGGCACGAATACGTGATATTCTATGTTTCCAATCGTTTTGCATCGACGGTAGGTAAGGATTCACTTCCCAGCTCCCGCAATCGTTCTTTCTATCGATAATTTCCACGAATACGTGCTTTTCGATGTTTCCAATCGTCTTGCATCGACGGTAGGTAAGGATTCACTTCCCAGCTCCCGCAATCGTTCTGTCTATCGATAATTTGCACGAATACGTGCAATTCGATGTTTCCAATCGTTTTGCATCGACGGTAGGTAAGGATTCACTTCCCAGCTCCCGCAATCGATCGTTCTATCGATAATTGGCACGAATACGTGATGTTCGATGTTTCCAATCGTTTTGCATCGACGGTAGGTAAGGATTCACTTCCCAGCTCCCGCAATCGTTCTTTCTATCGATAATTGGCACGAATACGTGATATTCGATGGTTCCAATCGTTTTGCATCGACGGTAGGTAAGGATTCACTTCCCAGCTCCCGCAATGGTTCTTTCTATCCATAATTGGCACGAATACGTGATATTCGACGTTTCCAATCGTTTTGCATCGACGGTAGGTAAGGATTCACTTCCCAGCTCCCGCAATCGTTCTTTCTATCGATAATTTGCACGAATACGTGCTATTCGACGTTTCCAATCGTTTTGCATCGACGGTAGGTAAGGATTCACTTCCCAGCTCCCGCAATCGTTCTTTCTATCGATAATTGGCACGAATACGTGATATTCGATGTTTCCAATCGTTTTGCATCGACGGTAGATAAGGATTCACTTCCCAGCTCCCGCAATGGTTCTTTCTATCCATAATTGGCACGAATACGTGATATTCGACGTTTCCAATCGTTTTGCATCGACGGTAGGTAAGGATTCACTTCCCAGCTCCCGCAATCGTTCTTTCTATCGATAATTGGCACGAATACGTGCTATTCGATGTTTCCAATCGTTTTGCATCGACGGTAGGTAAGGATTCACTTCCCAGCTCCCGCAATCGTTCTTTCTATCGATAATTGGCACGAATACGTGATATTCGATGTTCCCAATCGTTTTGCTTCGACGGTAGGTAAGGATTCACTTCCCAGCTCCCACAATCGATCGTTCTATCGATAATTGGCACGAATACGTGCTATTCGATGTTTCCAATCGTTTTGCATCGACGGTAGGTAAGGATTCACTTCGGAGCTCCCGCAATCGTTCTTTCTATCGATAATTGGCACGAATACGTGATATTCGATGTTTCCAATCGTTTTGCATCGACGGTAGGTAAGGATTCACTTCTCAGCTCCCGGAATCGTTCTTTCTATCGATAATTTGCACGAATACGTGCAATTCGATGTTTCCAATCGTTTTGCATCGACGGTAGGTAAGGATTCACTTCCCAGCTCCCGCAATCGTTCTTTCTATCGATAATTTGCACGAAGACGTGCTATTCGATGTTTCCAATCGTTTTGCATCGACGGTAGGTAAGGATTCACTTCCCAGCTCCCGCAATCGTTCTTTCTATCGATAATTTGCACGAATACGTGCTATTCGATGTTTCCAATCGTTTTGCATCGACGGTAGGTAAGGATTCACTTCCCAGCTCCCGCAATCGTTCTTTCTATCGATAATTGGCACGAATACGTGATATTCTATGTTTCCAATCGTTTTGCATCGACGGTAGGTAAGGATTCACTTCCCAGCTCCCGCAATGGTTCTTCCTATCGATAATTGGCACGAATACGTGATATTCGATGTTTCCAATCGTTTTGCATCGACGGTAGGTAAGGATTCACTTCCCAGCTCCCGCAATCGTTCTTTCTATCGATAATTTGCACGAATACGTGCTATTCGATGTTTCCAATCGTTTTGCATCGACTGTAGGTAAGGATTCACTTCCCAGCTCCCGCAATCGTTCTTTCTATCGATAATTGGCACGAATACGTGCTATTAAATGTTTCCAATCGTTTTGCATCGACGGTAGGTAAGGATTCACTTCCCAGCTCCCGCAATCGTTCTTTCTGTCGATAATTTGCACGAATACGTGCTATTCGATGTTTCCAATCGTTTTGCATCGACGGTAGGTAAGGATTCACTTCCCAGCTCCCGCAATCGTTCTTTCTATCGATAATTGCGGGAGCTGGGAAGTGAATCCTTACCTACCGTCGATGCAAAACGATTGGAAACATCGAATAGCACGTATTCGTGCAAATTATCGACAGAAAGAACGATTGAGGGAGCTGGGAAGTGAATCCTTACCTACCGTCGATGCAAAACGATAGGAAACATCAAATAGCACGTATTCGTGCCAATTATCGATAGAAAGAACGATTGCGGGAGCTGGGAAGTGAATCCTTACCTACCGTCGATGCAAAACGATTGGAAACATCGAATATCACGTATTCGTGCCAATTGTCGATAGAAAGAACCATTGCGGGAGCTGGGAAGTGAATCCATACCTACCGTCGATGCAAAACGATTGGAAACATCGAATAGCACGTATTCGTATAAATTATCGATAGAAAGAACGATTGCGGGAGCTGGGAGGTGAATCCTTACCTACCGTCGATGCAAAACGATTGGAAACATTGAATAGCACGTATTCGTGCATATTATCGATAGAAGGAACGATTGCGGGAGCTGGGAGGTGAATCCTTACCTACCGTCGATGCAAAACGATTGGAAACATCGAATAGCACGTATTCGTGCGAATTATCGATAGAAAGAACCATTGCGGGAGCTGGGAAGTGAATCCTTACCTACCGTCGATGCAAAACGACTGGATATTTGGCACGAATACGTGATATTCGATGTTTCCAATCGTTTTGCATCGACGGTAGGTAAGGATTCACTTCCCAGCTCCCGCAATCGTTCTTTCTATCGATAATTCGCACGA